>CAWUFW010007081.1:600000-915000 GCA_963921515.1 Calotriton arnoldi
TCCAAAGGCGGACTTGGTACACTTGTTTGCACCCCTGGACGACCACAACAGGATCTGTTCAGTGTATGGGGGCATGGCGTATGTGGCTGCAATCGGGGACACACTGCAATGGGACCAGTGTGCCTCCACAGAACGTCTTCTGGATCACAGTTTCATCGAATGTCATCCAACATGTCCCATCAGGATTCTACAAGGGACAACTTACGACGAACACATTGCCACCCACCACCCGCTTCATTGGATGACATCCATGTTCACCATCAATGGGATGGATACCCTGCTGGAAGGTATCGCATACACGTCAACTTGTCAATTCATGGGTCCCCGACTCAATATCCCCAATTGAACATAGATGTACAACACCGTACCCATGCTTGGCTTTCACACGGAGTGGGCAGGTAGCTGTACAAGAACTATACCATATAATCTGCAACTAACACCCTACCATCAACTCCACTGCCATG
Organism: Calotriton arnoldi; assembly: GCA_963921515.1. Classification (NCBI taxonomy): domain Eukaryota; kingdom Metazoa; phylum Chordata; class Amphibia; order Caudata; family Salamandridae; genus Calotriton; species Calotriton arnoldi. Next base: position 600,465 of record CAWUFW010007081.1, read on the forward strand.
ACAACTGACATTTCTGGGACATGCACCCTGTTCGCCACTATATCCTGTGCCTCTGCATGAACAGGGGGAGGCAGAGGTATGGGACTTGTGTACAGTAACCACATGGGCAAAACAGCACAAACAACTATGCCACAATATGTATCCTGTGCACCTGGACACATGCACCTGTCAGTGCACACTTATCTGCCTGCTGTAGTACGTGCGAACTGTCACCTCACCTTTGTCTGTACTTCCGTGCCAGGACTTTTGCATGGACAACTAATGCAACCCCCTACAACATGGTCCTAGTAACAGTGTCATGTTCAGTAGCCACCACATTGCAACAACTGGTGAGACGCTGCTGCATGCAGGTGGGCACATGCCCTGATGTCACCTCTGACGCAGGTGTGTCGGAGTCACTATTGTATTAAACCGGTACCATGGAACTGAGATGAACTGTCCCTATGATGCCAAGCTGTCTGGTAGGCTGAATGAATACTGTCTGTGTCAAAGCCCAGAGACCATCAGTAATCAGCAAATGTACTGTAGCATAAAAAGGGCAAGGCAGCTGTAACCCTGAAGCCTCCATTCCACAGTCAAAAACTAATTACATCTACCTGTACCCCCTTTCGTATGTGTAATCATGCTAAGTATATCCTCCACATGCATTTTGCTGCCAGTAGTGTCCACTATTCTGCATCACAGAGGAAGTAAGTCCAAATACATGCCTCAAAGCAAATAAGTGACTCTGTTGAATAATTTCAAGAAGACAAGTACGAATGAGAGAGGATGAGAGTGTGTGAAGTACACGAGAGCCGTGAGATGACCATGTAGTCCAGTGACATTGGATGTCAATGCATATGAGTTGCCGCCACAGTGGACCTAGTGAAATACTACAGGTCGTGGGCCTTTGACTGTCAGACTCTGACGTGGGCCAACAGATCATCACATGAACACTGACAGGCTGGTCACTTCAAAGCACAGTCCTACATATCTGTATAATTACCTTCACAGTCTGACATCCCACTCATCAAGCAAAATTAGGACCCACGCAACAAGCATGCTACAGCAATGCATGTCAAAACACACACAGGAAATCAGTGTGGGTGGGCAGATCCGCACAGTGAGTACGAACTGCTGAAACTCACATACATGCTTAATTAAACCAGGCACAATCTTGACAGTCACACACCCTGCAGACCCACAATGGCCAAAACATATTAAGTAGGAGCCATCCTGAACTGCAAGGACACACCCACACACTGCACACTGTGCAAAATACAATACACACATGCGCTCACATTCACAGACCTGAACACGGATACAAACACCCACCATGCCCCTGGGTAACACATGTGTGTAATCGACATTGCCAGAGTGCACACACACACACCAACACCACCCCAAAGTCACACACTTCATACCACACACACCTACACTTCCCAAATGCACACTTTGAAAGTAACCCATGTGCCCAGGCTCAATGTCCATCACAAGATCAACATACACCTACACTGCTGGCCACCCAGAAGGTAAGCTCACACATACCCGCACACTATGCACATGCTACCTGTCATCCTGTGGCCAGACTCACACCCCGTGCTTTGCCTGCACGCAAACATGACACGTAGACATTTACCATGGAATTCCAGCAAATACATGCAGACAATCTGTGTCACTAAAAAACTTCTTTATCACACACACAAGTGGCAGAGTCTGAAAGAAGTGAAGTCCCAGCCACGTGTAAAACACATTGGAATGTGACACCAGACATTGCAATTGTTGATGTACCATACAAGGCATGTGCCTCACTTAACTATGCACACACAGTAACAACTGCAATCAGCAACTACACAGACACAACCGACTACAGGAACAACAGCATCCAGTCACAGATTACATAGACAGGCGGCAAAATTGTTCAACACCAGGGACAGTGGCCAGTCCGATGTGCAGAGTAGTGACACGAAAAGCTGCGTATGCAATGTGTGTGAGTGTACCCTGACATGGCCACCAACACTGCCATGGCAGGCACAATAGCCATCACAGCCACCACTGTGTCACAGGTAGATGTGTGTGTGTCCCTACCATTCAAACAGGATGGCCCGTTCAACTCGGTGCTGTTTATGTGCTACGGGACAGTTGGAGGTCCGCCCCTGAGAGAGAAGCACAACTGTGGAAGACACACATGTGTCATGTGAAGCGGGAGTTCCGCTTGGGCCAGGTGGGTGGGTGGCACGGGTAGGTGCACACATGCATTGTTGAAACAGACTGTGTGGGGAGGATTCCAGAGGGCTATATTTCCACTGTGTTGGGTATTTGGAAAGCACACCTGTCTGGAGATGAATGTGAACTCATGTGGGCACAACAGGCGGGTACACGATCAATGCTGCATCAGGCATAGACGTTAGCCCTCCCTCTGGGGACATGCTGGATACTGCTGTGTGTCTGCCAGGCCCTTGCCAAGGCACTCACATCCCCTGTCCACCAGGTGTACCCCCTACATTGTCCGCATGCACAGGCTACCCAGGGCACGGGATGGCAGTGGAGCTTGGTGGGTGTGTCTTGTGGTTTGTGGCCTGGCTGCCATGAGGCCACAAACCACAAGACAGGTGGGAGCTCATGGCGCCCTCCTCCTGGTCACATCTCGCAGGCAACACATTCTCAGTGAGCAGCAGGGCACAAGTCCTAAATATGTAGTGGGGGGACGCAGACGTCACGACAGGAAGTGACGTCACGAAAGGTGGCTTGCACCATCAGACATTCTGCCTCCCTTCGCCCACCACTTACATGCGATTGCAACAGAGAAGCCAGCGCGTGCACAAGCAGCACCGAGCTCGCCCCAGAGGGGCCAAAGAGTGAATGTGTGTGTCCATTAGCACCAGTCCCCTGGCTCATGGTAAAATCAGTGGTGGGACGCCGTCCACCCGCGTGGTACCCTGACTCGAGACCTGGTGTGCAGGCAAAGTGTCCTATTGGCTTTGCGAAATGTGTGAGATGCATGACACTCGTTGGCGGGGGATGGCTCGGAGGCCCGTCACCCTGAGGCCCATGACCCACCACATGGGTCCCTTGTCAATGGCAGCGGTTGTAATGACTATGCGCGCAGGGGTGGGTCAACCCTATGTGTGGGATTGTGTTTGTGGCCTGGCCCGCTAGGGCAGACACAGCCTCTGTGTGTTGCATGTGGTGTATCCGGACTCCGGAGGCTGTCATGCATTGTCACTGTTGTCCAGGTATCGAGTCGGGGTACCACGTGGGTGGACGGCATCCCATCACTCATATTACCGCGAGACAGATGATTGGGGCAAATGGACCCACACATTCACTCTTTGGCCTCTCGGTGGCGAGATCCGAGCTGCTTGTGCACGCGCTGGCTTCTACGATGCAATCGCATATAAGGGGTGAGCGAGGGGAGGCAATGAGTCAGACGGTGCAAGCCACCTTCCGTGATGTCACTTCCTGTCGTGACGTCAGCGTCCCCCCACCCCTTATCTTAGGACTCGTGCCCTGCTGTTGCCAGATGTGCCACTGCCCAGGGGGGTGGAGAAAGGACAGGAATGTCAGCCTGATATTGGCCCAGTTGAAGGACCACCTTGACTGGGGGGGACAACCATTGGACAGTCTGGCGTAGCCCACCCACGCGTACATGTGGGCCCTCCATGTACTGTGTCACCTGCGGCAAACTGATGTCATGGGCAATGACGTTATTGAGGAGAGCTGTCTGCCCCACGCAGAGATGGCGCATGAGCTCAACAGACCCAGCACTGAGGGCAGCAGGGCTCACATGTGCAGGGGCAGCTGTGCCTGGTGTGAAGGAAACTCTACCCTTCATCCCTGTGCCGACACGTGTTGCACCTGTGGAAGTAGATGGGAGGGCGGGCATTGGCCTCCGCGTGGCTGAAGAGGAGCCAGAGTCCACGTCCCCTGTGTTAGCAAACATGGATGCATCACCTCGGTCCTCAGATGACTCAGAAATTGCCGTCTCGGCCTGTGATTCATCCAGCACACGTCTGGCCCCTCCGAGGCGCTGGTCACATCTGACACACTCAGCACCTGTGCAGCTGCTACATCCGATGCCACACCACTGCTGACCGTCCCCTGTCCCTCAGCACCCACGGGAGATGCCACATGAGAGAGAGCGAGGTGGCCTCACTCATCTGGCATCAATTAAACAGACATGTTCAAGGGAAGCAGCACAGAACATCCACCAATCCACATGTTGCACGAAACCTGTGCAATTGCATACAGCCACCACATTCAACACGTAATGGCTGGCGTACAGTAACTGAAGCCGCCAATAAGTGGCACATGTGTTGTGCACATAGCAACACACCCGGCCTGTGTCACCGTGCGACCATAGTCCCAAATCGCGGTGTGCACACCCACTGTCCTGCTGGGGCAAGGATGACCACTACCTAATTAGGCCAAAGACATACCTGCATGGAGCCGAATGGGACACCACTCACACAGACTGCAACATGACGGGCCACAATGGCCATGAGCCCATGCCATCCACCTGTCGTTGACACGAGCATAACTGCTGTTGCCCAGTGTGCCGGATGTGTAAGCAACAGAGACATGAGCTGAGGCATCGCAAACATATGACCGAACGTAATCAGAGTAGGCACAGTGCCTCAAACATACATGTGAATTGCCAATCCAGGCCACTACAGGTTGTTCCTGAGGGCTACGACTCTGAGTGCATTGAGAATGCAGGGTGCTCAAATTACATCTTGACCCTCAGGAATCGCATATGCATGTCAGGTGCACACAGCACAGAGTACACTTACAACCCACTGCATACACAACATACATCGCATCACCAAGATTATGGTTAGGCTGTGGACACATGCTGCCTCTCACCGCAGAAGACACCATCCCACATTACTGTACACTTGCTTGCTGCTGATGCCCCTACAAACATGCATCCGGCATAGGCTGTGTGACTGTCAAGATGCAGACCATTACTGGTGAAATGCAGCGCCGTGCTGACCTGACAATACGAGGGGGCATCCCCGATCCGTTCTCGCCACGTAGTAGCTCATCCGGCAGATGATGTCACACCCTTTGTGGAATTGGCTGCACTGTCGGTCACACATACACAGAGGCATCAACTTGGATGCAATGCCTCATCACAAGCCCTTGGGCTGGAGGACTTCAAACTGCAGGGATGGTACACATGAGCCTTGGAATGTCACTCATGCACTTCTCAACATCACCCACATCCACCAATCACAGTGGCATGCTGCTGACCCATCCCAAATACTCAGAGACATGCAACAGAGCCAGGAATTAATCGGACATGGCCCAACAGCATGTGTACACCACACGTGAATGCATGCTGCTGGGAGTGTGTACACAGTACCTGTCCATCCCATTCACATGCAGGTTGCCAGCACATTGACCAATGTGTAGTCTGCCCACATCTACTGTCCATTGTCAGGTGGACCAACAAATGGATCACAAGGCAACACATCTTTGTGGGTGGACTCACTGTGTCCAACACTGCGCAGCCCTCAACGTACTCGCCCTGTGAATGGCTCACCCCGCAATGGAGGTCACATTCAGTGCCACTATCTCTCACACACATCCCTATCACAAGGCATGGTGTGTCCAATCGACAGGGCTGAGTTTGTGCATTTCAGGAGAGACCTGAACAAAAGACACATGTAACCCACTGTACAGTCAGTGTTGTCTCCTTCTAGGATTGTGCGGTCAATGTGCAGCCCAGGTCTGCTGCCACTGAGAAGGCCAGCAGGGACCCAGCCAGCCAGTCACACAAGCAATGACTGCCCTGAGTCCTGCATTGCCAAGTGGCTGCATGACTGGATGTCTGACATGGAAATGCCATGTACCACCACTCGTGAGGGACATGCATGGGAAAGCGCCATAGAGCCTACATACCCCTTACACCTGTATTTAGCATGGTAAGCAGTGCATGTTGGAACCCCACAGGCTCAGAATCATAGTGCTGCGGATCTATGACGTGTGTGTCCCCCACATGCACTCACACACACACTGTAGTTGTCTTACACACACAAGTTTTGCTATGAATAGCCTTGGGCAGTGTGCGTGGAGCTCGGAATCCATGATCTCCAGCTCCTCGCTGGTGAGTGGACCTGGACATATCTTCAGAGTCGTCAACATGTAGGTGTACATGTGGCAGCAGCGGCAGGTGTTGTTGAGGGATGCCAGGCAGCAGTCCCTGTAAGCTGTGGTGATGCCTGTCTCCCTGCCACACTCATATAGCCCCCTGGGGCTGTTCCAGTGGGTCCAAGCTGCTGCAATTGGTGTACCATGTCTGCCTGCTTCAAATGCACACAATGGCCTGCACCGAGATGTCCCGGTATGCTTACCTCTATCAGCGAACATGCAGGATGCAGTCGCGAGGGCCATTGGAGTTGGCCTCAAGGGCCTGGTCCATGGCGGGTACAGTCCGCTGGTGCCATGTGGAATCCACAGTTGAAGGTGCGCCATGCATTTGCAGGTGTGGCCATGATTTGTGTGTGGGAGCATGTCCACACTGGACAGGGCCACTTCATGCTGTGTGCATTGGCATTGACGGCCAGTGCTCAGCCTCCACATGTCTGTTGGCACATCATCATGTACACATTAGCATGGGTGCATGGGATGTGCATATGCACACACATGCCATATTTCTCTATGTACATCTCCCACTTGGCACGTGCAACGTTACGTGTCACTTGTGATGTGTGTTTGCATTCACACAGCTGTGTTGTCATGGAGTTGTCAATGTGTACACCTGTCAATGTGTGTTGGAGGTGTGATACGTACAGTGCTGGACATTGGGTGGACTAGGGACATCATTGACTGTCTCATATCCCATTGTGCAACAGGACCCACTTGTTTTGGCCGCTCAGCCTGTGTACATTGTGTTGTTGGTGTGTGCCATACTCACCCGGCCTCGGAAGCTGTGTCTGGCACAGCAGCTAGGTATATTGCTGTGGTTTTGTCGCCTCCCACCTATGCAGTCTGAAACCATCATGATGCCTTTCAAGCTATTAGGGCCTAAATCCCCATGTGCATGCTCATGTCAATGGTTTGTGTCAGTAACCATTGCTATTGGTAAGGGGACCTGTGTAAGAGTATTGTGGCTGTGCTGTCCCTACTTGTCAGCTGTTCTGTGATTCTATAGCTTTGCCAGTTATTTCTGGTATATGTATGTGTATGTGCCATGTGGTGTGTTGCATTGACATGTGTCCACTTCCATCTGTCCTAGGAGGAGACCAAACATACATCGCCCCTACCAATTGCTGTCAGACATGGAGGATGTGGAGGTCATTGGTAAATTCCGGCTGGACCGACCCACCCTGCATCACCTATGTGCCATGTTGGAACCCCACCTTCATCCTCGCAGGGTGTATCCAACAGCATTCACCCCCACGGCTAAGGTGATGGCTGCACTGCATTTTTTCGCTACCGGATCTTTCCAACACACGGTAGGCAGTGGAGCTGGAATGTCCCAACCCATGTTCAGCATGGTGCTACGGGATGTCCTGTCAGCTATGATGCTGTACAGGAACCGCTACATCAGATTCCCCAGGGCTCATGATTTGGCGGCAGTGAAGGGGGCTTTCTATGCACTTGGACGCATCCCCCACGTTGTTGGTGCAATTGATTGCACACATGTTGGCCTTGTTGCACCACAGGCCATGGAGCACATCTTTAGGAACTGGAAACATTTCCACTCCCTGAATGTGCAAGTGGTGTGCCTGGCGGACATGATCATCACGCACGTGTGTGCGAAGTTTCCTGGTTCCACCCATGACTCGCACATCATGCGCCACAGCATCCTCCCACGACTGGTGTCCAATCTTCAACCGGACCGTGCCTGGATTGTTGGTGAGTATGCATACTCGTGTAGCGTGCTGGGTGTGACATGCTGTCTTGTGTCCTGTTGGAATTGCAAGGATTCTCTGTGTTTCTCACACCCAGGTGACTCGGCATATCCTAACGGGCCTTGGCTGCTGAGCCCACTCCGTAATCCCAGGACACCAGCTGATGTCAGATACAATGAGGCACATGGGAGGACCAGACGTGTGGTGGAGCGTACTTTTGGACTCCTGAAGTCCAGATTCAGGTGCCTGGACCGCACCGGGGGTGCACTGGCATACTCCCCACAGAAGGTGTGCCAGATAGTTGTGGCATGCTGCATGCTGCACAACCTCGCTATTCGCAGGCAGATCCCCCTGATAGTGGATGATGGTGATCAGCCAGGACCCCCGCCTGAAGACCAGGCCGTGTCCAGTGACGAGGACAGTGGAGAGGAGGAAGCAGTGAATGAGCGTCAGCAGCTCATCGCCCGCTACTTCACTTGACGGTGAGTGACCATGTACGTCGGCTGATGTTGCTGTAGTTGTGTAGGTGTATGTGTGCATTGTCACGGCGGCCTATTGTTCACTGAGTGCTGTGTGGCAATGGTCCATGTCCAGGGTAGTATGCCACTGACAGTGGCTGTGGCATTGTGCCCTGTTGCTCTGTGAGATGTGTGTACATTGCTTGAACTTCATGACAAGTACTGTGTGATGAGTGTGTGACACACACATTCAATGGACTCTTGTTCTGTTTTTCACCCCTAGGTCCCTCCAGCCTCTCCTGGCCTATCGACATACCACACTCCTGATGCATTACTGATCATGGTGACGGTTGCACATCCTTGATTAAACACAGAGCAGACACAACAGAATGTGATCCAGGTGTATTTATTTTGAACAGTGACATGTGATTGTGGGCAAGGTGATGACAAAAGTGGTGCATGCTGGAACAATGAGTTGACGGACATGTCCGCGTGATGGCCAAGGTGTACCCATGTTGTTCTGGGTCCACAGTCCGACAGACACATGCCATTCACATGGCAGTGTGGGGTAGGATAGTAGTCCAAGTGAATGCAGTAGATGGCCACCGTGGCTGGCTGTCTCACTGGCGTTTGGAGCGTGCAAAGTCATCTCTGGACACCTGTTTCCTCTTCGGACGGCCCCTTCCACGTTTGAGAGGGGGGGTTGTGTTTGTGGGCTGCTGGTGGTGGCTGAGGATTGCCCACTTGCTGTGGACGCAGGGGAACTGGATGTTGCACGGACCTGCGCCCCAGCAGGTGGTGTCGGAGGTGGTGTGGTTCGCCTTGATTGGGCCCTCACCGCCACCACTAGCTGGCCCATGAGGTCGACAAGTTGGCCCATACGGGTCACGAATTGGCCCATATGGGCGTCCATGGACCTCAACACCCCAAGGACTTCCCGCATATCGGAGGCTGACCAGGCCCATTGTCCCTGGGCCTCTTCATAGGCCCCAAGGACTCTTGCGATTTGCGGCAGGGCTTGGCTCCCAGGCTCTGATGGCGTTGACCTGACCCTGCTCCTCCCACCTGAACTGCTGCCACCGACCTGCCCACTCGCCACAGTGGTCACCCGGGGCCTCGTTGTGGCTCCCAGGGTCGGTGTCGACGTGCGTACAAGCCCTTGCGCAGGCTGAGTGGTCAGGGAGGCCCTGGTGGTGGTGGTGGTGGTGGTTGCGGCGGTGGTGGTGGCCGCAATGACCGTGGCAGCAGGGGCCTGGGACTGGTCACCGGCCCTGGGAGATGGGTTGGTGGGTAGGAGGGGTCCTGGGGAGCGGTTGGGCCCTGCCACACCAGATGTGCCTGGTCCGGAGTCCTCGTCCGAGGAGGTCTCCAGGTCTTCCACATCCGTGAGTACGGGTGGAGGGCTTGTGGACTGGCTGTGATGACTGCTGACTCCCTCTCCAGCATCATGCTGTTCGTCACCTGTGGGGGGGAGACGAAAGGTTATTGTGTTGCACCTTGCAAGGTTTGTGTTAGATGACTGACATTCACAGTTGGTGCACAGTTGTGCACTGATTTCCCAGATGCGTGTGTATGGCTCTACAATGTGTGTGCGTGATCAAGGCAATGTAATGGTGTGATGGGTGCACATGGCATGGGACGGATTGGGATAGCCAATCGGTGTGTGTTGCAGTACCCCTACATTTTGTGCCTTTGGTGGACACGGGGTACAGCCCCCTCAACGCTTTTGAGGTGCAATATGGTTTTGGGGTTTCAAATGGAATGCTTAGGAACGCAGATGGCAAGAGGGGTACAGCCCCCTCAACGCTTTTGATGTGAGATATGGTTTTGGGGTACATACTGTGACATAAGGGTGCAGGAGGGCACATGTGTTTTGGCCACACGACACTGCAGAGACAAAGGAGTGTGTATGTCTGACGTACCAAGCATATCTGCTCACTGTTATCATTTAGGGACATTACACTGCAAGCATTGTAGTAGGTGGGTGATGGTTGTGTGCCACACGACGTATTGCAGATGTGACAATTCCTTTGTGTGCGTGCTACCCTCAGCCATGTGCAGCAATGCAGTGCTCTTGGTGTGTTGACTATATTAGGTATGTTGTAAATCACAGTGTGACGTGCGCTTCAGACACTACAGACACATTATTGGTCATCGGCAGGAATCTTTGCTGTACTACTGTATATGGGGCAACTGATTAGATGATATACCTTTCATGACACTGGGGCTGTGAAGATGTGATGGATGAGACATTGAATGTGCATTGTGTAGCTGTGTGGTTCATGGGTCCAGTGGTGTATGTGACATTACTGTGGTTCCACTCAGTTACATTGAGACGAGATGGACTTACATGGGTGATGTTGTACGATGTCAACGGAACAAGCAGACACGACTACATGGACAATACTTCGATGGTGTTGCTGATGTGTGTGATGACTGGCACAGTGCACGGCATGTGGGTCAGTACTCCAGTGAGACTTGTGCATGCAGACGTGACTCCTTCCGTGTTGGTGTATTTGTGATGGCTCATGTGGGCTATGACTCTGTAATTCATGTCCGTGTGCACATTAGTCACATGGTTATGACAGGGAGCAGTGCTACCTGTTCCTCTGCTACGTGACATGTCCCAAATGTTAGTCGTAGTACAGTCCTCATGCCTACAGACACCCCGCACTGTACAGTAGTGTACCTACTTGTTGGTTTGTAGGGAGTAATGCAATGGCTGTCACATGGTCATGAGAGGGAGGGGTGCTCCATCTTGCTTGTCTGTGGCAGTGGGGGCCGTGTTGTGAGTTGTGGTGAAGGATTACCATCCACAGACACCCCTCCATGTAGGGAAACATATCTACCTGTCGGGTGAAGGTGTGTACTGCAATGGCTGTCACATGGGTGTGGGGAGTGCTCCATCTTGCTGCGCTGTAGGACTAGGGGCCTGGTGGTGGTTGTATTTCTGCAGTCCCCCCTCCGATACTCGGAGTTTGTGGTAAGGCTACTTACCTGTTATTTGTTGGTTGGTGCAGCTATGGCTGACACATGAGTGTGTGTGTGGGGAGTGCTCCTTCCGGCACATCTGGGGTACAGAGGGACCTGGTGGGAGTTGTGGTGCTGGCTGACTGTACACATGCCCCCATGGTTTTGTTTGTTGGTACCTTTGGGCTGAGTGTGTGGGAGTGTCTGTTGCATGTGTGAGAGATGTCATGTGTATTGTGTACTGGACATGGGGGTGTTTGGCCCTCGGTGCTATGGCATTCTGGTAGTGCATGACAGTACATAGCGGTGTGCTGGTATACATTTGTTTGTACTTACCAGCCTCCACTCCCCCTGGTATTCCAGTGAGACTCTCCGGATGCAGAATGCCTCGCACCTTCTCCTCCCACGCCTTGAAGGTCTTGAATAGCGTGGGATTTCCGCCGCCAGTCGTGGTAGCCAGCTCACGGTTCTTGGCCTCCTTCTTCCTGACCACGCTTTTCAGGTCGTGCCACCTCTTTGTGATTTCGCCCCGGTTGCGTGGCACGTTCCCAACTGCATTCACCTGGTCCACTATCCTTCTCCACATTCTGTTTCTGGTGGCTACTGGTGTCTGTTGGACCTGGTTCCCATAGATTTGTAGGTGCACCTTGATGATCTCATCGACCATGACCGTCAACTCAGTGGCAGTGTACTTTGGCATTCTTTGGCTTGCCATGGTGTGTGGTCTGCTATTTGTTGAGCTGGTGTGGTGGTTGTGTGGTGTGTGGTGTGTGATGTGCAGGGGGTTCGTGGTGCCGTTGTTTCAGTGGTGATGGTGGTGGTGGTAGTGGTGGTGATGTGTGTGATGTGTGCGTGCGTGTGGTGTGCTGCTTTCCTTTGTGTCTCTCTGTGTTGTCTGATGGCGTCTTCGCTTTGTCCTCGTGCAAGGGATTGTGGTCTGTGAGGAGGCTGCTTTTGTACTAATTTATGTGGGTGTGTCATGATGGTCTGTCGTTTTCAGGTGTGTTGTGTCTGTTGTCCTGGGATTTGTAGTTTTTTATTTTTGGCAGGGGGCATGTGTCATTGGGATGTGTTCTGTGTTTGTGTATTTTGGCGTGGTTTGCTGTGTGGACTTGTTGGCCATGTTGTGTGTATTTCTTTGTCCCGCCAATGGTTTCCGTGCACGGACGTGTCCGCAAGGCCTTCCGCCGTGTCAGTTCTTCATCGCTGTTGTTAACCGTGGCGGGCGGGGAAAATGTGGATTTTCCGCGTTCATGTCGGGGAGATCATAATTTCACGGTCGTTGTCTCGGTCGTCAGGGCGGACGGATTTGGGTTTTCGGGCGGGATTGCGTCCGTGGCGTACGGTTAATCTTCTACCCGGACATGGACGGGCGGTATTTTGTGTGTTTTTACCGCCGCGGGCGGGGGTTGCTTCGCGACATCATAATTGCTCGGTCGGTATTCCCATGGTGCAGGCGGGTGGTTTTTTCAGGCTATGGTGGATGGCGGATTTTTTAACGCCGGTTATCGTAATGGACCCCTAAGTATTTAAAATAACCAACAATTAGACTTAACTATTAAAAAACGATAAATTTAATAAAAAATGAATTATTACGAACAAATACTTTTCTCTTAACAGCTTCTACAAAATTCAACAAAAACAACATCAATGAAAGAAACTTCACCAACTGAATTCAGTAAGTATTGTTTTTTCTTCAATAAAATAAATAGACTAAAAAAGCATAACGAACAAATAAACTAAAACTATAACCTTCTATTTTATATTTCACAGATTACACTTCAATAAAAGTCCACCTTAGCACAACAAAGCAAGAATTAACTTTGAAAACAGAAACAAAAGCAACATTACAGAAAAAGATAAAATTAAGTAAGTATATAAATTAACCAACTAATACAACAAATTAACAAAATTAAAATAAATTAGAAAGCAAATATAACTAACAAATATTTTTCTCTTCCCAGCTTCTACAAATTACAACCTCCAACAAAATCATCGAAAAAAACATCATCAACAAAAAACAATAAGGGCCCGGTCCCGATGTTGTTCGGAAGGCCTCCGAATCGGATTTGGCTTTCCCAGTTCCGATTCGTACCCCTTGTTTACGACCGAATCGTACACATGTCCGAACTACCAAGTACGATGCGAAGATCGCATACGCGCCGACCGAATCGTTTCCGGGACCCGGACCTGTCCGTACGACTTGTTCGTAGCTGAATCGTGCCGCGCAATGGAGCCGTATTCCGACCGAGCGAGTACGATGCACGATTCGGACAGCCGCTTCGCCTTGGTCTCAGCGAGACAAAATGGCTGTCGGAAGCGTACTTCGGAGGGCCATAGCAGGCCCCCTTTCACTCCAAATCTGTCACGGGGGTGTGCCCATGGGTCCCCCCGATCCAGGCATGCACAGTGTGGCGGGCACCATGGGGTGCCCACCACAGGGTGTACACTTTTCCTCACCCTCCCCTTTTCTGCTAATGGAGCCTGTGTACACGTCTGTACACGGGCTCCCATAGAGTTCAATGGGAGTCCGAGCGAACTGAGTCCATAAGCATACAGCAGCATCGTACTCGCTCGTGCGGACTCACAGAGCACGTCTCACTTGGAAAGCCCTCCGGATCCGAGTCGTACAGAGGGCTTTCCTAGCGACATCAGAATCGGGCCCTAAGTATTTTTTTCTCAACTAAATAAAAACAGAAGCTAAATAAATAAAATGACACAATAAAATGTAACACTTTAATAACAATAACATTTTGCTTTTAAACCAACAGAAAAAAAAGTACATGTAAGTTTTTCTCAAACATATTCATTGTACAAAATGTTTAATATTCAAAATCGTATAATTCATAAATATATATATATATATATATATATATATATATTCACAGATTAATCTAAAAATGGCAGAGGGAGCAAAATTCATTACTTCACAAAGGGGAAACTACTTCTCTGCTACATAGGATACACTTATACCCAAGAGAAAATGAATGGAAACAAAACACACTGGAAATGCAGTAAATATTACTCTAACTATTGTTATGGTAGAGCCCCTATGATAGAAACCAATGTAGTAAATGTCAAAGAACATAAGCATCCCCCCAATTTAATTGAAATTGAGATTAGAGACGCTCTCGAGACAATCAGAGAAGGAAGTAACAGCTCACAACAAACAAGTACCCAAATACTTTAAAATGTGTTAACTAGGGTACCTGAACATGTTATGGGACAACTACCGTCCATCCCCACTCTGAAGAGATTAATTTCCTGAACTAAAAGAGCTACAGCTCAAGCACCACCCACCCCTCAAACATTTGCTGAAATACAAATATTACCTGAATATACCATCACTCACAAAGATGAAAAATTCCTTCTCCATGATAACAAAAGTCATGAAAAACAAATTCTCGTCTTTGCAACAAATAACAACTTACAAAAACTTTCAAAGTTGGCACATTCAAAGTTTGCCCCAAGCCTTTCTATCAATTTTACACAATCCACGGCGAATATGAAGGTACTAACATACCCTTCATATATGCACTACTCCCTAATAAACAGAACACCACATACATAGAGCTCCTAACAGTATTAAAACAATACACCGACAACTACTTTCCGCAAAAAATCATCATTGATTTTGAACAGTCAATGATTCAATCAATTTTAAAATTATACCCACACACTACAATACAAGGCTGTTACTACCACTTTAATCAGAGTATCTGGAGGCACCTACAAAAATCTACTTTAAGTATAGACTATGCCACCAATAGCAACTTGGCCTACCAAATAAAAAAATTAATAGCCATGGCCTATGTACAAACAACTGAAGTAGCAAACCATTACAACCTACTTCTTGAAAGCCCCTTCTATCAGTCAAGTGAAACTAAACTAACTCCCTTTCTAGATTACTTCGAAGATACTTGGGTGGGAAGGTTACATAGGTCAGGGCACCGTAGGCAACCCAAATTCCAAATACCTTGGTGGAACGTATATGACAGTACTTTAGCTCAAAAAGCAAAAACAAACAATGCAGTGGAAGGATGGCACAATGCCTTCCAAGCAACAATTGGAAGAGGATAACCAACCCTACATAAACTTATAGAAGCAATAAAAAAAGAACAAATCTATCAAGAGCTCAGACTAGAGCAATCCCTAACAAAAATCAGCCCTAAACTAAGTAAACAAACTAAAACAATGTATGAATATCTAAAACATAAAACTAGACTATTTGCAAACACCAAAGGTCTAGAATATTTAGACATGATAGCTAAATTTATACAGTAAAAAACAACAATTCTAAACACCATAAACATTTAAAACTTCAAAACATTTAAACAACATAATTCTACTCTTCTTTTAAATTAATAATTATAACTATGTCATGTAAAATTCAAAAAATAACACAAATATATATGACATATAATTATTAAAATAATACAAATAAATCAATGTAAAAACATTTCCCACCCACAATAATTAAAAATAACTTACAGTTATGCAGCAGTAGACAATCCGGGAAATCCAATAAATCCATGGAAGATAAATCGAAAAACAAATCCATTCGAAAAGGGAACCCAAAAAAAATGCAAAAATACAACTGTAGGAAAAATGATCCAACGATGCAATCCTCTCAATAACGAAAGCCTCAAAATCCCCAAAAATTAGTTAAAAAAAAACGCAAAAATTAAACTGCAGAAAAAAGGCTCCAGCGATGCAATCCTCTCAATAACGAAGCACTCAAAAACCCGAAAATTAGCTTTAAAAAAAGCGCTCCAACAAATCCGAATAATAAAAAGAAATGTAATTAATAAATTTTCCTTTTTTGTTTAAAAAAAAAAAAAAAAAAAAAGAGTCGAGGCCACCATCCGTTCACAATCAGAAAAACCTGTAAAAAAATAAAACACCCACCCACAATAACACGTACAAACCCACAAATATTAACATTAACAATAAACACAAAATAACACAATTAAACAACACATAACTAACACTACATAACACTCTACTCTAATCCAAGACTACGACAAACACATAAAACACTAAACTACCAAAACAACACCTAACTACACCAAAAACGAACAAACACGGTTCTCACAAACCTAACTACACTACTACTATCTCGTCCCTACCCTAAAACTACCTTAAAAGTTAATTAACACAAACTTACCTGAAGCAACGAAACGCAGCTCCAACCGCGAGGTTCCATCTTCCAAAATGACAGAAAAACGAAACAGGTAGATATAATAGTGAGGAAAGTAGAAATAAAATGGCCGCGTAATAAAAATGAAAAAAAGACTTTCTCCCCATAGAAAAGAATGGAGAAATAATATTAAAATGCAAAAACATAAATGTATATTTTTATGTATTGCAAAACAAATTACAAATGTTTCAAAAATATACAAAAGATTGTAAAATATATATTAAATATTATATTATCAAAAAACAAAAAATATAATATTTAATATATATTGAAATGTATGTTTATTTCATGTACTGAACATTTTCCCAAAATATTAAAATGTATAATGAAAAAATATATGTGAAAATATATATTTGTAAATTATTTAATATATTAAATATTATTTGAATACAAATAATATTCAACATACTAAATAATAAAATATACAAAAATATGTAAAATATATATTATATAATTGTGTTAAAAAATAAAATTATATAAAATGTATCAAAACATTTTTTTTTAAATAAATACAAATGTTTACTTTTTGTCATAAAAAATATTAAACAATGAAAGTCAAATTGTTTAAAATAAATAAACTATTAATATATTTACTTTACTATTACATGACTATACTTTAAAAAAATGTACAATTTTTCAATTATGTTTTCAAAAATATGGGGTCCATTACGATAACCGGCGTTAAAAATACCGCCAACCGCCATAGCCTGAAAATACCGCCCGCCTGCAACATTGAAATAGCGACCGAGCAATTATGATGACGCCAAACAACCACCGCCCGCAGCGGAAAAAGATAACAGAATACCGCCCGTCCATGACAGAGTCCAAGACAATCCGTCCGCCACGGACGCAATACCGCCCGAAAAAGCCAAAAACTACCGCGCGGACGGACTACACACCGCCCGTCAAATTATGATCCCCCCGACATGAGGGCGGGAAACCAACACATATCCCGCCCGCAACGGTGAATGACAGAAATGAAGTACTGACAAGGCGGAAGGCCTGGCGGCCACGTCCGTGCACGGAAATCAGTGGCGGAACAAACAAATACACACAACACGGTCAACAAGTCCACACAGTAAACGACGCAAAAATACCCAGACACAGAACCCATCCCAAAGACACATCCCCCTGTCAAAATAATGAATTAGCATAAATCCCAGGACACCACGCCCAACACACCTGAAAACGATAGCCCATCATAACACACCCACATAGGTGAGTACAAAAGCTGCCCCCTCACAGACCACAAACCCTTGCACCACGACAAAGCCAACAACACAGCAGAGATCACGGAGAGACACAGAGGAAAGCAGCATACCACACGCACACACACATCACAGCCATCACCACAACCACCACCACCTAAACACAAGCACCACAAACCCCCTGCACATCACACACCAAACACACCACACCAGCACTACAATAACTACACTACGCACCATGGCAACACAACGAATGCCCAAGTTCACTGCCACAGAGTTGACGGTCATGGTCGACGAGGTCATCAAGGTGCACCCACAAATCTATGGGAACCAGGTCCAACAGACACCAGTATCCACCAGAAACAGGATGTGGAAAAGGATCGTAGACCAGGTGAATGCAGTCGGGAACGTGCCACGCAACCGGGGGGAAATCACCAAGAGGTGGCAGGACATGAAAAGCCTAGTCAGGAAGAAGGAGGCCAAGAACCGTGAGCTGGCTGACAGGACTGGCAGCGGACCACCCGCGCCATTCAAGACCTTCAAGGTGTGGGAGGAGAAGGTGCGAGGCATACTACATCCGGAGAGTCTCATCGGAATACCAGGGGGAGTGGAGGCTGGTAAGTACAAACAAATGTATACCAGCACACCGCTATGTACTGACATGCATGTCCAGAATTCCATAGCACCGAGGGCCAAACACCCCCATGTCCAGCACACAACACACCAGACATCTCTCACACATGCAACAGACACACCCACACACTCAGCCCAAAGGTACCAACAAACAAAACCATGGGGGCATGTGCACAGTCAGCCAGCACCACAACTCCCACCAGGTCCCTCTGTACCCCAGATGTGCCGGAAGGAGCACTTTCCACACCCACACCCATGTGTCAGCCATAGCTGCACTAACCAACAAGTAACAGGTAAGGAGCCGTACCACAATCTCCGAGTATCGGAGGGGGGACTGCCGAAGTCACCCCCACCCAGGCACCCACTCCTACAGCGCAGCAAGATGGAGCACTCCCCACACCCATGTCTCAGCCATAGCAGTGCACACCCACACCCGACAAGTAGATATGTCACCCTACATGGAGGGCTGTCTGTGGATGGTAAACCATCACCATGACTCACAACACGGCCCCCACAGCCACAGCCCAGCAAGATGGAGCACCCCTCCCTCCCACAACCATGTGGTAGCCATTGCATCTCACCCTCAGAACCAACTAATGGGTAGACTACTGTATACAGGGCGTGGTGTCTGTAGGCATGAGGACTGTACTACGACCAACATGTGGGACATGTCACCTAGCAGAGCGATAGGTAGCACTGCTCCCTGTCACAAACATGTGACCAATGTGCACCCGGATATCAATCACAGAGTCATATCCCACATGAGCCATCCCAAATGCATAAACACGTAACGAGTCACGTCAGCATGCACAAGTCTAACTGGAGTACTGACCCACATGGCGTGCACTGTGTCAGTCATCACACACATCAGCAACACCATCCAAGTCTTGTCCATGTAGTCGTGTCTGCTTCTACCCTTGACATAGTACAACATCACCCATGTAAGTCTATCTCGTCCAAATGAAACATAGTGGAACCCCAGTAATGTCACCAACACCACTGGACCCATGAACCACACAGCTACACAATGCACATTCAAAATCTCATCCATCCCATCATCCAGCCCCAGTGACATGAAAGGTGCATCATCCAAACAGTTGCCCCATAGACGGTAGTACAGCAAAGAGTCCTGCCGATGACCAATAATGTGTCTGCTGTGTCTGAAGCGCTCGTCACACTGTGAGTAACAACATACAGAATGCAGTCAACACCCCAAGAGCACTGCATTGCTGCACATGGGTGAGAGTAGCACGCACACCAAGGAATTGTACCATCTGCAATACGTCGTGTGGCATACAACCATTACACACCCACTACAATGCCTGCTGTGGAATGCCCATAAATGACAACAGTGAGCAGATATGCTGGCTAAGTCAGACATACACACACCTTTGTCTCTGTAGTGTCGTGTGGCCAAAACACATGTCCCCTTCTGCACCCATATGTCACTGTATGTACCACAGTACCATATTCCAACACTAAACCGTCCATGGGGCTGCACCCCGTTCCCACCAAAGCCATAAAATGTAGGGGCACTGCAACACACACCAATTGGCAATTCAAATCCATCCCATGCCAGATGCACCCATCACACTATTCCAGTGCCTTGATCACGCACACACATTGGAGAGACACACACGCATCCGGCAAATCAGTGCACAAACTGTGCATGTCAGACATCGAACACAAACCCTGCAAGGTGCAACACAATAACTTTTCGTCTCCGCCCCACAGGTGATGACCAGCAGGAGGCTGAGGATGGAGACACCAGCCATCACAGCCAGTCCACAAGCCCCCCACACGGACTCACGGATGTGGAAAGCCTGGACACCTCCACAGACGAGGACCCCCTACCTGGCACATCTGGCGCGGCAGGGCGCAACAGCACCCCAGCACCCCTCCTACCCACCAACCCATCTCCCAGGGCTGGTGACCTGTCCCAGGCCCCTGCTGCCACGGTCATTGCGGCCAACACCACCGCCGCAACCACCACCACCACCACCACCAACACCATCACCACCACCACAGCCTCCCTGACCACGCAGCCATCCCAAGAGGTGGCACGAACCACAACAACTACCCTGGGAGCCAGGAGGAGGCCCCGGGTGACCAATGTGGCGAGTGGGCAGGTCGGTGGCAGCAGTCCAGGTGGGAGGAGCAGGGTCAGGCCAACGCCAACAGAGCCTGGGAGCCAAGCCCTGCCGCAAATAGCCAGAGTCCTTGGGGCCTATGAAGAGGCACAGGGACAATGGGCCAGGTCAGCTTCCAACACCAGGGAAGTCCTCGGGGTGTTGAGGTCCATGGACGCCCGTATGGGCCAATTCGTGACCCGTATGGGCCAACTTGTGGACCTCATGGGCCAGTTAGTGGTGGAGGTGAGGGCCCACACAAGACCAACCACAACACCTACGCCACCACCTGCTGGGGCGCAGGGACGTACCACATCCATTCCCCTGCGTCCACAGCGAGTGGGCAATCCACAGCCACCACCAGCAGTCCACAACCACGACCCCCTCCTTCCAAACATGGAAGGGGCCGTCCGAAGAGGCAACAGATGTCCAGGGAGGACTATGCACGCACCAAACGCCAGTGAGTCAGCCAGCCATGGTGGCCACCCCCTGCATTCACTTGGACTACCATCCTACCCCACACTGCCAGTCGAGTGGCAAATGTCTGTTGGACTGCGGACCCAGGACTACATGGGTACACCTTGACCATCACGCGGACATGACCGTCCACTCATTGTACAGCATGCACCACCTTCTTGATCACCTTTCCCACAATCACATGTCACCTTGTAAATAAATACACCTGTATCACATCCTATGTCATCTGCTATGTTTATTGTCAATGGTGCACAAACGTCAGCATGCTCAGAAAGTCATCTGTAGTGTGTTCTGTCGATACGCCAGGAGAGGCTGTAGGGACCTAGGGGTGACAAACAGAACAAGAGTCCATTGACTGTGTGTGTCACACACTCATCACACAGTACTTCTCATCAGGCCTAAGCAATGTACACACATCTCACAGAGCAACAGGGCACAATGTCACAGCCACTCTCAGTGGCATACTACCCTGGACATGGACCATTGCCACACAGCACTCAGTGAACAATAGGCCGCCCTGTCAATGCACACATACACATACACAACTACAGCGACATCAGCCGTCATACATGGTCACTCACCGTCAAGTGAAGTAGCGGGCGATGAGCTGCTGATGCTCATTCACTGCTTCCTCCTCTCCACTGTCCTCATCACTGGACACGGCTTGGCCTGCAGGCGGGGGCCCTGGCTGATCACCGTCATCCACAATCAGGGGGATCCGCCTGCGAATAGCGAGGTTGTGCAGCATGCAGCATGCCACAACAATCTGGCACACCTTCTGTGGGGAGTATGCCAGTGCACCCCCGGTGCGGTCCAGGCACCTGAATCTGGATTTCAGGAGTCCAAATGTCCGCTCCACCACACGTCTGGTCCTCCCATGTGCCTCATTGTACCTGACATCAGCTGGTGTACGAGGATTGCGTAGTGGACTCAAAAGCCAAGGGCCATTAGGATATGCAGAGTCACCAACAATCCACGCACGGTCCGTTTGCAGATTGGTCATCAGACGTGGGAGGATGCTGTGGCGCATGATGTGCGAGTCATGGGTGGAACCGGGAAACTTCGCACACACGTGTGTAATGATCATGTCCGCCAGGCACACCACTTGCACATTCAGGGAGTGGAAATGTTTCCGGTTCCTGTAGATGTGCTCAATGGCCTGTGGTGCAACAAGGCCAACATGGGTGCAATCAATTGCACCAACAACCTGGGGGATGCGTCCGAGTGCATAGAAAGCACCCTTCACAGCAGGCAAATCACGGGCCCTGGGGAATCTGATGTACCGGTTCCTGTACCGCATCATAGCCGACAGGACATCCCGTAGCACCTTGCTGAACATGGGCTGGGACATCCCACCTCCACTGGCCACCGTGTGTTGGAATGAACCGGTAGCGAAGAAATGCAGTGCAGCCATCACCTTGGCCATGGGGGTGAATGCAGTTGGATACACCCTGCGAGGACGAAGGTGGGGTTCCAACATGGCACATAGGCGATGCAGGGTGGGCCGGTCCAGACGGAACTTCCTGATGACCTCCACATCCTCCATGGCTGACAGCAATTGGTAGGGGCGATGTATGTTTGGTCTCCTCCTAGGACAGATGGAAGTGGACACATGTCAATGCAACACACAACATGGCATCTACACATACACAACACAAAGATCACTGTCAAAGCAATAGTATCAACGAACAGCTGACAAGTAGGGACAGCACAGCAACATTACTCTTACACAGATCCCCTTACCAGTAGCAAGGACCACTGACACATACCATTGCTATGAGCATGCACATGGGGATTGAGGCCATATCAGCATGATAGGCATGATGATGGAGTCAGACTGCATATGTGGGTAGCGGCAACACCACGGCAATATACCTAGCTGCTGTGCCTGACACCGCTTCCGAGGCTGGGTGAGTATGGCACACACCAACAACACAACGTACACAGGCTGAGCGGTACACCAATCGCAGCAGCTTGGTCACGCAGAAACAGCCCCAAGGGGGCTATATCAGTGTGGGAGGGTGACACGCTTTACCACAGCTACCAGGGACTGCTGACTGCCACACCTCAACAACACCTGCTGCTGCTGCCACCTGTCCACCTTAATGTCGACGACTCTGATGACATGTCCATGTCCACTCACTGGCGAGGAGCTGCAGTTCCTGGATTCCGAGCTCCACGCACACTGCCCAAGGCGAATACCGGCAAAAGTCATGTGTGTGTAAGACAACTACAGTGTGTGTGGGAGTGCATGTGGGGGACACACATGTCGTTCATCCACAGCACAATGAGACTGAGCCTGTGGGGTTCCAACATGCACCGCTTACCATGCTAACAACAGGTGGAAGGGGCATGTAGGCTCTCTGGTGTTTCCCCATGCATGTCCCTCCCGAGTGGTGGTACACGGCATTTTCATGTCAGACACCCAGTGACGCAGACACCTGGCAATGCATGATTCTGGGCAGCTATTGCTTGTGTGAATGGCTGGCTGGCTCCCTGCTGGCCTTCTCAGTCTCGGCAGACCTGGGCTGCACATTGACCGCCCAATCCTAGTAGGAAACTACACTGACTGTACAGTGGGTTACATGTGTCATTAGTTCACAACTCTCCTGATATGCGCTAACTCAGCTCTGTCGATTGAACACTCCAGGCCTTGTGATAGGGATGTGTGGGAGAGATGGTGGCACTGATTGTGTCCTCCATTGCGGGGTGAGCCATTCACAGGGCGAGTACGTTAAGGGCTGCGCAGTGTTGGACACAGTGAGTCCACCCACAAAGATGTGTAGCCTTGTGAACCATGTGTCGGTCTACCTGACAATGGACAGTAGATGTGGGCAGACTACACATTGCTCAAAGTGCTGGCATCCTGAATTGAATGGGATGGACAGGTACTGTGTACACACTCCCACCAGCATGCATTCACGTGTGGTGTACACATGCTGTTATGCCATGTCCCATACCATCTTGGCTCTGTTACACGTCTCTGTTCATTTAGGATGGGTCAGCATCATGCCACTGTTATTGGTGGATGTGGGTGATGCTGTGAAGAGTATGTGTGATATTCCAACCCTCATGTGTACCATCCCTGCAGATGGAAGTCCACCAGCCCAAGGCCTTGTGATAAGCCATTGCATCCACGTTGATGCTTCTGTGTACGTGTAACCGACAGTGCAGCCAATCCCACGAAGAGGGTGACGTCATCTGCCGTATGTGTGGCCATGTCGCGGCGACTAATCGGGGGATGCTCCCTCATACTGACAGGTTGGCACGGCGCTGCATGTCACCACTAATGGTCTGCTATTGACAGTCACACAGCCTGTGGCGGATGCACGTTTGTAGGGGCATCAGCAGCAGGCAGGTGTACAGTACTGTGGGATTGTGTCCTTTGCAGCGAGAGGCAGCATGTGTCCACAGCCGACCCATGTTCTGGGTAATGTGATGTTAGTTATGTGATGCAGTGGGTTGTGAGTGTACTCTGTGCTGGGTGCAACTCACATGCATAGGCGATTCCCGAGGCTCAAGATGTAATTTGGGCACTCAGCATAGTCAATGCGTTCAGTCGTAGGCCTCAGGAACAGCCTGTAGTCAGCTGGAGTGACAATTCACATGTATGTGTGTGGTACTGTGCATACTCTGATTTCGTCCTAAACACATGTGTGCGATGCCTCACCACATATTCCTGATACTCACACATCCGGCACACTGTGCAACTGTAGTTGTGCCCGTGCAATGGACAGTTGTCTGGCATGGGCTCATGACCATTGTGGACTGTCATGTTGCAGTCAGTGTGTGTGGTGACACATTCTGCACCATGCAGGTATGTCCTTGGCCTAATTCTGTAGTGGTCATCCTTAACACCATCAGGTGAGTGGGTGTGTACACAGCGATGAGTGGCTATGGCCGCAGGGTGACAGTCCGGGTGTTGTTCCATGTGCACAACACATGTGTCACTTATTGGCGGGTTCATTACCTGTACGCCAGCCATTACGTGTTGATTGTGGTTGCTGTTTACATTTGCACAGGTATCATGCAACATGTGCACTTGGGAATGTTCTGTGCTGGCTCCCTTGCACATGTCTGTGGATTTGATGCTAAATGAGTGAGGCCACCTCGCTCTCCCTCATGTGTCAACTACCATGTGTGCTGAGGGACAGGGGACGGTCAACAGTGGTGAGGCATTGGATGGTGCAGCTGCACAGGAGCTGGGTGAGACTAATGTGACCGGCGCATCGGAGGGGGCAGACGTGTGCTGGATGACTCACAGGCCCATACGACAATTGCTGCGTCAACTGAGTACAGAGGTCATGTGTCCATGTCTGCTAGCACAGGGGACGTGCACTCTAGCTCCTCTGCAGCCACGCGGAGGCCAATGCCCGCCCTCCCAACTACTTCCACTGGTGCAACATGTGTCGGCACTAGGATGACGGTTAGAGTGTCTTTCACACCAGGCACAGCTGCCCCTGCGAACCCTGCTGCACTCAGTGCCATGTCTGTTGGGCATGTGCGGCATCTGTGCGTGGGTCAGTCAGCCTCCCTCAATGACTTTCTCGCCCATGGCAACACCTTTCCGCAGTTGACATAGTACATGGAGGGCCTACATTAGCGCGTGGGTGGGCTACACCAGTATGTCCAATAGTTGTCCCCCCAGTCAAGGTGGTCCTTGAACTGGGCCATTGTCAGGCTGACATACCTGACCTTCCCCCACCCCCCGGACAGTGGCGCATCTGACAACAGCAGGGCACGAGTCCTGACAGAAGAGGTGGTGGCACGCAGACGTCATGACAGGTAGTGACGTCACGGAAGATGGCCTGCACCATCAGACTCATTGCCTCCCCTCGCCCACCCCACTGATGCGATTGCATCATGGGAGCACGCGTGTGTGCAGCAGCTCCAATCTCTCCCCAGAGAGGCCAAATAGTGTATGTGTGGCTCCATTCGCTCCAGTCACCGAGCTCAAGGGACGATAGGTGGGGGGACGCCGTACAGCCGCATGGTACCCAGACTCGTGCCCTGGACAACAGTGACGATGCATGGCTGACTCCGGAGTCCGGATACACCACATGCAACACACAGCAGCTGTAGCTGCCCTAGCGGACCATGCCGCATACACCATCCCAGACGACATGTCGACACACCCCGGCGCGCAATGTCATGGCATCTGCTGCCATTGGCAAGGGACCCATGGTGTGTGATATGGGCCTCCTGGTGAGGAGCCTCCGAGCCATCCACCGCCAACGGGTGTCATGCAACTCACACACTTCGCTAGGACATTAGGTAGCTCTGCCTGCACACCAGGGCTCGAGTCCAGGTACCATGCGGGTGTACGGCGTCCCACCACCTATTTTGCCATGAGCTCGGTGACTGGGGCGAATGGAGCCACACATACACTATTTGGCCTCTCTGGGGAGAGATTGGAGCTGCTGCACACGCGCGTGCTCCCATGATGCAATCGCATCAGTGGGGTGGGTGAGGGGAGGCAATGAGTCTGATGGTGCAGGCCATCTTCCGTGACGTCACTACCTGTCATGACGTCTGCGTGCCACCACCTCTTCTGTCAGGACTTGTGCCCTGCTGCACACTGAGAATGTATTGCCTGCGAGATGTGACCAGGAGCAGGGTGCCATGACCTCCCACCCACCAAGCTCCACTGCCATCCCATGCCCTGGGTAGCCTGTGCAGGTGGACGATGTAGGGGGTACACCTGAAGGCCAGGGGTGTACATGTCTCGGCACGGGCCTGGCTGACGCACAGCAGTATCCAGCATGTCCCCAGAGGGAGGGCCAACGTCCACACCTGATGCAGCATGGGTCGTGTGCCCGCCTGTTGTGCACACACTGGTCCACATTCATCCCCAGACAGCTGGTCTTTCCACATACCCAGAACAGTGGTAATGTACCCCGCCGGGTTCGTCCCCACACAGTCTGTGTCGACACTGCATGTGTGCACCCACCCGTGCCACAGACCCACCTGTGCCAAGAGGCCCTCCCGCTTCACATGCCACATGTGTGTATTCCACAGTTGTGCTTCTGTCTCAGGGGCGGACATCCAATGTCACTTGCCTACATGGTAATCTCACGAGTCCCGTGTACTTCTCACACTCTCATCCTCTCTCATTCGTACTTGTCTACGATCAATAATTCTCCAGAGTCAGATATTAGCTTTAAGGCATGTATTTAAGCTTACATCCTCTGTGATGCAGGATGTGGACACTACTGGCAGCGTAATGCATGTGGAGGATATACTTAGCATGGTTACACATTCATGAGGGGGTACAGGTAGATGTGATGAGTTGTTAATTGTAGGAATAAGGCTTCAGAGTTAAGAATGCCCTGCCCTTGCTATGCTACAGTACATTAGCTCATTACTGAGGTGCCCTAGGCTGTGACACAAACAGTATTGGTTTACCCTACCAGACAGCTTGACATCATGAGCAAAGTACATCTAAGCCCCATGGTACAGGTTTACGACAATTGTGACTCCGACACACCTGCGTCAGAGGTGGCGTCAGAGCATGAGCCTACATGCATGCAGCATAGTCTCACATGTTGTTGCGATATGGTGGCTGCTGTACATGACTCAATGCCCGGGGACGTGTTGTGGGGTGTTGCATTTGTTGTACATGCAAATGTCCTTGCACGGAAGTTCAGGAGAAGGTGTGATGACAGTTCTCAAGTTATTCAGCAGACAGGTCAGCGTGCACTTACAGGTGCCTGTGTTCAGGTGCGCGGCATGCATATTGTAGCAATGTGGTTCGTGCAATGTTGGCCATGTGGTCACTGTACACAGGTCCCATTCCTCAGCCTCCCCGTGTTCATGCAGGGACACGGGATTTGGTGATGGACAGGGTGCATGTCCCGGTAATGTCAGGTGTAATGACGGTGATGTCGATGGTCAGGTGTTTGTTTCCGTGTCCATGGTATAGTTGTTGCACAGCTGACTGGCCTCTGCGTGCGGACGGCAGGCATGGGTAGGGTGTTGCACATGAATGTTCAATTGTGGCTCTTGATTCGGGGACCCATGAATTGACAGGTTGTCAGGTATGCGATTCCTTCCTGCAGTGCATCCCTCGCATTGGTGGTATTTGTGGTTGACATCCAATGAAGCGGATGGTGGGTTGCAACGTGTTCCTCGTAGGTTGTCCCTTGTATGATCCTGATGGGACATGTCGGGTGACATTCGATGAAACTGTGATCCAGCATACGTTGTGCGGAGGCACACTGGTTCCATTGCAGTGTGTGTCCTATTGCAGCCACATACGCCATGCCCCCATACACTGATTAGTTCCTGTCGTGGGCGTCCAGGGGTGAGAACAGGTGTACCAGGTCCCCCATTGGACATGCCGGGTTGGAGAGACATAAATCCACAGGCCAGTGGTACGGGCACCTCCGACAGTAGAATACGGGGATGACGCAGCTGAACATTTCAATGCGGTAAGTTACTCGATAACTTACATTCAGCAAAGCCAGATTTGCACAGCCCACTGTCTGTATCAAGCTATTGCTGTACAGCTGCATCTGTCTGGCGTAGGTGTATAGTACTGGTGCCCCGTCCATTTTGCTGCTGGGTGCTGTGGTGGCGTGCTCCGGCTGCCTGGGCTGTCTGCTGAGTGCGACCTCGGACGGTGCTGGGTGTTCTTGAATGGATGTTAGGCGGCAGGACTTTGTGTATGGCTTGGGAGGCGGCCACAGGCCCTCATCCCACATGCTCCTATGAATGGTCAAGGCCAGTGGTGTCTGACTCCTTCCTGATTACTTGCATTTGAGCCACATGGCGCAATGGTATAATTGTATTTTGTGGTTTTATCTTTCTTTGATGTTTGGCGTTATCTGCCAGTGGATGGTTGACTCAGCATGGCTATGTTTGGGTTGTGGTTGTTCCAATGGCTCCGTTCTCCTGCGGGATATGTTGCAATGTGATTTGGCTGTGGGAATGGAAGGACATTCACTGCTATCTGCTCTCCCGTGTGTGGGTGGGTCACTTCTTTCCCGCTGTACATTGGGACTTGTGTGTGGGCGCCGTGATTGTGAACACCTGTTCGCAGGCAGCAGTGTTTCTCTATTTTGGACATGGCATGGCTTGTTGTTGCGTGCAGGATGGTATAGATGTTGTTTGTTGTGACTGGCGTGCCTTTTGCGGTCAATGTCCATTGTTTGTGCAGTTCTGTGGCAGCTGCTGTGTGCTTCTCCATGCTTTGCACACAGGTGTGTGTCCTCTTCCGACATCACTTTGCTCCCCTGTTCGGCACACTTGTGTGACTACGTTTTGGCGACTGTGAGTTGTCGGTTGTGGTCATGGTTGACGCAGGGGGACCACGTGACTTGTGCCTTCAGGGTGGGGCTGGTGTGTGTGGTGTGTTGTTGCGACCCTGCGGTGTTTGTGTGCAGCCCATGCGTGGCGCTGTCGTTGGCCTCTGCGTTGTGCGCATGTGCGTCATCGCCGGGGCGCTGTGGTGCCGTGCCGGGTACGTCACCTCCCGGTCCGGGGTATTGGGTGTCCAGGATGTTGCGGGTTGATTATATTTTACAGGTGGGATATGTGTGGGTTCAGTGTTGGATGTGTCCTGTCCCCACAGGGGTGTCTAGGGGGCCCATGTACAGTTTTTCCGCCCTTGCATGGTGTGCGGTTTTTGCATGCCCTTGTTGTGTGTCTGCCTACCTGCGTCGTCGTTGCGGGTTCACTCCTAGCTGCTGCATCAGGTACAGCATTGGGATGGCCTGGAGTGCAGGATTCATGTCGGAGTACACCGGGTTGTTGTTTCTGTGGTCAGCAATGTGGTTTCCGCCTCCTGTTCTCGTGCGGTGTCTCTTTGCCAATGAGGCTGTTTGGTTGTGTCATCGTAATTTGTACTCCGGGCGGTACGTCATTTCGTCGGACGGTGTGCCTCCGTTGGCTAGCGCCGCAACGTAAACGGGCGCACTTTGATGGCGGGCGGCGTCGCAGGCTTGCGGGCGGTATTAGCCTGACTTTTCACATCCTAATTTGGCGGGAGTGCGGCCAGTTGCTGGCGGACGGTAAGTAGCGGTTTTTGCCTCCGTCGGCACGGCGGTAGTGTTTCCGCCCGCCATTGTAATGACCCCCTAAGTATGTTAAAAATATTGTTAATTTTCCAAGTCTACACTAAAAATGTATGTTAAAAATATTGTTAATTTTCCAATATTACATGAAAAATGCACATTAAAAAATATTGTTAATTTTCCAACTCTACATGAAAAATGTATTTAAAAAAATATATTATACTTTGTAATAAATTTTGAAAAGCATCAACACAGCTGAATAATGTTTTTAAGATTTAATTTTTTTTTATAACAAATGCAAATGAGAAAAATAAACTGTAAAATAAAAAAAATGTGTAACCAATAAAAATGTTTACAACAATAACTAACATACATCTCTTTTCTTATTTAAATGTACTTACAAAATGAAAAAAATGAAATAACTAATAAACAATTAAAATTTACTATACCTAACTCCAAAATCAACAAAACTCAGGGAAAGTGCTGGATAATAAACCTAATTATATTACTATTACAACTCCAAAACAAAATAAACTCAGGGAATGTGCTGGATAATAAAACATAATAAATTACTATTCCAACTACAAAACAACCTAAGGGGGTCATCACGATGGCGGGCGGGCGGACAAAGTCTGCCCGCCATCGCAACAGAAAGAGGGACCGCCCGCAAGAGGTGCGGCGGTCCCGCTGTGCGTATTATGATGCCACTGCCACCGTGGCGGTGGCATCCCCTATTCCCAGCATTGTGGCGGGCTGTGCTCACAGCACCACCCGCCACAATGCTGGGAATGCACGTTGTGCATTCACATGCACAAGGTGACAGGCACCACGCGGTGCCTGCCACTTTGTCCATGCCAATGCAGGGGGGTACCATAGGTACCCCCTATGTGCACCCCCCACCCCCCCCAACATCCTGGGGGCCCGCTACGGGCCCCCAACAGCAAAGACCACATGCCGCCATGGAAGGGCTGCTTTCCGCCATCAACAAAATATGTAAAACGAGTCAACCGGCGGAAAACCGGCGGACGGTCTTTCCGTCCGCCGCGGACCCCCCAGCCATCATAATATGGCGGGTGGAAAATGTTAGGCGGGCGGTGTAAAATAGCGGGTGGATCGCCACCGCCATACGGGCGGTGGTGATCCGCCCGCTATCATAATGACCCCCTAAATTCAGAGAAAGTGCTGGATAATAAACCTAATTAAATTACTATTCTAACTCCACAACAAAATAAACTCAGGGAAAATGCTGGATAATAAAACATAATAAATTATTGTTCCAACTCAAAACAAACTAAGGGGCTGATTATGATGGCAGAAGGCCGGCCACTGCCAGCCGTGCGGTGACGGGCCCTCCGCCATCTGCCAGCAATTTCCCCCCACCAAATTACGATGGCGGGGGGAATCGTCCTAGTACCATGGCGGTCGCAAAGACCGCCCGCCACGATTCTGCCACAGGCAATCGTACCGATTGCCTGGCGGAGCGGTCAGCATGTATTGAATGGTGGCGGTGCGTAGCAGGCACCGTCTGCCAAATTACAATGCTGGCTGAAGCCAGCCTTTCCATGGCGGTGAAACTGCCATGGAAAGGCTGGCGGGGATTGGATTTGGGGGCCCGTTGTGGGCCCCCCTTGTGTTGGGGGGATGGTGGTGCACTGGGGGGTACCACCCCCCTACATTTCCCAGCACTAAGTGGCAGGCACTGCGTGGTGCCTGCCACGTAGTGCCGGGAAATGCACGACATGGCTGTTTGGCATTGCAGCGGGTGCTGCAGCCAGCAGCACCCGCCACAATGTTAAAGGCCTGGATGCAACCACCATGGTGGCGGTCGCATCGTAATACAACATGCGGGACCGCCGCCTTGCAGGCGGGCGGTCCCAGTCACCGCAGCGATGGCGGGCAGACTCGAGTCCACCCGCCATCGTAATTGGCCCCTAAATTCAGGGAAAGTGCTGGATAATAAACCTAATTAAATTACTATTCCAACTCCCAAACCTACAAAACTCAGGGAAAGTGCTGGACAATAAACCTAATGAAATTACTATTCCAACTCCAAAACCAAGAAAACTCAGGGAAAGTGCTGGATAATAAAACATAATAAATTACTATTCCATATCCAAAAGAAACTAAATTCAGGGAAAGTGCGGCGGTCGAATCGCAGGCTTTAACATTGAGGCGGTTGCTGCTGCCCGCAGCACCGCAGCGATGTCCAAATGAGCATGTCCTGCATTTCCCTGCACTGCGTGGCAGGCACTGCAGTGCCTGCCACCTGGTACAGGGAAATGTAGGGGGGGACCATGGGTACCCACCCCAGTGCACCCACACCCCCCACAAAACATTGGGGGCCCGCAACAGGCCCCCAGAAGACAATCACTGCATGCCTTTCCATGGCGGTCTGACCGCTGAGGAAAGGCTGGCTACCGCCGGCATCATAATCCTGCCGGCGGAGCCTGCTCTGCACCGCCACCATTATCCCGGTCCTGCTCCATCCGCCAGGCAGGAGTGCGGATGGCAACCGGCAGGAAAGCGGCGGTCGGAATTTCCCACCGCCGCAGTCACCACCGCCATCCTAATTAGACCAGCGGATTTCTGGCTTGCGATCGCGGTCGGATGTCCACCGCCGGTCCGGCAGGCACTGCCGCAGGCCCGGCGGTGGACATCCGACCGCCATCGTAATAGGCCCCTAAATTACTATTCCAACTCCAAAACCAACAAAACTCAGGGAAAGTGCTGGATGATAAAACAAATTAAATTACTATTCCAAACCCAAAACCAACAAAACTCAGGGAAAATGCTGGATAATAAACCTAATTAAATTACTATTCCAACTCCAAAACCAACAAAACTCAGGGAAAGTGCTGGATAATAAACCTTATTAAATTACTATTCCAACTCCAAAAATAACAAAACTCAGGGAAAGTGCTGGATACTAAACTTAATTAAATTACTATTCCAACTCCAAAACAAAATAAACTCAGGGAAAGTGCTGGATAGTAGAACATAATAAATTACTATTCCAACTACAAAACTAAAAGAAACTCAAAGAAAGTGCTGGCGAATAAAATATAATAAATAAATATTACAACTCCAAATTTATGATCAATAAAATATTTTTTTTAATAACATTTATATTTATAGTAAATTTTTAAGTAAAAAAATTAATATTTTTCTACAATTTTTTAAATAAATAAATTACAAAGATATGGAAATAAGTACTCAAACATAAATACAACCTCAATATTTTTTTTTTTTTTCAAATTTAAATTTTCAAATTTAAATTAAATTTTAATGATTTCAATTTCGACAACATTTAAAAACTACTCACTACCCTTATACCCTATAAAATAAACATCATACTACTAAATTCTCTCAAAAAATTCTATAAAGTTTCAAAAATTTACAAATAATGTTTTCAAATTACTCCCCACCCTAATTCACTATAAAGACAACAACCCACTACAAAAACCTTACAGATTTTTTAAATATTTCTATTTTAATAAAAAAAATAAAAAAACTCCACATACTTATCTCCTATAAATGCAACATCCTACAACTAAATATTTTAAATATTTAAAAAATATTCAGAAAATATGTATTTATTTTATTTTAAATGACTCCCCACCCTTATCCCCTATAAACACAAAATCCCCACTCCTAAAACTTGACAAAAATTTAAAAAATATTTAAAATTTAACCCTAAATTTTTAAATTACTCCCCACCCTTATCCCCTACAAACCCAACATCCTGCTCCTAAAACATAACAAAAATTTTAAAAATATTTAAATTTTAATCCTTAATTTTTAAATTACTTCCCACCCTTATCCCCTATAAACCCAACATCCCACTCCTAAAACTTAATTTAAAAAAAAGAAAACAAACTTTTTAACATATATTTTTTAATCTATAAAACATATTATAACCAATACTAAATTAATAATAATAAAATACTAACATTAAAAAAAAACGATATTATTTACAACAATATTTTTGACACCGAAATTTACACAATCGATATTTTTGCATTACAAAAAAATCGATATTTTTCACTACGAAAGAACTTACCTCAATATTTTACACCATTGATATTCTTGACTCGATATTAATGCAAATCGATATTTCCACGTCGATGTTCTGTCTCTGCACCTGTTTGCCTGAGGTCCAGTATTTGGCTCATCGCATTGAGAAAGGCAAGAGAAAGTTGTCACCAGACCGCATTGAGGCGATCATGAAAATGAATGCGCAGACCACACAAAAAGAAGTCCGGATGTTCTTGGGAATGGTTGGCTACTGTCAACAGTGGATTCCCAACTTTTCACTGAAGGCAAAGCCCTTACAGAGATTGACACACAAGGATGTGAGTGATCCGGTACAATGGGATAACGACTGTTTGGTTGCCTTCTTGGAGCTGAGGGAAAGCCTGTGTCGTTCCGGAGCTCTAGGAATGCCTGATTACAATAAAGCGTTTTCACTATATTGTTGAGAGCAGGAGGGTTATGCACTGTCTGTACTCACCCAGACTCATGGGGGTGTCCGTAGACGAGTGGCCTATTTCTCAGCTACATTAGATCCTGTAGCTTCAGCGTTGCCCGGATGCCTCAGATCCGTTGCTGCAACCGGTGTTAGCATTGAGAGATGTGAAAGCATTGTGATGGGTCATCCTCTTACTGTAAATGTTCCACACTCAGTTGAGACCCTGATGACGAGAACCAAAACACAGCATTTTACCAATAACAGGCTCACACGTTATGAGCAGGTTATTTTGGCCTCTGAAAATGTTACTGTGAAAAGATGTTCTGTGTTGAATCCTGCTACCTCGATGCCTATTCCAAATGTTGAAGCTGAAGTTTGTGATGACCATGACTGTCTGGATGTTACTGAACTTTGTACCAAACCAAGACCTGACATTGTTGATGAACCTCTGTCTGAGTCAGACCAAATCCTTTTTGTTGATGGTTCATGCTTAAGAGACAATGCAGGTTATTTGAGAGCAGCATTTCTGGAGTTGTGGAAGCTGCTTGTCTACAGGGAGTATACTCCGCACAAGTGGCTGTAATCATTGCTTTGAAATGTGCATGTCTTGTTTCTGATCAAATTCGAGTCACCATCTACACCGATAGCCAGTACAGATTCGGTGTGGTTAATGACTTCAGGCAGCTATGTTCACAGTGGGGTTCTTAACGTCATCAGGATCTCCAATCAGAAATGGGGAATATGTGAGACAACTGTTGGAAGCCTTGCAACAACTGTGGTGAAATGTGTTGCTCATGGGAAAGGGGAGGATTTCATCACCCTGGGCAATAGGTACGCAGATGAAATTGCACGCTTTTGTGTCGAACAAGGTTTCATTTTCAATGGGGATTATTCAGGAGAGAGCACAGAAAGAACCGAACTCAGCATGATGCTAGCCATAGCAGACACTTAGGATGAGGTCAGGCGTCTGCAGGGAGAAGTGTCAGACCAAGAGGAAGCTGGTTGGATTAAAGCAGGTTGTGAGAAAAGAGATGATGACATTTGGGTTTCAACAGATGGAAGACAGTTTGCTAGATTATTTTCTGAACCCTATGGCGAGGCAGATTCATGGAGCAGTTCACATTGGGAGAGATGCAATGGTGCATGTGTTCAGACAAACCTGGTTATACCCGAGGTTTCGTGTGTTTGCTGAAGCAGTGTGTCACAGATGTGTTACCTGTCAACAGATGAATGCTGGAAAGGAAACTGTGGTCGCTTTGAGGCACATTGGGAAGTCAAGGGGTCCTTTCAACAGAATCCAGCTTGATTTCATAGAGATGCCTAGGTGCAATGGGCTGAGGTACATCTCAGTGGTGGTGTGTCTTTTCACGATGAGTAGAGGCATATCAAACTAGAAGGTGTGACAGTCTCTACGTAGCAAAGCTGTTGCTTAGGGAACTTGTTCCGCGCTTCGGATTTCCAACTTCATTGGAGTCGGATAGAGGAACACATTTCCACAGTGAGATTATGAAGCTGTTGTGTACTGCCTTGGAAGTCGATCAGACATTGCACTGTAGTTACAGACCTGAGGCGTCTGGCCTGGTGGAGCAAGTTAATGGGACCCTCAAGACGAGGATGGCGAAGGTGTTCCTCGACTTCTCTAAATTGGCCTGATGCATTGCCTTTGGTGCTAATGAGCTTGCGTAGCACTCCAGATAGGCGAACAGTACTCTTGACACATGAAATATTGATGGGGAGGACAATGCGCTTGCCAGCAGTGCCATCCACAGCGTTGATTAACATCACCGATGATCTGATCCTTGATTATTGCAAGGGACTGGCTGATGTGGTCCGTTCTGTGTCTCGCCAGGTTGAAGCTGCGACTGCATTGACTTCGAAGGGCCTTTGTCATGACCTGTGCCTAGGTGACTGGGTACTGGTCCGGAATCATGTGAGGAAGAGCTGTCTTGATGCCCCTTGGTGAGGTCCATACCAGGTGATTTTGGCAACGAACACAGCTGTGAAGTGCGGAGGCTTCCCGAACTGGATACACGCCTCCCATACCCGCAGAGTTCCAGGACCCTCGGAAGAAACAGCTCCTCTCCCTGAAGAAAATCAAGCCATGGTTGCGAGGTCACTGGAGGGGGCAAGCCAAGCTGTGGGGCTTCCTGATAAGGCTGGTTACCCACCATGTCGTGCTGAGGGGGGTCACGCTACACAAGGCCCAGGTACTGACTCTGAGGGAGAAGGTAACGTTGCGAGTGGTATAGAGTAAGACTCAGCGGAAGAGACTGGTGTGGAAAGTGGTTGTGTGCAAAGA
Organism: Calotriton arnoldi; assembly: GCA_963921515.1. Classification (NCBI taxonomy): domain Eukaryota; kingdom Metazoa; phylum Chordata; class Amphibia; order Caudata; family Salamandridae; genus Calotriton; species Calotriton arnoldi. The sequence continues at coordinate 637,162 of CAWUFW010007081.1, forward strand.
AGGACAGCAGAAGTCGCAAGAGAATCGTGGCCTGTGAGACAGAAGAGACAGAACTTGAGACTTGCAACTGAAAGGGATCTTTCTGCCATATCTGAAACGTCTGAATCAGAGTTGAACGACACAGAGCAAGCACAAGGGAGCTTGAGGAGGTTGAGAAGAGTAAGAGTACCATGCCAAAGATACGCTGCCCCGGATTGGACTTATCTGATCACAGATGCCGGGAACAGTGAGCTCCGAGAAACTGAGATCTGGACGAGTGACGCACAGAGCTTCAGAACTGATAATTGAGGTTGAACTGTTAGTCCCTGGGGTAGAAGCTAATGGAGTGTTGACATTGACTGTAACAGATCCTCTGTGGCTGAGTGCTTTGCGAAGCCTGAATTTGCAGGATCTTTCGTTTCCAACTTTTGTTTGGGTATCAGCCACCAGCTCAGGAGATTGCAGCAATACATCTTGAACTTTTACAGCATTTCATTGATGAAATTGGTTCTGATCTCATAAGGGATGTCGACTGAACTGTGAACTGTAAATAAAAAGTTTTGCTCTAAAGAAGAACCTAGGCCCGAGTGGAAGAAGAATAAAATTAGGGATCTTGCCGTGGAAGAAGAAAGAGGGCTAAGGAAGTCTTTTCAAACTGTGTAAATAGTTGTGCAACAAACTGTGAAACTGTTTCCAGAACTTCAATGAACTGTGTATGAACTTTGTTGACTAGCAGTGACAGGCAGAGAAAGAGACTTTGCACCGATCCTATTGCTGTGACAATCTAAATTAGTTTAAAGATTGAGTCTGGAAATTCAAACCGTAGAACAAAATGTGTAATAGGTACTCTTGTAGCAGGAGTGATTGTAGTTATAGCAGTAGGTATTATCCTGTCTGTTAAAAGTATGCACGAAGCAGAAGCTGATAGGGTGGGAGTACAAGGGACATCCACACCTATCACTTCTAGCACAAAAGAGGGTACATTAGGAGCTGATAATGCTATGATTGATCAAGCTAGTCGTTTGTTGCATGTAGATTTGTCTAAAGGTGATTATAGGTTGAATTCTTATGCGAAGTTATTGTATGAGTATAAATACGATGGATGTGAGGGACTGCTAAGTGTGTATGCAGTTACCAGCGTTAGTTGAGGAGGGTATTAGATGCCATCACTTGCCTCTGACGTATGGTATCACTTGTAGCTTATTGCTTAGCATTTTTTAAGGTAAGAGACATTATGAGTATTACTTCTCCAACTACGATGTGGTGCTTTCAGAAGTTCCAGCTTACTAGCACCTGAATGAGTATGATTATTATAACCAAGAAGAGAGAATAGGGAAGTACTTCATACCTAATGTTACATCAGACACGGCTTACGCACATAGGCATAATCTTACATGTATGTTGACTGACCTAGAAAAGACGTTTGTAGATCAAATAGAAGATCGACATAGGCAATTAACAGTTAAGCTTAACAATAGGGAGGGAACATTTGAGTGGACCAAGGAGGAGTTAGCACACAAGGCCAGAGGGAGTTATGGTCCAATAGCCTTAGATTTAGAGCAGCGAGGGAAGCTTTGTATCCGACAGGTACAAACATATTACAATAATATTTTCGTGGGACAGAGTGTGTGTGTGATCACACTTTCATATTGAAGCCACCGCAAAGAAGTTCTTACAGGAAGCAGTACAAGTGGTGCCGAATGTGTATTTTGTGTGTGGGAAAAATGCGTATGTTCAATTGCCAATAAATTGGTATGGCACGTGTTAAGTGGCTGTTGTTTTTCCTAAGATGTACAATGTGGAGGATTTGGGTCCTTTGGAGGGGAAGTCGTCCCACAAAGAGAAGTGTGGTACCAGTGCAGGGGAAATTGTTGGAGATGTTTTTGGAGCAATGATACCAAGTTTGGGAGTAGTTTTGAACGATATAAATATTAGAAGGTTATCGATTGTTGTGGACAAGTTGTCAGCAAATACAGCTCTGTCTTTATTACTTGTGGATAGAGAGATGGTCTCGATACGAGCTATGGTAATGCAAAATCGTCTTGCTTTAGATGTATTGTTAGCAAAAGAAGGCAGAGTCTATAAAATGCTGAGGGTTCAACATTGTTGTACTTATATCCCAGATCATAGTAAGGATCTGAGGAAGTATATAAGTAACATTACTGAGATACACCATGAGATACATGATTTGGCAACAGAGGGAGTCTGGGATAAAGTTGGTAGAGGGTTTGGAAGGATTGGAAGTTGGTTTGCAAATCTTAGAAAAGGATTTCTTGGTTACATCTTGAAGCCAATCATAATAGTTGTGATTGGTGTCATCTTTTTGCTGGGAGCAATAAGAGCTTACAAGTGGAATAAAGCGAAACAGGTTGAGAATTCTCTTAGACAGCGAGAGAGGAGGCTGGAGAGACTGCAGGACAGTCACTATGAGAATCTCAAGAACCTAGAACAGTTTTGACAGGGAAGACTGGCTACAACTTCTATTTAGGTCGGTTCTTTCTACAGGGAGATGCAATTGATTATGATGACACTAGTCATCAGAGGGGGGACTGATAGAGCGCGATTGTGCTCTTTCATTTGTAGGGATGCATTATAATCACGAATAGTTCGCACCCCACATATATTCTTTTTCGTGTTAACATTTGGTTATTAGAATGTGTAATGTAATAACATGAACGTGAAGTGAGAGATATATTTTCGTACAACACTGAGAAATCAACATTGTAATTGTGTGCTATACGATGAAAGTTTTAAACTGCTGCACTTTAAGTGTGACTAACGAGGGATAGTTCATTTGTTTTGTAATGCATTAATCTAGATGTGCACAGTAATAACGTTCATGTATACATGTGCTTAATGAAATTATATATGGTTTCTTATGTTGGCCGAATTTTCGTAAGCCTCATGTATATTTCTCCCTGGCTCTCTAGATGAGTTTGCTAGTAGAAATTCATATATGTGTAGAATTTGCTCTTTCTCACGTTTCTGTTGCAGGTGGAGAAATTCATCTTTGTTAGTTAGAATAACGCTTTTGTTTTAGGAGTTAGGCTTAGGGAGGAGAGGATACATTTGAATAAGCGGTACTGATAACGTGGGACGGTGTTCATTCTCACTGGAGAAGGCCTGGGAATCAAGGTCATCGAGCAAGAGCCTGAGAGCATCGCTACTGCATGGAAAGTTACCTACGAGGAGGTGTCCAGCAGGATGGGATGATCGCGTGATGTGATGATGGGTGTGTCCTACGATTTTGTGTTGGGGTTAGGGACAGAGTCCCGGGGTCTTCGGCCATGCCTGGAGAGGAGAGAGCATCTTAGAACGAGCTCTGTAGCTTTTCGCTATTTGACCCATTCAACGTGAGTGCACTTCTTAGGAATCCTTCACGTGCTGACACCTTTTCTGAGCTTGCCTGGGAAATGCTAAGTAGGGATGTCACGATAGTGGTAGTGTGGGGACAGGCTAATGCTTTTTATTTATGAACCTCCAATGTCAACAACTATTTATTGTGGGGGCAGTAATCTTTTGCGTAATGATATTAGAACTGGTTGTTTTGTGCATATTGCGCCCCCTAAATGTTGCTCGTAGATTTGGCTTTGTATTAGTACCCATGCATTTGTATACCCTCGTCTTGAGGTGTTTGTATGTTCAACTTTTCTTGGCTTTGTAATAAACGAACGAAATTTTGCATGGGAGTCTGTGATTCTTTGGAGTCATAGTTCATTGAAACAGTAAAACAGAATTGGAGAGCCATCGACCAGGGGTTCCAGAGTAAGTCTAGAACGTGGAACCCGGCTCCTTCACCTCTATAGAAGAATCATGAGAAAACAGTATTCTCTCAAACTTGATTCATGAAATCCCAGCAGAAGGCTTTTTCACGGGGTGAAATCACCTTAGAACACACCACAATTCCTGAAATCAGTATGGTACAATCAACAAATGATTTATATTGTACGTAAAATCTGTTATCACCCTTATACGTTCTCCTTTTTGTGACCCTCAAAACCTGCCATTTCACTACAATGCATTTCATTGGGGTGCTATCATGTATATTGGTCCCAAGAAGTGCTGACAGCCAATCAGGTCTCACCATGAGATCTGTGCTTAGGCTTTGCCGAGCTATACAAATTTCTTTTCCCTTGAATATCTCAAAAACTACTGAATGGATTTACACCAAATCACAAATAGGGCTCTTTCTGGTCCAAGAGCTAGCTTTCTGCCACATTTGGTTTAATTCCGTTTAGCAGTTTGGGCTGTACTCGTTTTCAAAATCCCTATGCGAATGAATATGGGAAACACACTTTTTTTTACCCCGCCATTTTCTCAGCCCCCATCTTGACAGATTACCCCGAAACTTTCTATGCGCAACTAGAATCAGGAACACCTTTTTCGGAAAATTTCGTGAAGATTTGTCAAACGGCACCAAATTGATAAGCAAGTCAAAAAATACTTTTCCTAGGGAAACTAAGTCCTATACATATATTATGGGCTGCCGGCATTAAATTGCAGTGCAAGGAGTGTGACGTGCATTTTCGGCCCATTCACGAAATTCTGTGGGATCTCCCTGAGTTTTTTTTGCAATTCCGCAGAATTCCACTGAGTACAATTCTGCAAGTTCCGCCCAGGCCTAATCAAATCTACTAGTTTCACCCAGAAAGCTGTGTTGAGGCATCCAGGTTCAAATCCTTTTTTCCTTCTAGTACCTCTACATTGAAATTTACTTCCACCAGCTGCTTGTGCCAGCCTCAAAATTGGCGACTGTAAATCAGTCCTGAAGAGTCATCTCTGCGTACTAGAGAATAAAAACCGAAGACCTCATCACAAATTAGCAAAACTCATTCATATGGAAATCAATGTGTCTTTATGGTTAGGTAGTGAATTGTATTGTCTGTCTTTATTGTCAAAATCACCACACAACTGTCATCTTTGCCCATGTATCAATTGTTTATTTTGGTCCTTGTTGGGAGGAGATTGTGTCCAGTGTCTCTGGACCGGAGTTTGAATCCTACCATTGATGCTTGGCTGCAAATCCTGTTATTCTAGACAAATCACGTAATGTTCATGTGCCTGTAACGCATATATGTGAAATACGATAGTACATAAGTTTAACATATAAAATCCCTATTTCTTGTACACAATTTTGTATCATCTCCCTACACCCCGACTTGTACAGTGCCACCTTGCTCCCCAGGTACATTTGCAGTGCATAATGAACATACTTATGTTCTCCATCCCATCTGTCAGTTACTATACTTGGAAGCTTCGACAGATCTATACACAGACTGATGAGAAGAGCTGGAGATGCACTGTATTTATCTTGTGAAACCTGGAGCAGTGGTGTAGAGCTAAATGATAGGCAACCCCTGCAGAATGCGATGACTCCCTTCCCTCCCCTCGGAGTCTACCATATCTCACAGATATTTCTGAGAGTCCCTGGAGAGTTGGGAGACCCCAAGCTCTGAACTGGGCATTGAGTTGACAATATCATCAAGCTTCTCCTAGAATCATTCAAGGTACATCATGGCCAGCTATGGACAGAAGCCTCTCTCTTAGTTTTTCGCTCATATACAGCCATGAACTTGTATAAAAACAATAAATGTAGCTTTTGTGCCACGTGTGCCTGTCTTGCATCTGCACCCTAACTGGTATAGGCAAGCAAAATGACCTAGCTGTTAGGATATGTTTTTAAGTAATTTTTAACAATAATTCCTGATCAGATCCAAATTCAGCAGGGTTTTATGAGTTTTCAATTGTTCTGAAGAACCTAGGGCTTGTGGTGTGCTAACAGGCAATATCCAGCTTTCAGGAAATTTCCTGAGTGGGGTTTGGGGCCAATGGAGTTGGGGTGAAAAGAACAAGAAAGATGTGAAAAAGGTTTTAAGGCTAAGAAAGAAGGTGAAATGTCTTGTGCTTGTGACATAGGCATTCTACATCGCACTTGTATGTCATGTACTCATTCAAAAGGACATGTTTCTTGGCACAGTTACTTGTTTGATTATCACTAGCAGGCATAAGTGAAAGTCAGGCTCATAATGTTCTCAAGTACATGCGTCTGTGGGTGAACACTTTCAGTGGCCAGGGCGTAGCTCATGTCCAATGCATCCACAAAACCAACATCCATGTTCTTAAAAACCTCTTTCATCACTAGATATTGACAATAGCCATGAAATTCACTCAATCTCTCCACCGCTGTGTTGGTGTCCCTGGTGTTCTCTGTCTTTATGATGACTTTGGTGTCAGGGCTCCGGGTCAGCAGTCGTTTGATGGCCTTGCGTATGTTGAGTGCTCGGCGGATGTAAAGCTGGAGAGGGAATTGTCGGAAGTGCTGACCCATCGTGATGGCGAAGATGGTGTTGCGACCTCCACCTATTTCGTCAATTTGTCGACTGGTGTATTTGTCTTCCTTAAATAAATAGAACATAAAGCTTTCAAGTGGAAATCCATGCCTTTTGTATGATACCATAATGTCCTTGCTCATGTGGATGGCTAGGAGGGTCTTCTCCCAGGAAGACCAACCAGATTCATGGTGGTCGAAATAGGTCATGACTGAGAAGAAAAATAAAGAAAGTAACAAACATCAGAAGTGCATTCATGAAATAAATTGCCATTATCAAAACACAATGCATGTAATACCTTCTTACTATAGGCAAGCAAAAATGGCTGAATTATTTTATTATGTAAATAAATACGTTTCACCATAAAAGCCTCTATTAAATCCTATTGTCACACCAGGAATCAGAGACACCAGGCCAGGTAGACCACTGTTCCGAATTTGAGTATCCTAACAGAGCCAAACCACACAGCTACTTCCAGATCTAAATAAAGATCAAGTCACTCTGCTAAAAAGGCAGCTCTCAGCTGAAGAACTACACAAGGTCTAGTATCAAATTTACCTCACCAATCTATCACCAGAGCCATAAGACACCAAGAGCAGCAGTAACAAGCATGTGCAGTTTTTGGTCCAGTGAGACCCCAATGGGCTACACTATACATTGACTCTGGTTTGGCGTAGGGTTAGGAGATCCATGCCCTCTCAGCAATGCATCCCGCAGGGACATCACACACCTTTATAAAATTCACATGGTTTTGGAAAGAAGGAAGTTTACATGAGGGACTCTCATCCCAACTCATCATACATACACTTTTATTACGGAAAAACCTTCACTCACTCCACACTTACTCATTGAGCCAGCGAATAAAAACAAGGAACCTATGATTCTAAAGGAAACCTGCAATAAGAGGCAGTCTGTTAGTCTGTGATTACTTTTACACCACTAGATGGCTTAGGGGAATTGTTTGCACTAAATTCTTGTCTTACTTTCAGGCAAAGTAGGATTTTGTTGGACATCTGCCCTTTCTGCAGGGTCACCATGGATTTATTGTGTTAAACCCTATTTTTACTGGCTATAGAACTCTGTGCTCCCTACCCCTGATAACTAGTGGTAAAGTGCTTGTGTTCCTCCTTTCAACATGATAAAATTGGTATACGCCTAATTGGCATATTTAACTTCTGAATAACTTCCTGGTATATGGTAACAAGGTGTACCTAGGGCCTGTAAGTTAAATGTCACAAGTGAACTGCAGCACCCATTGTGCTATCCTCTACAGTGACAATGTAAATATGACTGCATTAGCCTAGCTGTGCCATTTTAAGTGCAAGTTTGACCTATCAAAGTAACCTTTTTTGACAGACCAAAACCTTCCTTTTAGATATTGATCTCGCCCTTGTAGGAAAGTACCTCTTTTGCATGGTTATCCCCCACTTTCTGGCTGATGCCTGATGTGATTTTGAACTGTGAGTGCACTGGGGCCTTGCTAACCAGGTTCCCAGTGCCAGATCTCTTTCCCAAAACACTGTACCACGATTGGCACAACTTCATCTACCCCTGTAAGTCCCTAGTAAGTGGTATCCCTGGTTGTGCCACCCCAGGGCCCCCTCACCAAGGCTATGCACTCTGCCATTGCAGGCTTTGGGTCTTGGTGTAGAAAAATCCAAAGAGTTGACATGGCACACAGCCCTGTGTGTCATGCCTCCCATGCACTGCATAAGATATAGTTAAGTCACCCCTACTGCAGGTCTTTAGCCCTAAGGCAGGGTGCACTATATCCTATGTGTGAGCATATCAGCATGAGCAGATATGCCCCTACAATGTCTAGTCCATTCTGTGATGCTGTAAGTGAATAGGGAAGCCATAAAGAGTACATGGGCTGGATACTTGTCAACACGAATATCCCAGCTCCATGATGGCTTCACTGGTTTCTAAGATGTTTGGTACCAAACATCTTGTCGTAATAAATCCTCACTGATGCCAGTGTTGGATTTATTAATAAATTCACACAGGAGACCTTTTGAGTGGGTCCCCTGAAACTGAACCAAACACTAGCGGGGTCTCTGGCCAGTTTTAACCAGCTTGACACCACCAGACATGTTTTTGACCTCATGTTCGAGAGCCAGGGCTCTCAGAGGACAGAAACAATACCTGCTCTGTGCAGGGGTGTTTCACACCTCCTCCAGGACAGGATGGCCTTCCTGGGTGGGAAGCTTCAAAGGCCACGCCACCTTTGAAATCCAACCCAGGAACTCCCCAGATAGTGAGGAGGCCAAGCCTTCTTTCCAGCTCTACTTTTGGCAGGAGGAAAGGCAGGAAAATTAGTTAGAGGAGTAAGAGGGTCCCCCTTAGCCTGCACCACCCCTAGGGCGGGACAGGCAAGATGAACCCCTCTCCTGAATTTCCACCATCTTGAGATGGTAAGAACACCTCCAATCATGGCTAGGGTTGTGCCTCTTCCCACAGGAAGTTGTCACTCAAGGATGTAGACACCCTAAAGGTAGATAGCCCATTGGCTATTACCTGTCTACCCTTGTAATGGCCCTAAATTCAGTATTTCAGTGGCTTCCCAAGACCTGAACCTCAGATTCATCAGACCAAAGAAGACCAAGACAAAGACGACCTGCTGCACAAGAACTGAAGCCCTGCTGCAGAAGAAAAATGCACCAAACCCTGCCAGCTGCTCCAAGGACTTGACAACCGCTGCCTGCTGTGTCATCCTGAACCTGCAAGGACTCCAAGAACCCCGGAGCACCTACAAAATTCAAAAAATTGCAGAGAAGCTCCCTTGGAGTGAAGGTATCACATCCCTGCACACTGCAGGCACTGATTCCATGAAGTTTGGTTTGTCGACTTGCTGCTCCCCGACGACCTCGACACAGCACCGAAGCAAGAAGAGGCACAACAGTTCCAGAGGGTCAGATCTGCTTCTCCACCAATTTTGTAGGAACCAGGACTTACCAGACCCGCCACATACCAATACCTGGGGTGCCGGATCTCCAATAGTAAAAACCAAGAAGAAGAGCCCAATCAAGACTCCAAAAGAACCTGGAGTAAGCACCCATCGAGGGACATGGAGACACCTGAGACCAATTTCCTGAGTGGCTCAGCTTTCCCAAGATCGCCTCTCAAAGTTGCCTGCTCCTGACTGCATGGACCTAAAGACTCACGACGCCCGGCTGAACTGTTCGCTCCACACCCTGCCCCACCGGCCCCAGCACCGACCAACCAACTCTGCTCCTATGACCCTCAGGCCCTTGCGACCTACTCCCTCCAAGGAGACCCACTGACTTGCAGATAAGTCCACCTGTGCAGTGCATTTTCAAGTGCCCCCCTTTGTCTTTGTGCACCAGTTTCCAAGACCCTCAGCATTCTGCTTCCGTCCGTTCTGGGAGGCTCTTGAACTTCTATTGCTGGAACTTTGGACCTGGCCCTGACATCGACCAAAACGGAGAAGGTGAACTTCGTGAAAGCATTGGCTCATTTCATATGCATTTTTTCACTTTTTCCTCATTGATTCCTATGGTGCGTAATTGCCGCACAAAAGTGATATATTTTCCGAACTTTGAAAAATCATAACTCCAAAAATACTTACCTTAGAACTGTGTTCTTGGTCTTAAAAATACATAAAATCAACTTTATTTTTATAAATTGGTCTCAGATTTATTCTTGAGTGTGTGTCTCATTTATTGTCTCAGTGATTACAACAAATGCTTAGCACTCCCTCTGATAAACCTAAATGCTCGCCCACACTACCACAAAAAGAGCATTCGAATTATCTGCTTTTATATCTATGTGCTGTTTGGAGATTCTCTGGAATCCCTGCACAGTGTACTTCTTTTTAGGACGCTATATAGATTGCCAGCTTCCTACATTTGGTGGTTCAGTGGTGGGATAGAAAACCACATGAGTAAATCCAAAAATTGTCTTTAACTAGTCAAATTTTTGATTGGTCCATTTTTTCCAAATTTCTAAAAGTAACTGCTAGGGACTTGGTAAAGTCCCTGAAACAAACTGTTTAGAAATTGAAAAATCTGTACTTTAGTTAGGACAAAGTATATAGGGGGTCATTACGATGGCAGTCGGAAACACTACCGCCGTGCCGACGGAGGTAAAAACCGCTACTTACCGTCCGCCAGCAACTGCCCGCACTCCCGCCAAATTAGGATGTGAAAAGTCAGGCTAATACCGCCCGTAAACCTGCGACGCCGCCCGCCATCAAAGTGCACCCGTTTACGTCGCGGCGCCAGCCAACGGAGGCACACCGTCCGACGAAATGACGTACCGCCCGGCATACAAATTACGATGACACAACCAAACAGCCTCATCGGCAAAGAGACACTGCACGAGAACAGGAGGCGGAAACCACATTGTCGACCACAGAAACAACAACCCGGCCAATTCCGACATGAATCCTGCACTCCAGGCCAGCCCAATGCTGTACCTGATGCAGCAGCTAGGAGTGAACGCGCAACGACGACGCAGGTAGGCAGACACACAACAAGGGCATGCAAAAACCGCACACCATGCAAGGGTGGAAAAACTGTACATGGGCCCCCTAGACACCCCTGTGGGGACAGGACACATCCAACACTGAACCCACACATATCCCACCTGTAAAATATAATCAACCCGCAACATCCTGGGCACCCAATACCCCGGACCGGGAGGTGACGTACCCGGCACGGCACCGCAGCGCCCCGGCGATGACGCACATGCGCACAACGCAGAGGCCAACGACAGCGCCGCGCATGGGCTGCACACAAACACCGCAGGGTCGCAACAACACACCACACACACCAGCCCCACCCTGAAGGCACAAGTCACGTGGTCCCCCTGCGTCAACCATGACCACAACCGACAATTCACAGTTGCCAAAACGTAGTCACACAAGTGTGCCGAACAGGGGAGCAAAGTGACGTCGGAAGAGGACACACACCTGTGTGCAAAGCATGGAGAAGCACACGGCAGCTGCCACAGAACTGCACGAACAATGGACATTGACCGCAAAAGGCACGCCAGTCACAACAAACAACATCTATACCATCCTGCACGCAACAACAAGCCATGCCATGTCCAAAATAGAGAAACGCTGCTGCCTGCGAACAGGTGTTCACAATCACGGCGCCCACACACAAGTCCCAATGTACAGCGGGAAAGAAGTGACCCACCCACACACGGGAGAGCAGATAGCAGTGAATGTCCTTCCATTCCCACAGCCAAATCACATTGCAACATATCCCGCAGGAGAACGGAGCCATTGGAACAAGCACAACCCAAACAGCCATGCTGAGTCAACCATCCCCTGGCAGATAACGCCGAACATGAAAGAAAGATAAAACCACAAAATACAATTATACCATTGCGCCTTGTGGCTCAAATGCAAGTAATCAGGAAGGAGTCAGACACCACTGGCCTTGACCATTCATAGGAGCATGTGGGATGAGGGCCTGTGGCCGCCTCCCAAGCCATACACAAAGTCCTGCTGCCTAACATCCATTCAAGAACACCCAGCACCGTCCGAGGTCGCACTCAGCAGACAGCCCAGGCAGCCGGAGCATGCCACCACAGCACCCAGCAGCAAAATGGACGGGGCACCAGCACTATACACCTACGCCAGACAGATGCAGCTGTACAGCAATAGCTTGATACAGACAGTGGGCTGTGCAAATCTGGCTATGCTAAATGTAAGTTATCGAGTAACTTACCGCATTGAAATGTTCAGCTGCGTCATCCCCGTTTTCTACTGTCGGAGGTGCCCGTACCACTGGCCTGTGGATTTATGTCTCTCCAACCCGGCATGTCCAATTGGGGACCTGGTACACCTGTTCTCACCCCTGGACGCCCAGGACAGGAACTGTTCAGTGTATGGGGGCATGGCATATGTGGCTGCAATAGGACACACACTGCAATGGAACCAGTGTGCCTCCGCACAACGTATGCTGGATCACAGTTTCATCGAATGTCACCCGACATGTCCCATCAGGATCATACAAGGGACAACCTACGAGGAACACGTTGCAACCCACCATCCGCTTCATTGGATGTCAACCACAAATACCACCATTGCGAGGGATGCACTGCAGGAAGGAATCGCATACCTGACAACCTGTCAATTCATGGGTCCCCGAATCAATACCCACAATTGAACATTCATGTGCAACACCCTACCCATGCTTGCCGTCCGCACGCAGAGGCCAGTCAGCTGTGCAACAACTATACCATGCACACGGAAACAAACACCTGACCATCGACACCACCGTCATGACACCTGACATTAACGGGACATGCACCCTGTCCATCACCACATCCCGTGTCCCTGCATGAACACGGGGAGGCTGAGGAATGGGACCTGTGTACAGTGACCACATGGCCAACATTGCACGAACCACATTGCTACAATATGCATGCCGCGCACCTGAACACAGGCACCTGTAAGTGCACGCTGACCTGTCTGCTGAATAACTTGAGAACTGTCATCACACCTTCTCCTGAACGTCCGTGCAAGGACATTTACATGGACAACAAATGTAACACCCCACAACATGTCCCCGGGCATTGAGTCATGTACAGCAGCCACCATATCGCAACAACATGTGAGACTATGCTGCATGCATGTAGGCTCATGCTCTGATGCCACCTCTGACGCAGGTGTGTCGGAGTCACAATTGTCGTAAACCTGTATCATGGGACTGAGATGTACTGTGCTCATGATGTCAAGCTGTCTGGTAGGGTAAACCAATACTGTCTGTGTCACAGCCTACGGCACCTCAGTAATGAGCTAATGTACTGTAGCATAGCAAGGGCAGGGCATTCTTAACTCTGAATGTCCGCCACCGGCCGGAATCTCCACAACCGGCCGGAATCTCCACCAAAGGGCCGGAATCTCCACCTCCGGGCCGGAATCTCCACCTCCGGGCCGGAATCTCCACCAAATGGCCGGAATCTGCACCAAAGGGCCGGAATCTCCGGCCCGAGTGCGGACATAAAGTTAGTATGAGTAAGTGCATTCTGTGAATACCAAAATGAGTAAGTGCATTCTGTGAATACCAAAATGAGTAAGTGTATTCTGTGAATACCAAAAAGTACTAACTTTACGTTTTTGACGTAAGTTAGTTTTGTGAATCGGGCCCCTTGTTTTCGGTCTAGGGAGAACCTGGCTTGGCAGTTCGGGCTGGACTGTTCCCATAAGGAACAGGGTCAAGACTGATTTGCATATGGCTGGGTCCAAACTGGTGTGGTGAGCAAAAGAATGATGGATTAAACCCTGATCCTTGTGACTGGGGGTGAATGTTTGCCCAGCATTCCGTCCATCAATTGTTTCTTTTGCACAGTAACCTGGAGAGACACAGACAAGAGCCAAATATTAATGGAATTAGGGTGGAAACCCTGAGGGACACTGGTGCCAGCATCACCCTGGTGGCTGAGCCACTGGTGTCCCCAGATCAATATCTGCTAGGACAGACCTATATAGTCCTCAGCACGGACAATCAGGCTAAGGAACATACAATGGCCTTGGTGACCTTAGATTTGGTGGGGAGGGAGTATAGTGGCTTCAAAAGGGTAGTGATGCCATCTGCTATCCCTGTACAGTGTCTGTTTGGAAATGATTTGGAGTACTCAGTTTCGGCTGAGTTAGAAAAGAACTCATGCAGCAATGCCGGAAATACCTGGATGGGTGTGTGTTAAAACAAGGGCACAAAGCAAAACCCAAGGTGAAAAAGAAGTGTTGGAGCCTGAGATGACGGACCAACCTTCCAAGAGAAAGGGCAGGAAGTCTGGGAAACCAGCTTCAAAACAGACACCAGACCAAGTCCCCTCTCCTCCAGGAGAAGACTTGTCAGCCCCAGAGGAAACTGAGCATCAGGAGCATGGGCCTTTCACAACAGAGATCTTAGGACTATGGGGACCATCTAGGGAAGATCTGTGCAGGGTCAGAAAACCTGTCCCACTCTTGAAAGCCTGAGACAGCAAGCTGCTGATCAGGAAAAAGGAAGTGTCAGTGGTTCCCAGAGGACCTATTGGGAGGAGGGACTCCTATGCACTCAGGCCAGAGACCCCAAACCTCATGCCAGTAGGAGATTGGTAGCACCTCAGCAGTTTAGAGAGCTTCCCCAACATTGGCCCTTGACATTCCCCTAACTGGGCATCTTGGCCAGACAAAAACCTGGTGTCGGCTAGTCAACCATTTCTACTGGCCAGGAATGTCCCAGAAGGTGAAGGAGTTTTCCAACTCTTGTGCCACCTGTCAGCCTAGCAGCAAGACAGGTTGCCACCCGAAGGCCCCTTACTTCCACTTCCAGTGGTCGAGGTACCCTTTGAAAGGGTAGGGATTGACATTGCTGGCCCCCTTGACCCTCAAACAGTATCAGGGAACAAATTCATCTTGGTGGTAGTAGATCATGCCACCAGGTACCCTGAGGCAATTCCCCTAAGGACTACCACTGCACCTGCAGTGGCCAAGGCTCTCCTTGGTATTTTTACTAGGGTTGGCTTTCATAAGGAGGTAGTATCAAACAGAGGTACAAACTTCATGTCTGCATACTTGAAACACAGGTGGGCTGAGTGTGGGGTGACCTATAGGTTCACTACACAATACCATCCACAGACAAATGGGCTTGTTGAAAGATTTAACAAGACCCCAAATGGCATGCTTGGTGGGCTCCCTGAAAAACTCAGAAGGAGATGGGATGTCTTGCTACTTTCCCTGCTTTTCGCTTACAGAGAGGTGCCACAAAAGGGAGCAGGAATTTTCCCCTTGAAACTTTTGTTTGAACACGCTGTAAGAGGACCCCTCTGTCTTGTCAAGGATGTATGAGGAGACCTCTCCAGGAACTAAGCGATACCAAAAGGGATGATGGACGGAGCGTTAGAGCAAATCAAACACTCACCCCCAGTCAACTGATCTGGGTTTAATCCATCATCATTCTTTAGCTCACTCCACCACCCCAGTTCAGACATGGCCATATGCAAATCAGTCTGACCCTGTGCCTCATGGGAACAGTCCAGCCCGAACTGCCAAGCCATGTCTTCCCTGGACCGGAAACAAGCATCCTGGGACCGGTTTCGGGTTCAAAACCCTCATCAGCCAGGCTATCTTGAATCCAGTGGCAAAGTGAGCAAGGGACCCACGTCTGGGCATACCCTGCCAACTTAGGGCGAACAAAGCGATACCAAAGGGGATGATGGACGGAGCGTTAAAGCAAATCAAACACTCACCCCCAGTCAACTGATCTGGGTTTAATCCATCATCATTCTTTAGCTCACTCCACCACCCCAGTTCAGACATGGCCATATGCAAATCAGTCTGACCCTGTGCCTCATGGGAACAGTCCAGCCCGAACTGCCAAGCCATGTCTTCCCTGGACCGGAAACAAGCATCCTGGGACCGGTTTCGGGTTCAAAACCCTCATCAGCCAGGCTATCTTGAATCCAGTGGCAAAGTGAGCAAGGGACCCACGTCTGGGCATACCCTGCCAACTTAGGGCGAACAAAGCGATACCAAAGGGGATGATGGACGGAGCGTTAGAGCAAATCAAACACTCACCCCCAGTCAACTGATCTGGGTTTAATCCATCATCATTCTTTAGCTCACTCCACCACCCCAGTTCAGACATGGCCATATGCAAATCAGTCTGACCCTGTGCCTCATGGGAACAGTCCAGGCCGAACTGCCAAGCCATGTCTTCCCTGGACCGGAAACAAGCATCCTGGGACCGGTTTCGGGTTCAAAACCCTCATCAGCCAGGCTATCTTGAATCCAGTGGCAAAGTGAGCAAGGGACCCACGTCTGGACATACCCTGCCAACTTAGGGCGAACAAAGCGATACCAAAGGGGATGATGGACGGAGCGTTAGAGCAAATCAAACACTCACCCCCAGTCAACTGATCTGGGTTTAATCCATCATCATTCTTTAGCTCACTCCACCACCCCAGTTCAGACATGGCCATATGCAAATCAGTCTGACCCTGTGCCTCATGGGAACAGTCCAGCCCGAACTGCCAAGCCATGTCTTCCCTGGACCGGAAACAAGCATCCTGGGACCGGTTTCGGGTTCAAAACCCTCATCAGCCAGGCTATCTTGAATCCAGTGGCAAAGTGAGCAAGGGACCCACGTCTGGGCATACCCTGCCAACTTAGGGCGAACAAAGCGATACCAAAGGGGATGATGGACGGAGCGTTAGAGCAAATCAAACACTCACCCCCAGTCAACTGATCTGAGTTTAATCCATCATCATTCTTTAGCTCACTCCACCACCCCAGTTCAGACATGGCCATATGCAAATCAGTCTGACCCTGTGCCTCATGGGAACAGTCCAGCCCGAACTGCCAAGCCATGTCTTCCCTGGACCGGAAACAAGCATCCTGGGACCGGTTTCAGGTTCAAAACCCTCATCAGCCAGGCTATCTTGAATCCAGTGGCAAAGTGAGCAAGGGACCCACGTCTGGGCATACCCTGCCAACTTAGGGCGAACAAAGCGATACCAAAGGGGATGATGGACGGAGCGTTAGAGCAAATCAAACACTCACCCCCAGTCAACTGATCTGGGTTTAATCCATCATCATTCTTTAGCTCACTCCACCACCCCAGTTCAGACATGGCCATATGCAAATCAGTCAGACCCTGTGCCTCATGGGAACAGTCCAGCCCGAACTGCCAAGCCATGTCTTCTCTGGACCGGAAACAAGCATCCTGGGACCGGTTTCGGGTTCAAAACCCTCATCAGCCAGGCTATCTTGAATCCAGTGGCAAAGTGAGCAAGGGACCCACGTCTGGGCATACCCTGCCAACTTAGGGCGAACAAAGCGATACCAAAGGGGATGATGGACGGAGCGTTAGAGCAAATCAAACACTCACCCCCAGTCAACTGATCTGGGTTTAATCCATCATCATTCTTTAGCTCACTCCACCACCCCAGTTCAGACATGGCCATATGCAAATCAGTCTGACCCTGTGCCTCATGGGAACAGTCCATCATCCCCTTTGGTATCGCTTTGTTCGCCCTAAGTTGGCAGGGTATGCCCAGACGTGGGTCCCTTGCTCACTTTGCCACTGGATTCAAGATAGCCTGGCTGATGAGGGTTTTGAACCCGAAACCGGTCCCAGGATGCTTGTTTCGGTCCAGGGAAGACATGGCTTGGCAGTTCGGGCTGGACTGTTCCCATGAGGCACAGGGTCAGACTGATTTGCATATGGCCATGTCTGAACTGGGGTGGTGGAGTGAGCTAAAGAATGATGATGGATTAAACCCAGATCAGTTGACTGGGGTGAGTGTTTGATTTGCTCTAACGCTCCGTCCATCATCCCTTTGGTATCGCTTTGTTCGCCCTAAGTTGGCAGGGTATGCCCAGACGTGGGTCCCTGCTCACTTTGCCACTGGATTCAAGATAGCCTGGCTGATGAGGGTTTTGAACCGAAACCGGTCCCAGGATGCTTGTTTCCGGTCCAGGGAAGACATGGCTTGGCAGTTCGGGCTGGACTGTTCCCAGGAGGCACAGGGTCAGACTGATTAGCATATGGCCATGTCTGAACTGGGGTGGTGGAGTGAGCTAAAGAATGATGATGGATTAAACCCAGATCAGTTGACTGGGGGTGAGTGTTTGATTTGCTCTAACGCTCCGTCCATCATCCCTTTTGGTATCGCTTAGTTCCTGGAGAGGTCTCCTCATACATCCTTGACAAGACAGAGGGGTCCTCTTACAGCGTGTTCAAACAAAAGTTTCAAGGGGAAAATTCCTGCTCCCTTTTGTGGCACCTCTCTGTAAGCGAAAAGCAGGGAAAGTAGCAAGACATCCCATCTCCTTCTGAGTTTTTCAGGGAGCCCACCAAGCATGCCATTTGGGGTCTTGTTAAATCTTTCAACAAGCCCATTTGTCTGTGGATGGTATTGTGTAGTGAACCTATAGGTCACCCCACACTCAGCCCACCTGTGTTTCAAGTATGCAGACATGGGAACAGTCCAGGCCGAACTGCCAAGCCATGTCTTCCCTGGACCGGAAACAAGCATCCTGGGACCGGTTTCGGGTTCAAAACCCTCATCAGCCAGGCTATCTTGAATCCAGTGGCAAAGTGAGCAAGGGACCCACGTCTGGGCATACCCTGCCAACTTAGGGCGAACAAAGCGATACCAAAGGGGATGATGGACGGAGCGTTAGAGCAAATCAAACACTCACCCCCAGTCAACTGATCTGGGTTTAATCCATCATCATTCTTTAGCTCACTCCACCACCCCAGTTCAGACATGGCCATATGCAAATCAGTCTGACCCTGTGCCTCATGGGAACAGTCCAGCCCGAACTGCCAAGCCATGTCTTCCCTGGACCGGAAACAAGCATCCTGGGACCGGTTTCGGGTTCAAAACCCTCATCAGCCAGGCTATCTTGAATCCAGTGGCAAAGTGAGCAAGGGACCCACGTCTGGACATACCCTGCCAACTTAGGGCGAACAAAGCGATACCAAAGGGGATGATGGACGGAGCGTTAGAGCAAATCAAACACTCACCCCCAGTCAACTGATCTGGGTTTAATCCATCATCATTCTTTAGCTCACTCCACCACCCCAGTTCAGACATGGCCATATGCAAATCAGTCTGACCCTGTGCCTCATGGGAACAGTCCAGCCCGAACTGCCAAGCCATGTCTTCCCTGGACCGGAAACAAGCATCCTGGGACCGGTTTCGGGTTCAAAACCCTCATCAGCCAGGCTATCTTGAATCCAGTGGCAAAGTGAGCAAGGGACCCACGTCTGGGCATACCCTGCCAACTTAGGGCGAACAAAGCGATACCAAAGGGGATGATGGACGGAGCGTTAGAGCAAATCAAACACTCACCCCCAGTCAACTGATCTGGGTTTAATCCATCATCATTCTTTAGCTCACTCCACCACCCCAGTTCAGACATGGCCATATGCAAATCAGTCTGACCCTGTGCCTCATGGGAACAGTCCAGCCCGAACTGCCAAGCCATGTCTTCCCTGGACCGGAAACAAGCATCCTGGGACTGGTTTCGGGTTCAAAACCCTCATCAGCCAGGCTATCTTGAATCCAGTGGCAAAGTGAGCAAGGGACCCACGTCTGGGCATACCCTGCCAACTTAGGGCGAACAAAGCGATACCAAAGGGGATGATGGACGGAGCATTAGAGCAAATCAAACACTCACCCCCAGTCAACTGATCTGGGTTTAATCCATCATCATTCTTTAGCTCACTCCACCACCCCAGTTCAGACATGGCCATATGCAAATCAGTCTGACCCTGTGCCTCATGGGAACAGTCCAGCCCGAACTGCCAAGCCATGTCTTCCCTGGACCGGAAACAAGCATCCTGGGACCGGTTTCGGGTTCAAAACCCTCATCAGCCAGGCTATCTTGAATCCAGTGGCAAAGTGAGCAAGGGACCCACGTCTGGGCATACCCTGCCAACTTAGGGCGAACAAAGCGATACCAAAGGGGATGATGGACGGAGCGTTAGAGCAAATCAAACACTCACCCCCAGTCAACTGATCTGGGTTTAATCCATCATCATTCTTTAGCTCACTCCACCACCCCAGTTCAGACATGGCCATATGCAAATCAGTCTGACCCTGTGCCTCATGGGAACAGTCCAGGCCGAACTGCCAAGCCATGTCTTCCTGGACCGGAAACAAGCATCCTGGGACCGGTTTTGGGTTCAAAACCCTCATCAGCCAGGCTATCTTGAATCGAGTGGCAAAGTGAGCAAGGGACCCACGTCTGGGCATACCCTGCCAACTTAGGGCGAACAAAGCGATACCAAAGGGGATGATGGACGGAGCGTTAGAGCAAATCAAACACTCACCCCCAGTCAACTGCTCTGGGTTTAATCCATCATCATTCTTTAGCTCACTCCACCACCCCAGTTCAGACATGGCCATATGCAAATCAGTCTGACCCTGTGCCTCATGGGAACAGTCCAGCCCGAACTGCCAAGCCATGTCTTCCCTGGACCGGAAACAAGCATCCTGGGACCGGTTTCGGGTTCAAAACCCTCATCAGCCAGGCTATCTTGAATCCAGTGGCAAAGTGAGCAAGGGACCCACGTCTGGGCATACCCTGCCAACTTAGGGCGAACAAAGCGATACCAAAGGGGATGATGGACGGAGCGTTAGAGCAAATCAAACACTCACCCCAGTCAACTGATCTGGGTTTAATCCATCATCATTCTTTAGCTCACTCCACCACCCCAGTTCAGACATGGCCATATGCAAATCAGTCTGACCCTGTGCCTCATGGGAACAGTCCAGCCCGAACTGCCAAGCCATGTCTTCCCTGGACCGGAAACAAGCATCCTGGGACCGGTTTCGGGTTCAAAACCCTCATCAGCCAGGCTATCTTGAATCCAGTGGCAAAGTGAGCAAGGGACCCACGTCTGGGCATACCCTGCCAACTTAGGGCGAACAAAGCGATACCAAAGGGGATGATGGACGGAGCGTTAGAGCAAATCAAACACTCACCCCCAGTCAACTGATCTGGGTTTAATCCATCATCATTCTTTAGCTCACTCCACCACCCCAGTTCAGACATGGCCATATGCAAATCAGTCTGACCCTGTGCCTCATGGGAACAGTCCATGCCGAACTGCCAAGCCATGTCTTCCCTGGACCGGAAACAAGCATCCTTGGACCGGGTTCGTGTTCAAAACCCTCATCAGCCAGGCTATCTTGAATCCAGTGGCAAAGTGAGCAAGGGACCCACGTCTGGACATACCCTGCCAACTTAGGGCGAACAAAGCGATACCAAAGGGGATGATGGACAGAGCGTTAGAGCAAATCAAACACTCACCCCCAGTCAACTGATCTGGGTTTAATCCATCATCATTCTTTAGCTCACTCCACCACCCCAGTTCAGACATGGCCATATGCAAATCAGTCTGACCCTGTGCCTCATGGGAACAGTCCAGCCCGAACTGCCAAGCCATGTCTTCCCTGGACCGGAAACAAGCATCCTGGGACCGGTTTCGGTTTCAAAACCCTCATCAGCCAGGCTATCTTGAATCCAGTGGCAAAGTGAGCAAGGGACCCACGTCTGGGCATACCCTGCCAACTTAGGGCGAACAAAGCGATACCAAAGGGGATGATGGACGGAGCGTTAGAGCAAATCAAACACTCACCCCCAGTCAACTGATCTGGGTTTAATCCATCATCATTCTTTAGCTCACTCCACCACCCCAGTTCAGACATGGCCATATGCAAATCAGTCTGACCCTGTGCCTCATGGGAACAGTCCAGCCCGAACTGCCAAGCCATGTCTTCCCTGGACCGGAAACAAGCATCCTGGGACCGGTTTCGGGTTCAAAACCCTCATCAGCCAGGCTATCTTGAATCCAGTGGCAAAGTGAGCAAGGGACCCACGTCTGGGCATACCCTGCCAACTTAGGGCGAACAAAGCGATACCAAAGGGGATGATGGACGGAGCGTTAGAGCAAATCAAACACTCACCCCCAGTCAACTGATCTGGGTTTAATCCATCATCATTCTTTAGCTCACTCCACCACCCCAGTTCAGACATGGCCATATGCAAATCAGTCTGACCCTGTGCCTCATGGGAACAGTCCATCAATCAATCAATCACGGCATTTATAGAGCGCGCTACTCACCCGGGAGGGTCTCAAGGCGCTGGGGGAGGGGGTAAGTTACTGCTCGAACAGCCAGGTCTTGAGCTGCTTCCTGAAGGCGAGATGGTCCTGGGTTCGCCGAAGGTGAGTGGGGAGGGAGTTCCAGGTCTTGGCCGCCAGGTAGGAGAAGGATCTTCCTCCGGCGGTGGTTCTGCGGATGCGTGGTACGGTGGCGAGGGCGTGGCTGGTTGATCGTAGCTGGCGTGTGGGCGTGTAGAAGGACATGCGGTCGTTGAGGTACTTTGGGCCCAGGTCGTGGAGGGCCTTGTGTGCGTGGGTGAGGAGTCTGAACGTGATTCTCTTGCTGACGGGGAGCCAGTGCAGGTCTTTCAGGTGTACGGTGATGTGGCTGTGTCGGGGGATGTCCAGGATGAGTCGTGCGGAGGCGTTCTGGATGCGCTGGAGTCTCTTTTGAAGTTTGGCTGTGGTTCCGGCGTAGAGGGTGTTCCCATAGTCCAGTCGGCTGGTGACGAGTGCCTGGGTGACGGTCTTCCTGGTTTCAGTGGGGATCCATCTGAAGATCTTGCGGAGCATGCGCAGGGTGTTGAAGCATGAAGATGAGACGGCGTTGACTTGTTTGGTCATTGATAGGGAGGAGTCCAGGATGAAGCCCAGGTTGCGTGCGTGGTCCGTTGGCTTGGGTGCGGTGCCCAGGGCCGGGGGCCACCAGGAGTCGTCCCAGGCGGAGGGTGATGAGCCCAGGATGAGGACTTCCGTCTTGTCTGAGTTCAGTTTAAGGCGGCTGTTCCTCATCCAGTCGGCGACGTCTCTCATCCCGTCGTGCAGGTTGGCTCTGGCGGTAGTGGGGTCGTTGGTGAGGGAGAGGATCAGCTGGGTGTCGTCGGCGTAGGAGATGATGTTGAGGTTGTGTCGGCGTGCGATGGCTGCGAGGGGGCTCATGTAGACGTTGAAGAGGGTCGGGCTGAGTGAGGATCCTTGTGGAACGCCGCAGATGACTTCATCCCCTTTGGTATCGCTTTGTTCGCCCTAAGTTGGCAGGGTATGCCCAGACGTGGGTCCCTTGCTCACTTTGCCACTGGATTCAAGATAGCCTGGCTGATGAGGGTTTTGAACCCGAAACCGGTCCCAGGATGCTTGTTTCCGGTCCAGGGAAGACATGGCTTTGCAGTTCGGGCTGGACTGTTCCCAGGAGGCACAGGGTCAGACTGATTTGCATATGGCCATGTCTGAACTGGGGTGGTGGAGTGAGCTAAAGAATGATGATGGATTAAACCCAGATCAGTTGACTGGGGGTGAGTGTTTGATTTGCTCTAACGCTCCGTCCATCATCCCTTTTGGTATCGCTTAGTTCCTGGAGAGGTCTCCTCATACATCCTTGACAAGACAGAGGGGTCCTCTTACAGCGTGTTCAAACAAAAGTTTCAAGGGGAAAATTCCTGCTCCCTTTGTGGCACCTCTCTGTAAGCGAAAAGCAGGGAAAGTAGCAAGACATCCCATCTCCTTCTGAGTTTTTCAGTGAGCCCACCAAGCATGCCATTTGGGGTCTTGTTAAATCTTTCAACAAGCCCATTTGTCTGTGGATGGTATTGTGTAGTGAACCTATAGGTCACCCCACACTCAGCCCACCTGTGTTTCAAGTATGCAGACATGGGAACAGTCCAGGCCGAACTGCCAAGCCATGTCTTCCCTGGACCGGAAACAAGCATCCTGGGACCGGTTTCGGGTTCAAAACCCTCATCAGCCAGGCTATCTTGAATCCAGTGGCAAAGTGAGCAAGGGACCCACGTCTGGGCATACCCTGCCAACTTAGGGCGAACAAAGCGATACCAAAGGGGATGATGGACGGAGCGTTAGAGCAAATCAAACACTCACCCCCAGTCAACTGATCTGGGTTTAATCCATCATCATTCTTTAACTCACTCCACCACCCCAGTTCAGTCATGGCCATATGCAAATCAGTCTGACCCTGTGCCTCATGGGAACAGTCCAGCCCGAACTGCCAAGCCATGTCTTCCCTGGACCGGAAACAAGCATCCTGGGACCGGTTTCGGGTTCAAAACCCTCATCAGCCAGGCTATCTTGAATCCAGTGGCAAAGTGAGCAAGGGACCCACGTCTGGACATACCCTGCCAACTTAGGGCGAACAAAGCGATACCAAAGGGGATGATGGACGGAGCGTTAGAGCAAATCAAACACTCACCCCCAGTCAACTGATCTGGGTTTAATCCATCATCATTCTTTAGCTCACTCCACCACCCCAGTTCAGACATGGCCATATGCAAATCAGTCTGACCCTGTGCCTCATGGGAACAGTCCAGCCCGAACTGCCAAGCCATGTCTTCCCTGGACCGGAAACAAGCATCCTGGGACCGGTTTCGGGTTCAAAACCCTCATCAGCCAGGCTATCTTGAATCCAGTGGCAAAGTGAGCAAGGGACCCACGTCTGGGCATACCCTGCCAACTTAGGGCGACCAAAGCGATACCAAAGGGGATGATGGACGGAGCGTTAGAGCAAATCAAACACTCACCCCCAGTCAACTGATCTGGGTTTAATCCATCATCATTCTTTAGCTCACTCCACCACCCCAGTTCAGACATGGCCATATGCAAATCAGTCTGACCCTGTGCCTCATGGGAACAGTCCAGCCCGAACTGCCAAGCCATGTCTTCCCTGGACCGGAAACAAGCATCCTGGGACCGGTTTCGGGTTCAAAACCCTCATCAGCCAGGCTATCTTGAATCCAGTGGCAAAGTGAGCAAGGGACCCACGTCTGGGCATACCCTGCCAACTTAGGGCGAACAAAGCGATACCAAAGGGGATGATGGACGGAGCGTTAGAGCAAATCAAACACTCACCCCCAGTCAACTGATCTGGGTTTAATCCATCATCATTCTTTAGCTCACTCCACCACCCCAGTTCAGACATGGCCATATGCAAATCAGTCTGACCCTGTGCCTCATGGGAACAGTCCAGGCCGAACTGCCAAGCCATGTCTTCCCTGGACCGGAAACAAGCATCCTGGGACCGGTTTCGGGTTCAAAACCCTCATCAGCCAGGCTATCTTGAATCCAGTGGCAAAGTGAGCAAGGGACCCACGTCTGGACATACCCTTGCAACTTAGGGCGAACAAAGCGATACCAAAGGGGATGATGGACGGAGCGTTAGAGCAAATCAAACACTCACCCCCAGTCAACTGACCTGGGTTTAATCCATCATCATTCTTTAGCTCACTCCACCACCCCAGTTCAGACATGGCCATATGCAAATCAGTCTGACCCTGTGCCTCATGGGAACAGTCCAGCCCGAACTGCCAAGCCATGTCTTCCCTGGACCGGAAACAAGCATCCTGGGACCGGTTTCGGGTTCAAAACCCTCATCAGCCAGGCTATCTTGAATCCAGTGGCAAAGTGAGCAAGGGACCCACGTCTGGGCATACCCTGCCAACTTAGGGCGAACAAAGCGATACCAAAGGGGATGATGGACGGAGCGTTAGAGCAAATCAAACACTCACCCCCAGTCAACTGATCTGGGTTTAATCCATCATCATTCTTTAGCTCACTCCACCACCCCAGTTCAGACATGGCCATATGCAAATCAGTCTGACCCTGTGCCTCATGGGAACAGTCCATCATCCCCTTTGGTATCGCTTTGTTCGCCCTAAGTTGGCAGGGTATGCCCAGACGTGGGTCCCTTGCTCACTTTGCCACTGGATTCAAGATAGCCTGGCTGATCAGGGTTTTAAACCCGAAACCGGTCCCAGGATGCTTGTTTCCGGTCCAGGGAAGACATGGCTTGGCAGTTCGGGCTGGACTGTTCCCATGAGGCACAGGGTCAGACTGATTTGCATATGGCCATGTCTGAACTGGGGTGGTGGAGTGAGCTAAAGAACGATGATGGATTAAACCCAGATCAGTTGACTGGGGGTGAGTGTTTGATTGGCTCAAACGTTCCATCCATCATCCCCTTTGGTATCTCCAGGAACTAAAGCAAAACATTGTGGATTATGTTTTTGCCTTCGCTCAAAGATGGCTGAATACATGAGAAAGCAAACAAAAACCTTGAGGCCAGCAAAGAGCTCCAGAAGCTCTAGTATGATCAAAAGGCTGCCATGGTGGAGTTCCAACCAGGGCATGAGGTGTGGGTTTTGGAGCCTGTGGCACCTTTGGCCCACCAGGACAAATGGACTGGGCCCTAACCTATCCTTGAGAGAAAAGGGGAGGTCACTTACTTAGTGTTTGTTGGCCATGAAGAAACCCCAAACGGGTAATACATGTAAATCGCCTTAAACCCTACAATGACAGGCTGATGTGATCATGCTTATGGTTACAGATGAGGAACAGGAGATAGAGAACGAGCCACTCCCTGATCTCCTCTCTCACAACCCTAAAGATGGGTCAGTTGATGGAGTGGTCTATTCAAACACCCTCACTGCCCAACAGCAGACTGAATGCAGGCAAGTCCTAAACCAGTTTGCTGAGCTCTTTTCCTGGATCTCTTGACACTGGTGGTAGCCTACCTGTCAAAAACTAAATATACAGACAGTCTGGTCATGCCAAGGAAAGCATCAAAGCTGAAGTAAGCAAGAAGCTGGAGCTGGATGTCATTGAACCCTTAGAGAGACCCTGGACGAGCCCAGTTGTGTTAGTCCTCAAGCCTCATTCCCAGAGTAGAAAGAAAGAAATTAGGTTTTGTGTGGACTACTTGGGCTTCAATGCAGTTACCAAGAGAGATGCACATCCAATTCCAAGCGATGATGAGTTCATTGACAATTTAGGGGCAGCCACATATCTGAATAACTTTGATCTCACATCAGTGTACTGGCAGATAGGTCTGACACCTGGAGCAAAAGAAAAATCTGCATTTTTCACTTCCATCACTGTGATGCCCTTTGGTTTGAAGAATGCCCCTGCCACTTTTCAAAGGTTGGTGAATAAAGTCCTTGCTGGATTGGAAGCCAGTAGTTTGGGAGCATTGTGTGGATTGTGAAGGAGAGGCAAGGAGACACCATACCCCTGATAGGCCTGACATGGGTCCATTCACACAGCTGATGAATGAACCGCGAACTCCGTTACCTGTTATCACCCCTCCATCAAATAACGGTACTACCTTGGCTACCCCATCCAATAGTCGATTAGGTAGTCTACCTGCAATCACTACGGGATTTATATTTTGGAATGTGGCAGGCCTTTAGAATAAAATTAGCAACATAGAATTGTAAGAATTTGTAGCGGGTTTTCATTTCCTTTGCTTACAGGAGACTTGGCTTATAGACCCCATACATTTAAATGGTTTTAGAACGTATTATATTCCATCATTTGCTCAAACCATGGAAGATCAAAGGGTGGGTTATGTACCTGTGTTTCTAATAACTTGCCATTTATTA
Organism: Calotriton arnoldi; assembly: GCA_963921515.1. Lineage (NCBI taxonomy): Eukaryota > Metazoa > Chordata > Amphibia > Caudata > Salamandridae > Calotriton > Calotriton arnoldi. The sequence goes on from CAWUFW010007081.1 coordinate 664,438, forward strand.
AAATAAGTATGGTGTCACACAATTCCTATTACCAAATAATTATATGTGAAGCTCTGGGATCTTCTTGTTTAGCAGTGATTAATTTTTATAATAGTTCTACCATGTCACACATAACTGTTACTTTACAACAACTGGATAATGACCTGGAGCATTTTGGTATGAATAACAGTAAGAATTTGATTGTCTATGGGGACATGGGGGGTGATTTTAACACTCACTTGTGTAACATGTCTTCTAAAAAAGTATGTGGATTAACTAACTTGGAAAATGTTTGCCAATCCCATTTTATTCATTACCAATATTAGGATAAGCTGAACGAACTGATATACAAATTTGATTTGGCTTTTTCTAATGAAATTTCCTCTCCCTACGCCCCATTTGAAAGTACTTTCAATGGTAGAGATGCCCATAGCATCATTGGCTTTGTCCTACTTTCTAACAATTATGCAGCATTAGCCATAATATATCAATAAGTGACCATTTTCCTCAGAGTATCCAACACTCCCTCGCCTTAATTTCTAGCCGACCCTGTAGCCAAACCATTACCTTGGCTGAAGACATTGAGCTGGCTACCTTAAACAGTTATATTTTGCGCGGGTCACAGGTCGTGCCCGAGGGGTACGTAAAACAACTAATTAGCACTAATAGAGAAGCTATTGAGATCTGCCTAGATGAAACTACCGACCCAAGTACTATTAATAAGGCCTTTTTGGTGATTTAATGAGGGATAAAAGCGAGCCTCTTTGTTGCCAGAGCGGAGCAGAGACAAGTGAGAAAAGGGTGGTTTGACTCTGAGTGTACTAAGGCCCATAAGATACTAAAGGAGGCTTTACATAAATCTCCCAGATGCAAACTTGAGGTCCAGGCATGTAGAACAGATTGTAAAAGGGCTGTACAACAAAGGAAAACGTGATTGAGGGATAAAGCTTGGGAAGCCTTTTACGAGGTATGTATTAATAATGGCAACAAGGCGTTTTGGCGGGTATTCAACTCTTCACCATTGAGAGTAGAGGAACGCCCAAGGATGGAGGTTGCAATCCTGGAAGCTGAATGGATTAAGCATTTTTACAGCATCTATTCAAGTCCCATTAGTAAGCCAGAGATGAGTCATGACATATGTAACACTGCCACCAATGTTATTCCCCAAGCCTCCATCAGCCCTCTGTTTAGTTTGGAGGAAGTTAACAAGGCAATAAATGCAAGTAAGGGTGGGAAAGCCCCTGGCCCTGACGCTATACCAATGGATTTGTTTAAGGCCAATTCCCCTTTATGGGGTCCTTTTTTGATGGTGGTATTGAGGGCATGCTGTATTATGGGTTGTTTACCTATGTGGGCAGAATCAATTATCGCCCTGATTTACAAAAAGGCAGACTTGCGTTGTAACGGTATGCAAAATAACAACACAGTCGTTGTAACGACCGCGTTGTTATGGCATGCGTTGTTAACGCATGGGAAAAAAAGGCCTATATTCATCCAGGACAGAATGGCCTTCCTTGGTGGGAAGCTTCAAAGGCCATGCTGCCTTTGAAATCCAAACCAGGAACCACCAGATGGTGGGGGAGGCCAAGCCCCCTTTCCTGCTCTACTTTTGGTGGGAGGAAAGGCAGGAAAATTAGTTAGATGAGTAGGAGCCCCCCCCTTAGCCTGCACCATCTCTAGGGTGGGCAGGTGAGGTGAACCCCTCTCCTGAAATTCCACCATCTTGAGATGGTGACAAAACCTCCAATCAGGGCTAGGGTAGTGACTCTTCCTACAGGAAGTGGTCACTTAATGGTGTAGACACCCTAAAGGTAAATAGCCCATTGGCTATTCCCTGTCTCCACTTGTAATGCCCCTAAATTCAGTATTTACGTGGCTCCCAAGACCTGAACCTTCGATTCATCGGACCAAAGAAGACCCGAACAAATAAGACCCGCTGCAAGAGAACTGAAGCCCTGCTGCAGAAGAAAAAGGCTGCTTCAAGGACTCAACAATCACTGCCTGCTGTGTTGCCCTGAACCTGCATGGACTCCAAGAACCCTGGAGCACCTATAAACTTCAATAAATTGCTGAGAAGCTCCCCTGGAGTGAAGGTATCACACCCCTGCACACCTCAGGCACCGATCCCATGAAGTCCAGTTTGTCGACTTGCTGCTCCCCGAAGGCCTTGACTCAGCACCGCAGCAAGAAGAGGCACAACTGCTCTGTATGGTTAGGTCTGCCTCTCCACCAAGTTTGGAGACACCAGGAACTACCGGAGTTACAGATACCTCCTTTTGGTCACCCAGATGGTGGCCCTCTAGTTAGGGAGATCTTCCAGTCCCAGTGAAGAAGGTGAAAAACCTAGGTTTCATATTTGATGACAATCTGACCTACAAAAATCAGATCAGTACTCTCCCCTCTGCAATCTTCTTCATTCTAAAGATAATTAGGAACGTTCGCCCTTTCATACCGCCTGACACCCTAAAAACACTTGTGACTGCATTAGCCATGTCCAGATTGGATTATGGCAATGCTCTTTACATGAGTATCCAATCGCAGTACCTACAAAAGTTACAGCATCTCCAAAATGCGGCAGCCAGATTGCTGCTGAATATTCCTAGATTTCTGCCAGTCTCCCGTGGTTTGAAAACTTTGCACTGGCTCCCAGTCAAAAAAAGGATTACATTTAAATCCCAATGATTAGCATTTAAGGCATTGCAAGGTGTCGGTCCTCAATATCTATAGAAGCATCTGATCTGGTATGTGCCCTCCAGAAACCTAAGACAGTCACATAGTAAATGTTTACAGACCCCCAGATTCAAGAAAGCACGTTGTGGTGGAAGAAGTTTCATCTTGGGGACAGTTAAAACATGGAACTCGCTTCCAGCTGACATAAAGAACAGTCCACGCTGTTATCTTTTAGAAAATCACTAAAAACTTGGCTCTTCGCCAACTAAAACTTGCTTATTGCAGTTCTCATTGGCAACCTTTCTGGGACTTTCTGGCACCAGCACCTAGACGCCCTTGGGCATTCGTGCGCTATACAAATGTTTAAATCAATCAAATCAAGTCAGAAGGTAAAATCTTTGACCAGGATAAGCCTGGTTAGTGTATCCAAACCTGCAATCCATCAGGGTCTGCGTCAAATTGCACCTAGGTCCTGCTTTACTGTTACCATTGACTAATCATTGTCACTTTCTGCTTCTTGGCTAGATTTCTACTTACATTTTTCTAAACTCATATCTCCGCTTCCCCTGATTTGGTTTTTATCATTTTGGTTGGTATCATTTTGTTTATTAAATCTTACTCAATTTATTTTTATTGTTTTGTATTTCAACTTTGTTACTGTTCTAGTACTACATAAATACATTACACACTGGCCCTAAGTTACGCCAGTCTGCTTTGTGCCATAGCTACCAGCAGGTTGAGCTCAGATTAATTAAGTAACTTTAGGCATTCACCCTAACAAGGATTCTGATTATTTGAGGTGGGTACTCACTTCCCTCAACTTATAACCCAATTTCTTACATATTTCAATTCTGGTTGGAAAACAATACCTGAATCTCAGGCAGAGGTGGATGGCGGTTTTCTTGTCATTTTGCAGCTATAGCTGGGTTTCTGGTGGAGACCAATAAGGAGCTCTTTAATGGGCAACAGGCTCCTAAACCAGCTTGTGCTGCTGGTACTTTCCTTTATTGGAGTTCATCGCCCAATTAGAAATCAAAGGTAAAAAGAAGTCTGTTTAAGGAACTACATAAAATAAAAGATCAAGTGTAGATTAGTGACTTTTACAGAGAAGCTCTATACATGAAAATAGTAAGCCAGTGAGTCCAATATGCATGTGGGCTTGTGGATACCGGTTTTCATCAATGATGTCCAGAGCTGTGAAGATATGATTGTACCCTTTTCTTCTCCTTTGTGATTGTTATAGTCACTTCTTTCACAGCGAGCAGCACCTTATGTCAAGACTTGTACTTGATGCACTGCTTATTCACTTCCCTGCTCAGTTCGATCTTGCTTGTTGTGCTTTTCTTGTTTTGACACTATATTGCCTCATCCCAGTCATGTGTTCCAGTCTCATCACTAGCTATGTTCTGTGCTGTTGTAGATGAACAACTGCTAGACAAGATGTCAATGATAGTTCTAGGAATGCCATGATCCCCTCTTTCTCTGTGTGGGCTCCATGATGGCTACTGAGTGGTTGAGCCTCTCTATATAATCTGTTTTTTAGCTTGTTTTGATGCATCAGCTTCAGTTTCAATGTGACTTATTTCCGCTATTTTGTTAAGGCTGAGCACTTTGTCGCTTAGAGTGAGCACATGAGCTCCAACCACCAATGTCCTCTGTGCTTCATTTACCGTTTGACACCTCTGTCACTATTTTACTCTAGCACAGTTATTTTTTAAGGGGATTTGTATTTTTTTCATTTTTAACTGTATGTTCTTGTAAGCAACAGTTATTTCTATTGCCTACATCTTCTTTGTTACACATATGCCTTTTTCACTTGTCTGAGTCCTCTAGAGGGACTTAAGCAATCAGACCTGAATTGACTGTAGCTCCTCTGTTACACTAGGCAGGATGGAAAGAGTCCTTCATTCTACTCCACATCCCATTGTTGGCTGGAAGGAGACCAACAGCATATAGTTCCACCCTGAAGAGCTTCAGGGCACCAAAGCATCCAGTATACATTCAATTCAATTCTAGTGCAGAGCTGAACTACTGTCCAGCTTCAAACAGGTACTGTGCTTTCTGTGAAACTACCAGTAGCAGCCGATTAAAGGCAAAGCTAGCTTCACAGACTTTTACTGGGTTGGCTTTCTGGTCATAGTCACAGAGGGAGTTCTGGGAAAGGAGGTGTTTCTCATACCCTGTCGCCTCCCCAGTGAGGATCCATGGCAATCTAGTATTATACAGACACAACAAGCATTGTCAAAGCCAAGGCATGCATTTACAGGCATGCACAAATGCTGTTTTCATGCACTGCATGTGCAAATGCCATTTAGCACATTAAAATCAGAACTATTGGGTTTACCAGTACTGCGAAGAAAGACCACTTTCTGTATACAATGTATATAGGAGATAGAAAACAAAATGTAATGATTCAGTTATCTTTTCAATGTATAGTAACATGGGGTGGGCGGTTAACTCCGCTCCGCTGGCAGAGTTCGTGGAGTTTTGCTCACTCTGCACTCCACTTGGATTGCGGAGTTCGGTGAAAACTCTGGTCCGACTGCTGGTGGAGTGGCATTCACACTGCGTGTGCGCACTCACCCTCCTGCCATCATACCCTTTTTAAGGCCAATGTTAGTGCGTATTTCTGTAGCAGATCGGCCTTTCTATCTCTGAGGAACCTGGCAACTCCGTATGGTGCCGATAGGCTGCCTAACTGATATCAGAGCGCTGTGTTTGGTGTCACACGCACCCTTCTACAGCTAATCCATCGGATTTCTGTTATAAAATTTCTCCAAACTAGTCTGGAGCTTCAATCACTTCTCCGGCGTTAGCTACCTGGAAGTACCAAATAAATTACGATTCCGCTGGTCCAAGAAATATATTACTTAACCAGATATAAGGGTCAACTATTAACTTTTTATTCATCGTCCTGAAGATGGTCTAACAGACTTTTAAGCCATAGAGACAGAAACGTCGACTAGTTCATCTATTTCCACAACTATCTGGTTTTCTTGGAATTGTTTTCTGTTACTTCAGATTCGTTTTTCCACTATATAAATACTCCGGAATAGATGTTCACATACTTGACCCTGAGGTTACAACTTTTGTTCAATATTGATCTACCTCGGTCTTTGTATGTAGTTATATTATTTTGTACCCTGTTCATTTGCTTGTATTAAATATTTTGATTTATTGAAATATGCACACCCGTGTTTAAATTGTTTATTGGAAGATTCATTATAGTACAAATAAGTTAATTCTAATTTTGATTGTTCATTAGTCAGTCACCATTGTTGGGCTTGACAATAGATTTATTCATGTGATTGGTGTTTATCTAATTTTTTTAAAGTGAATCCCTTGCAGGCACTTTTACCTATCAATTGTTATATGTCCCAAGCCTCCAAGGGTTTATTGGGTTTCCCACATCTTCTTTACTGTAACTGACATCAGAGCGCTGTGTTTGGTGTCACACGCACCCTTCATTGCCGTGAATGGCATTGCTGGAAGCAGTTTTGGGGCCGATATCGTGGGACGCGGGAGCAACGGATGTGGTGCGACTGCGGTCACAGCAGTCAAGTAAAGACCAGAGAGAGGAGGGGTTACGGGTGGAAGAGACGGGCAGGGGGGCGCTGCAGGTTGGTGCAGCACGGCAAGAGCCAGCCTCCCCAATCTCCCCCTGAGAGCTCCATCTGTTATGTTATGTTATGTTAATTTCGACTTGTATAGCGCCTAATACCAACAGGTCTCTAAGCGCTTCAAGAAGATCAGCGTCAGTTCCAGGTGGGATGGTAATATAGTTAGGCCCAGGCTTCTGTGTACAAGAGGGTTTTAAGTTTTTTTCTGCATGGAAGAACCGCAGGAAGGCTGAGCAGTGTTGTCCTCAGAGAAGGCGATGTGGAGCCGGTAGGGTGGCCCTGCGTCCTGATGGAAGAGGACTCGGAGGAGGAAGAAGAAGTGGCATTAGTGGTGCAGCGAGGAAGAGGAGTAAGCCGACGACAAAGAAGAAGAGGAGGATGAGGGCCCAGCAGTGATGCCACAGGTTGCGCTTGTCCAGCACCGTCAAAGGCTGATTTGAGTAATCAAATGGAGATTAAGGCAGCATTAAACAGCAGGGGCACATGAGAGGGATGCCAGAACACTCGGGTATATGTATACCTGGGCTTGTGAGAGTATAAGCTGGGGGCTCTCGTTACCAATACTCCACCCGGTTGCTTAACTCAGCAGAATTAGGTGGATTTTTTCGGTAACTCCGCATAATTCCACAGAGTGAAACTCTGCGAGCTCTGCCCAGCCCTAAAGTAATACTGTTAAACCCAACAGCCTTTGATGTGGTCTTCCCCCAAAGGTTTTGCCTTCTCCCCTCCTGCTGTTTGGATTTTGTTTGAATTAGGACTCTGTGCACTTTACCACTGCTAACCAGTGCCAAACTGCTTATGCTCCCCCTTTAAACATGGTAAAAGTGGCTCACACCAAATTGGCACGTTTCATTAACTTGTAAATCCCTTGTACAGTGATACTACATGTACCTGAGGACTGTAAATTAAATGCTACTAGTTGTATTTTTTTATTTAGAGTTTTATATAGCTTGAACATTACCCAAGTTGGTATCAGAGTGCTTTACAGAAGCTCAGGGTGAGATAAACAGGTACAGTAGATGATCATAAGTGCCATTAACAGTCACACAAACAATATAGGAAGTATTGTATTGTATTGTAATTGCATTTATATAGCGCTTACTACCCCTGACGAGGCGTTGAAGCGCTTTTCGGCGAGTAGCACGCTACTCCTGAACCCATAAAGGATTAGTGTTGAATTAGTATAGTGAAATATGAAAGTAATTTGAGTGGTGGATAGGTTAGTCAGTCATTTGGATTCAGAAGGATAGCGGAAGGATAGAAGAGGGAAAAAAAGGTTTGTATTTATATAGCGCTTGTTACCCCTGATGGGGTGATGAAGCGCTTTTTTGGCGAGTAGCACGCTACTCTGGAAACCCATGAAGGATTAGTGGTGAATTAGTATAGTGAAATATGAAAGTAATTTGAGTGCTGGATATAAGTCAGTTATTTGGAGTGAGAAGGATAGCGGCGGGATAGAAGAGGGAAAAAGGTTAGCATTTATGTGGTGCTTGTTACCCCTGAAGGGGTGTTGAAGCGCTTTTTTGGCGAGTAGCATGCTACTTCGGAACCCATGAAGGATTAGTGTTGAAAATTAGTATAGTGAAATATGAAAGTAATTTGAGTGGTGAATATGTTATTGAGTTATTTGGATAGAGAAGGGTAGTGTCGGGATAGAAGAGGGAAAGAGGTTTGCATTTATATAGCTCTTGCTACCCTTGATGGGGTGTTGAAGCGCTTTTTTGGTGAGTAGCATGCTACTCTAGAACCCATAAAGGATTAGTGTTGAATAGTATAGTGAAATATGAAAGTAATTTTGAATGGTGGATATGTTAGTCAGTTATTTGGATTGAGAAGGGTAGGGGAGGGATAGAAGAGGGGAAAAAATTTGCATTTATTTAGCGCTTGTTACCTCTGATGGGGTGTTGAAGCGCTTTTTTGGCGAGTAGCACGCTACTCCGTAACCCATGAAGGATTAGTGTTGAAAATTAGTGTAGTGAAATATGAAATTTGAGAAGTGGACATGTTAGCCTGTTATTTTGATTGAAAAGGATTGTGGAGGGATAGAAGAGTGAAGGATTTAGACATTTTTGTTTGTTTGTTTTAGAGGCCATAGCAGTAGGAGGAGGCTTGGGATGAGTAAAAATGGATGTGGAGGGGAAGAGTCAGAGGCAAGAGTTTGGAAAGGCTTGTTTTGGGGGATCGGTATATTAAAAGAGGTGTCAGATGATGCAAGGAGGGGTAGAGTAGGGGAGAGTCTAGAAAGGGTTATTTTGGGGATCATAGTAGTGGTATGGGGTTTGGGATAAATGAGAGAGTGGATGTAGAGGATATATTGATAGAGGTATAGGGTGAGAAATAGGGTAGTGCATTGGAAAGAGTAGTAGAAAGAAGTTTGAGATGAGTCAGAAAGTTGGGGTAGAAGATATATTGAGAGAGGTATAGGGTGAGAAATAGGGTAGTGCATTGGATATGCTGAATTAGAAGAAAGTGATAAATATATAGATCCATAAGTACATGGAAAGAATATAGCTGCATAAAGGAGGTAGGTATATGTAGATTAAAGTTATTTATAGAGGTATAGGATGAGAAATAGGGTAGTTGATTGAATATGCTTTTTTAGGAGAAAAGTAATAAATATATAGATCCAAGTACATGGAAGGTATATAGATGCATAAAGGAAGTAAGTATATGTAGATTAAAGATGCATTAGATAAACTCTGGTTTTCAAGTGTTGTTGTACTTAAAAATGTATTTTATTTATTTTTTAACAACATAATTATTCTACATGTTTATACAAAGCAATACACAAAGATAGGTACATATCTATAGTACAAATAAATGCTTATATACAGAGGGATATGTTGTATATTTCTGTTTGCGTATGGTGTTTATGTGGGGAAGAGCCAATTCTTGAGTAGTTTTCCGAAGATAAGGTGGTTGTCCGTGGATCTTATGTTGGGGGGTAAAGAGTTCCATAGTTTGGCTGCTTGAACAGAGAAGGATGTGCCACCCATGGTTTTTTTCTTGTATCTTGGGATTTTAAGGCAAGAGCAGAGGTTCCTTTGTTGAATGTGTTTGGTGATTTTATTCCTGATGCGGAGCGGTCCCATTCTATGTATCGCTTTGTGGGTGATACAAAGCAGCTTAAACGTGGATCTTCTGACAACCGGTAACCAATGCAGGGCTTTCAAGGCAGGTGAGATGTGGTCTTGCGGTCTGATATGCAAGAGTAGTCTGGCAGCCGAGTTCTAAATCCGTTGTAGTCTTTTCATGGTCGTTAAAGGTGATGCGTGGTAGAGGCTATTGGCATAATCGAGTTTGGACAGAACAAGGGAGATGGTAGCTTGGACTTTGTGTGGAAATCCTAAATGGGGGAAGATTCGTCGCAGAGTTTTTATAGTGACAAAGCTTCATCTTGCTAGTTTGTCCACTTGGGCATTCCTCGATGGCTTGGAGTCCATGGTCATTCCGAGGTTTCTTACTTCCTTCGATACTTTAGGTGGTGATCCCAGTTCATCAGGCCAGGTGGCAAGTGGGTCATAATGTTTCCAATCGCCACACGTGAGTATTTCTGTTTTGGAAGCATTCAATTTGAGATGGCTCCAAGTCATCCACTGATCCACGGCTCTGAGATAACTGAAAATTGGAGATTTTCCAATGTCTTTGGGGCATTCCACTTGAAGGAGTATTTGTGTGTCATCTGCATAGTTATAGCACGTGAGGTGAAATTGATTGATCAGTACCGGTAATGACTTCATGTAGATGTTGAAAAGCATGGGCGAGATGGTAGAGCCTTGAGGGACCCCTGCTTTTGTGGAGTATGGTTTGGACGAGAAAGGTGGGGTATGGATGACATTAGTTCTGTTTCGAAGGTAGGACGCGATCCAGTCTAGAGCAGTCCCCTCTATGCCGGCTTCATAGAGTCTTTGTTTGAGAGTGTCATGGTCAACCTTGACAAAGGCAGCTGAGAGGTCCAAGAGGAGTAGCGCAGCAACCCCGTTGCGGTCAACTGTGTTCTTCAGGTCATTCCAGATGGCAAGGAGGGCAGATTCTGTGCCTCTTCCTGGATGGAATCCTGTTTGGAAGTCTAAAACTATGGCATTCTCTTCACTGAATTGTGACATCTGGGCGAACGCTGCTCTTTCTATCAGTTTGCCCAGGAAAGGTCCATTTGTAATGGGTCTGTAGTTGTCAGGGTTCAGAGGGTCCAAGTTTGTTTTCTTCAGTAAAAGGCGTATGTATGACTTTTTGAGTTCTTCTGGTAATATTCCGGTAGTTAAGGAATCGTTAATGATTCTTCTTACTGGAGTGGCAGCAGAGGTTGTTAAAAGAATTGTCTTGAAAGTTTGCAGTGGACATGGTTCAATAGGGCTGCCGGCCTGCTTGCTTTGACCAGGTCCATAAATTCATTGTGTGAGATGTGTTGGAAGGAACGGAGAGGCTGGGTTAGAGTATTCTTGGATTGTTGTTTAGTAAAAGGGTTAGTGCTGGTGTTGTGTCTCTGTTTTAAGTATGAGTCCAACGTGTCTGCTTTGTCCATGTAATGATTTGCCAGTTTGTCTGTGAAATCTTGAGTAACGGGATGAGTTCCTTCTAGGCAATTTGGTTTACGAAATTCATTGAGTATTTTATAGAATTCTTTATTTGCACATTTAGCATTTTGAATTCTGTCCGAACAGTACCTTTTCTTAGCTTTTTTGATAGCTGACTTGTATAATCTGTTAATTTTCTGTAGTTTTAGTTTGCAAACTTTTGCGTTTGTTTTGAGCCAGGTATGTTGCAGCTTTCTAATTTGTTGTGTTATATCTTTTATCTCTATATTTTTCCAAGTTGCTTTTTTTCTTTTGTTCTGTTGTGTGGTTTTGAGTGGTATCAGGATGTCAAAAGCTTCCTGTAGCCACACATATAGTTTTTTAACAGAATTTATTGTTTCCAGATCTGTACTGGATGTTAGTTGTGTTTCTAAGTGTTCCAAATCCACAGTCGATAGGCCTAAGGTAGTTTTAGGTGAGTCGCTTAGTGTTGTTTTATGTTGGAAAGTATGCAAATGGTGGTCTGACTATGTGACTGGAGTTATAGTTTAAAAGTTAACTAGTTCGGTATTAGCAAAAATGACATCTAGGATGTGTCCAGCGATGTGTGTGGGTTTGTGGACGGTCTGATGCAGGTTCAGTGCGTCTAGGCCAGTGATTATTGTTTTCGGATGGGACATATTGGGTTTGTCAAACCAAATGTTGAGGTCACCCAGAATGCATAGATTGGAGTGTATTGGTATCAAGTTTGAAACCGTGTCTAGAAGTGTGTCTGGGAATGTCGCCTTGCTAGGTGGAAGTCTGTAAAGGAGCAGAAAGTTACAGGAGGAAGACGGTGTAGGATTGCATCTGGTTAGAAGAGCCTCACAATTCTTTATGGAGATGTCGTCAACTTTAGTGATATGTAATGTTTGCCTGAACACAACAGCTAGGCCTCCTCCTCTTTTGCCTATATGATTTTGGGTGATCGTTTGATAGCCTTGAGGAATGGTTTCATGCAGGACTGGAACCATATCATCTTCCAATAATGATTCAGTTATGAATAGTATGTCTGGTTTTGCATCAGTGAGAAGGTCGTAGATGTGATGTTTATTTTTAGAGAGCGATCGAGCATTTATTAGTAAACAGTTTAGAGAATGTGCTTTGGTGACAGTGAGACTTTGTTTTGAAGAAGAGTGATCAGTATTGTGTGGGTTTGTAGCAGGTGTGTTTTTAGTGCTGGTACTAGCTGTATTAGGATAGCAATTGTGTAGCTGTTCTGTAATGTGGTCCTCGTCCAGCAGGCTAAGAAGGCATTTTGATGGGTCTGCGTGTGTAGGTGGTGGAGATGGTGTTTGAGAGTGAGTTGGTATGCTGTGTTGTTTTTGTGGTATAACATTGTTGTGCAGTAGACATGGAGAAGCGAAGTTGTGAGGTGTGGCATGTTGCTTATATTGTTTGCGTGTGCTTAGGACGGAAGGTGTATGAGTCAGGGGTGGTGGTGCAGCATGTGGGTCATGTAGTAATGTTCTAAATAGTCCAATGGATGAGAGGCGGTTGGAAGAGAGTTGCTGTGTTGCTGTATGTGTGTTAGGTGTGGTTGAAGAGAGAAAGCTTGGCATTGGAGTTTGTTCCTTTGTGTAGTTTGAAAGGTGGGTGTATGTTTGTATTTTGTGACGGTAAGCATTATGAGGTGCTGCGCTTGGGAGATTTTGTTGTGCTGGTGTGCGTGATATGTTTTTATTTTGAGGAGTAGTGAAAAGAGGTGCTGGTGTACTTGTTTCAAGAGATGGATTTGTTTGTATAGTATTGTTTGTGAGTGGAAGTTGTAAGGTAGAGGGGGTGGTGATGTGTTTATAGGTAAAGTGTATGTTGTGTGTAGGAGGGGATGAAGTAGAGGTAAGAGTGTTTGTCTTAGACTGGTTTGTTGCAAGAGTTAAAATGTGTGGTGCCGTGCAGTGTATGTGTTGTGCATTTGTCTTATGGTAGAAGGAAAGATGGGTGTTGGTTGGAAAAATTATGGAAGGCTGAGTATATGTTTGTTAGTGATAAAAGGGGGTCTGTTAGGAGTAATTAGAGTGGGGAGTGTGTGTCTGGATGGGTTGTAGTTAAGTATGGTGTGGAATTGGGTTGTATTAGTGATGAGTGGATTGGTTAGTGGTATAGGATAGAGTTGTGTACTGTTTGTATGTGGTGGTGCTAATGTGTGGTAGCTGGGCTAGAAGGGTGTATGTGTGTGGTTTGTGTGGTTTTGTAGTGGGTGCTGAGACATTGAATTGTGCATAGAGTTAGTTTGTAGTATATGTGTGGAGTACATTTGGTGTGAGTGTGTTACTCTGTTTGTGGATGTGGATGGTGTAGGGTGGGTATTACTGAATGAGAAAATGGACTGCATTTCTGGCCCTGGTCCCGACCACTCTTGAACAGGCTCAAAGAGGCAACTGCCCTTGTCCTCTCCGCCCTTAGCCTCAACGTCCGGGCTGAGACGCACTAACCCTGGCCTTTTATAGCCCTAGTATTCAGGTGACCCCTTCAGCCAATGGGAACCCTAGCCCTAACCCTATCCAATCCTAACACTAGCCCAAAACTCTAGAACCAACAGGAGGCCAAGACCTTACAGCCAATCATAGCCCTAGTCCAAGCGCTCAATCAGGCACAAAACCCTAATCCCTACGTCCAATAGAAGGCCTAGCCCTAGTCCCAGTCTTATTCCCAGCAACCAATCACACAGGAGACCCTAATCCCTACTTCCAGTAAAAAGCCTAACCCTAGTCCTAGTCCCACACCTAGTCTAGCAACCAATCACACAGGAAACCCTAATCCCTACTTCCAATGGTAACCCTAACCCTAGCCCTAGTCCCAACCCTAGTCCCAGCAACCAATCACACAGGAAACCCTAATCCCTACTTCCAATAGAAAGCCTAACCCTAGCCCTAGTCCCAACCCTATATTAATTGAATCACTGACCCAGAAACCACTCAGAACCCTCAAATAACCAACCAATGAGAGCACTAACCCTAATCCAATAGAAACACCAGATACAACCACCAATCAGTGCACACATATACCATCCAATAGCAGACTATATAGGGTCCCAGCAACATCAGACAAGGTTTGCTGGCCAGGGAGTGGGGAGCTGCTCCTCTATTCAGAATCTCCTAGGAGACAGATAGGCTCAATCCACACTTTGGACTTCTGCAGGTAAGGGCCTAACAAACATTGTCCTCTAACAATACTGTTTGTATAAAACGTTACTCACTCTCCTAGCCAAAAACGAGTGCACACTCCCTATAAAACACAGCTTAAACAGCTCACAGCAGATGACTGCTGTCTCAGAGCACCCTCTGTTCTCTCTCTGATGTAGAATATCTCTGTTGCTAGGGGGGAAATGGGGGGGCCTAGTTTCAATCACTTGCTAACACAAAATGGGAGCTGGGAGTGGACTGCTTAACATACAGGTCTTAGCACAGAGCAAGGGAGAAATTTGGAGGGAAAAACAGATAGTCACGGGGAATGAGAGGGAAAAAACTACAGATTTTGGACTGCAAATCCCACAATTCAACAGGTTAAATTAAAACAGTCACGGGCAAGTAAAAAACACGAGTTCAAACACAAAACAGGTGATAAATTATATAAGTAGTAGTAACAAGGTGGGGTGAGAAACTCCCTCTAGTCCAAAAGGGGAAACAGAACAAGCCATAGTGACAGACGGCATGTGTAGCCCATGTGCATTATCAGTGCCAGAGATCCTGGGAGCTAGAGCAGGCATTTTTTCATCAATAGTACTTTCACTTGTTTTTTTAAAGCCACAGGTGAAGGGTTAACTCAGATTTCAGAAGGTAGGACATGCCAGCTTTTTGGGGCAATGCCAGAGAAGGCCTGATTGTAGGTTTTCTTCTTCTTAAATTTGTGCGGTTTCAATAGTGGGAGGTCATGCTTCTTGAGGTTCGTGCACCGCCAGATAGCTCCAGTTTTTGTGCAATGTACCTCAGGGTTTTGAAATGTAAGGCTTTTTGTGTCATGCGTTCACTTTTTAACTGAATTCTTGCCTCGAAAGGGAGCCAGTTTAGTGATTTCAAATCCGGTGTGATGTGGTTATTACGTTTCGAACCAGTAATGAGCCTTGCAGATGAGTTAAGGGAGGCCCTAAGTGGGGGCAACTTTGATCTAGGAAGGCCACAAAGGGTTACATTTCCATAGTCCGACCTGGAGATTACTAGGGCTTGAACAACTGATTTGAAGTCATCAAGAGGGAAGAAGGGTTTAATTTCTCTTAAGATGCTCATTTGGAAATTAGCTCCTCTGGTGGCTGAGCTGATGTATCCTGCATCTTCAAATTCTTGTTGAGCGTTATTCCCAATGATTTTGTGGAATCTATAATGTAAGGAATGCATTTGAGGGCGGTTAAATGTTTTATCCAATCAGCAATGTCAAGTGATTGTTTGTGGGTTGCAATTTACAGGAATTCTGTTTTAAGAGTATTTAGTTTGAGGTGGTTGCAGGTCAACCAATTTCGAGTTTTTTGTAGGGTTGAGTTAAGGGACCTAATATCTTCAAGGAAGGAGATTTTCAGGTAAAGTTGGGTGTCATCAGCGTACATGTGATCATTGATGTTTGATGATTTCAGAATTTCAGTTAACGGCTTCATGAACAGGTAACAGAGAGTGGGTGAGAGCGTGGAATCCTGCGGAGCACCTAATGTGACAGGTGTGGGGTTGGACAGGGAATGATTAATCTTTATTCTTTGGGATCTATTGTGGAAGAAGGAGGCGAACCAGTCAAGGACCGGACCAGAAAGCCCCATCCTGCGTTCCAGTAAGTCACGTAGGCTGTCATGTTTGATCTTATTGAATGCTGATGAAAGGTCAAGGAGGATTAGAAGGCAGGATTCATTTTGATCAAGTATTTGTAGAGTGTCATCAACTATGTGAGTTAGGGATGATTCAGTGCTGTGGCACTGACTGAAGCCAGATTGGTATTGGTCTAAGAGCTGGAATTGATCAATATGATTGCTTAGCTGGGTATGGCACATTTCTCAAGGAGCTTTGAAAGAGTCGGGATGTTGGAGATAGGGCGAAGTTATTTAGATCAGTGTGGTCCACTGTGGGTTTTTTAAGAATGGGGGATATCTGTCCAGACTTGAGGCAGTCTGGTATAGTGCCTTAAAGTAATGAAGCGTTTACTATTTTGGTCCAGAGTGGGAGAAGAGAGGTTTTAATCTCACTGAGGAGATTCGAGGGAAGAGGATCGCTTAAGTGGTTAGACGTTTGTTGACAGGATTTTTAGTATGGTAATTTTATCAACGGGTTTGAATGAGCTCTACAAGGCATTATTTTTGGGGGTGCGACCTGGACGCTCAGGTTGTAAGGGTGGGGAGCTGATGTGTGCGAGCCCAGGGAGGAGATCCAATACCGATCGTAACTCACTTTCAATCTTTCCTGCCATGACCCCCAGTACTGTGTTATCCTTCTGTGTATTCAAATGGTACAATGGACAGAACGTCCTGGCAGTTTCACCAGAAAGACACTACTGTATATGCCCTGTAGCATATAGCCTTTGTGCACCAGATATCTATGGCCCATCAAACAAGGAATTAATACTGGACAAGTTGATAATAGAAGTGAGCAAGGCTCAAACGACCGTATTTGCATTTTTGTCTTTTGTTTTCTTTCTTTTTAATTAGAGCTTGTTTCACGATCCTCAGAACTGTGCCACATCGCGACTGCTGTACAAGCTCCACCGCGATCCTCAGAACTTTGCCACATCGAGGCTGCTGTACAAGCTCAGCCGCGATAAAAGCGACCACAACCAGTTGCTCACCGTAGATTATTCTTGGGGCGGCGAGCAAGAGAGGACCATGTTCCTGACGGCTTGTTTGGTTAACATCGCTGAGAGCGCTTCGTGAAAGGTAGAAGAACAACGTTCTTACTCGCTTTTGTTTATAGTTCAAAAACCGCTCTGGTGTCATGGAGCTGCATGTTTAGTTGTACTATAGACAGCATCTTCGGAGTGGCGCAAGTGGAGACAAAACATGTGTCTTTGAATAGCGCGCATAAAGGAGAATTTCATGCGCACTAACAAGGACATGTTAAAAGGATAATTTGCACTAAATACACTAAGTATCGTGCATAGATCATTATCTGAATAAGCGCTTTGTAGTAGCATACATAGAGAATGAACAGGATAATGTGCATCATAAGAGATTACTGATATACGCACAGGATACTTTTGTCCTTGGTTCACAGACTAGAATTTTCAGAACATTTGTTGGAATTCTGAACATTTTTGGGTGGAACTTTAAAAAAACCAATGCAGGACCCTTGAGTCTACGTTATTCTAGATAACTCTATCTACTGACAAGACTACACATTCCTTGGCATATGAACTGCGTTGGAGTTGGCTACCTTTGAG
The DNA here is from genome assembly GCA_963921515.1 of Calotriton arnoldi. Classification (NCBI taxonomy): domain Eukaryota; kingdom Metazoa; phylum Chordata; class Amphibia; order Caudata; family Salamandridae; genus Calotriton; species Calotriton arnoldi. The sequence goes on from CAWUFW010007081.1 coordinate 681,611, forward strand.
TATTTCCATTGCCAACCATAGTGCGATCGTGCTTATGACTATCCTAGTCTTTCTTTCACAGATAAAGACTGTTTATATTTCAGTTACTTTTAACATAGTGTGCTAGTGATAAAGAATCATCCTTATCTTTTGGTTCTTCTCTGTTCCAGATCTCCCTCCCCACAGTACCCTCCCTAATTCCCTTCCCCTTGTCTGGCCACTCCGATCCTCTGGTATAGATATATAGTACGCAGAGTCGGAGCTGCCGGAAGGTGGGCTTCTTCAGGGCATTGCTCCTGAGGAAGCCAAACAGTTTATGACATTCCTTTCTTTCCCCGGAAGAAGGTGGCAAGTTCTTCGCAGTCAGACTGCAGCTTAGACCCAGATAGAGGGTTGGGTTGCCTGTTAGACTGCAATTTGACAAGTTCAAACAGTGGTTTTAGGTCCTCCAGCTGTTTCCTAAAGAAGTTTGCATTCGGGCTAAGTATTTGTTTGTTGTAAATGCTTCTTATATATCTCAGATGCTTGAGGTTTACGACAGAGGGGAAGAATCTCCATGATTGTTCAGCTAATCTAAGAATGTGTCTTTCAGCGTTTAGGCTACCATTGTACCAGAGCTTGGAGTCTTTGGAGGACATTCTTTTTAGTTGGAGGGGTGCTATAGCATTTAGAATGTTTGTCATTGAGTTATTATAATGATCAGTAAGGACCTGGACATCTGACATATCTTCAGGTGAGGTAAGGATGTAGTTGCTGATAGATGATAGTTAGTTTAAGTTTATGTTTTGAACGCTTCTTTTCCAGTGACTGGGTTTTTTAATTTGCGCCTATTTTGAGGACACCGATTCATGGTTGTGGAATGTGATGTGGTGGTGGTCTGTCCAATCACAGGGATCGATAGATTCAAGTTTATTGAAATTGGCTTTGGAGATGACTAGATCCAGGATCACTCCCAGGTTGTGGGTAGGACTGTCACAGATTTGGATCAGGTTAAGGTCAGTTGGGAAGGTTTTTAGGCTAATATCTGCTTGGTCATTTGGGTTGTTCCAGTGTAGGTTGAAATCACCAAGGAATATCTGGGCGCAGTGTAGACCAGAATTGGTCGTGAAAACTTCCATAATTTGTTCAATGAAGGGGAGGTTATCTCCTGGAGGAAAGCATGCAATTTGCATCAAGGTCTATCATTATGCAAGATATCGATGCCAAGGTATTCACATGTGGTGAGAGTGTAGTTTTGAGCTTGCTCCACAGAGATATTGTTGCAGTGAATACATGCGATACCTCCACCTGGTCTGATTGGTCTATCTAATCTGATGAGATAACTGGGAGGCATGAGAATATCGAGAATTGGTGTGTAAGAGTCATTTAGCCATGTTTCAGTCAGAAATATGAGGTCGAGATCATGTGTAAGGATAAGGTCAGCAATATCTGCTGCGTGTCTAGGTGCCGATCTGCAATTGAGTAGCATATATTTCAGGTTGAGAATGGTGACAGCGGAGGGAGCCCGAGTGATGGGAATTTGCTTGAGGTTGGAATTGTTTATTGCTCTAGGATTGGCCTAGTTTCCCTATATGGATTGGTATGAATAGTTTGAATTTGACCTAAGTTGACTGGGGTGTCGTAGTGTTTGGAATTGTAGGAGATGAGGAGGGAGTAAATATCATTGTAAGATACAGTCTCTTTCACCCTGATGGGCCGGGTGGAGGCATTGCGGTAGGGAATTGTTCTCCAGGTCAGATGAGGAGACGTTGAAATTGTGAGATCCCATTGGTTGTGGGAGGTGATTGTTGTTGGTTTGGGAAAGCGAGTGTTTATTCTTACCTAGTGGCCTGGTGGGATAACAATAATTAGCTAGATCGCAGGTGATGGATATTAGGCATTGTAAGTCAGCCTTAAGTTGATGAAGCTCCAGGAAGATCTCAGTAAATTTGAAGCTAAGTTTCATGTCGGAGAAGGAGGGTGAAATGTGGGTCAAGAGGCCAGGAGAAGAGAGGGTGCATCTGCATCTGGAGTTAGGTAGCAATTGAGTTGAGAGAGCCCAGGGAGGGGAGAGGTGGATAGGGATAGAGTGAGTCATGATTGAAGGGTGGAGATGTGGATCCCATACTCTGGTAGATAAGGAGTGCTGAGGAGAGAGGAGCTATGTTGCTAGTAATGTTTGGTGGTACCGCGTTAGCAAGTGTCATAGTCTGGGCCAGAGGGAGTGTTGTATGCATATCAGTAGTGACCGCTGGGTATGTTCAAGGGTCAAGGGCAGAGATGAGGTGGAGGTGTTGGTTATGAGGCAGTGTGTTTCCGTGATCACTGCTCTGGAAGTGTGGAGAGGACTCAGCCTATTATGACAACTAATGTATGTTGAATCAAGCTCCAGGGGTAATAGAGAAGGCATGATGTTGAGTGAACTGATCGGGGTGGATGAGGAGGAGGGGATAGGGGTGGAGCAATATAAGTAATTGGGGGTGGGGAGGGTACAGCAAGAGGTAGCCGTGGTCTGCCTGCAGGGTTAGGATGAGCTTGGGTCGGGGTGGATACTTTCTTTGTCACATAGCTTTTGATAAGTGAGAATATCTCATCCATTAATTCTAGGTTGTACTCTGATGCTTGGATGAGAATAATCCCATTATTATAATGGGAGATCGTTGCCTCTGCTAGGCAAGCGCTTGAGGGAACTTTGGAGAGTCTGAGAGTGTGAGGGGTTTTAGTGGATGCTGTGATCCGGAGCAGAGAGTAAAGGGCTTTCCTCCATTGGGCTAGTCTTTTAGTGTAGAAGATAAGATCACTTATGGTAGCTTCTTTTTTCGTACAGAAGTAGGGATCGGAAATAAGGTTTTCTGGGTAAGATTGGAGGAGCCTGTGTTTAAAGTTCTTGGAAGCTCTTTTAGATAGATTGGGGGGTATATGATACTATAGGCATTACAATCAGCTGGAACCAGTTTGGAATCTAGTGATCTTCGCAAGAGGGGATCCATGGCAAGGGACCCCAAAGTCCAGAGAAGAAGAGGGGAGGTGCTCACTTGGAGGTGAAAAGGAGGTGGGAGTAGGAAAAGATGAGGAAGGGAGGGATGGGGGAAATAAGGGCGGCTCGAGGAGGGATTTCCAGGGTACGTTCTAAAAAGGAAGCGCATTAAAAAGCATCACTGTGTCAAATGTTGGGATGAACAGTGTCCTAAGAAGTGGGGATGAGAGGTGAGTATAGATAAGATTGGACATTCCTTAAACTGTACTAATCTTGGCAACTAAGAATTAGTGCACAACTTCATTCTACTCCAAGATGGCCACCACCTTGGAGTCACTTTGGATCAAGAAAAATGTGGGTAAATAGTGGGTTCGTGCGATGATATGAGGTGAGTCCAAAAAGAGAGTTCTAATAGGGAGGGGTAGATTAGAGACGTAGAGGATGTTGTATGTAAATACAGGAGGTAGCAGCTACAAGATAGCTGCCAGACAACAGGCAAAGTAGAGGGCTACTTCTTAGATAGGGTGTGAGAAGTCCTCTTTCAGTTTTTGTACAGGTAATGTGGAGAGATAGTCCTATTTCTCTTCTTAACAGTAGCGAGGAAGAGGGTAAGTTAAAGGACAAAGTTAGGGGGCCAACTTCGAAAGTGAAAGTTTAGCCAGACTTAAGGAAAAATAGAGAGGGAAAGCTCAGAGCAGAAATAGAGACTGGGATCTGCAAAATGGAGGAAAAAGGACTAGTAAGTCCTCTTCTAGGACAAATCAGCTACAACAAAGCAGAGTGTCTGTATGTCAAGAGCAAGTCAAGAGACTAAAACACAAGGAGCACTCGCGGGACGAGGGTAGCACACGCAAATATGCTGCTCACCATGCATGGGCTAAAATCAAAGGTTCATAAATGCCCTGTCCATAAAACGGAGGGCTTTCAGGTCCAAGCTGAACAGGATTGACGTGAGGGCTAGGGATCAGAGAGCATCGAGCTCCCAACAGGTCCCTGAAGAGAATGAATGAAGAAGCACAACAGCAGGCACAAGAGCTCCAGCAACCCAAGAGCTCCTGATCGTAGTAGTGTGCTACAGTGATCGCCGGGACCATTGTATGATCTCCAGGAGAGCATGCATGTTTTCCTGCCATAGACCGTTATCCCGCACTAGTGGTCTATAGCTTGCAAGGTGTCGCCCAACCACCAGCACATATGTTTTCCTGTGCTATCCAACACTAGCGGTCTATAGCTTGCAGGGTGTCGCCCCAGCGGCGAGACAGAAAGTGTCGACCTGGATAATCAGGCTGAGGATCTTGCACAAAGCCACCCGGATGAGCAGACCGAAGCTGATTGCCAGGGGTTATGCTGATCTCGCACCGGAGGGAAGGGCGGGATTCAACGTATACATTGGGGGACTTGGTCCTGGGAAAGGATCGGCCAACGCAGAGAACCCTACCAGCACCATGGAGCGTGTGAAATGCAGTGCAGATGCACTGTGGGACAGTAATGTCGGATTGAGGCAGAAGAGGGTTGTCAGGCCACAACCCCTACCACCTTCCAGCTCTAATGGTTGTGGGCATGAACATGGCGGACTCCGGTAGCGATCATCGGAGAGTCACCCCTTTTCAAACACCCAGCTGGAGATCCATGGAGTGCAGTGCCAATAAAGTCAGACTGAGGTGGAAGGGGGATGTTGGGTCACAACGACTTCTACCTTCCAGCTCTAACGGTCATGGGCATAAACATGGTGGACTCCGGTTACGATCGGCGATCAGTCGCCCCTTTTCAAAAACCCACCTGGAGATCTGTGGAGTGCAGTGCCAAACGAGTGAAGTTCAAGCAGACGGGTCAGCAGGAGAGGAAGCCTCTCAGATTAGAGGACAGTTTTTGGTTCCAGAGACAAAGATTTACAGTTTTCTGGGGGTCTGAATCCTAAGCTTTGAGGGACATTAAACTGGAATCATCGAAGATCCAGTAATGTCTTAAATCCAGTTACGTTTGCAAAGTTGTTGGGGAGTTAGTAGACGGTTGCGACAGCAGAAGGGGGCAGATTGCAGGCTTAAATGGGGATATTATACCAAAAAGTGATCCCAAGCCCGGGAGCCTCATAGAGGCTCAACCTTGTGGTGGCCATCTCGGCCTATAGAACGCTTTGTGCCACTCACTTAAGTAGCTCTCTAAAACATGTCTGAGGTCTGCCATTGCAGCCTGAGTGCAGTTTTAAACTGCAAATGATCTAGCAAAATAAACCTTTTGCAAGGCCCAAACCTCCCTTTTTAATACAAATGTCACCCCTATAGTAGGTCCTAAACAGCCCATAGGGCCGGGTGCATTGTATTTAAAAGACAGAACATGTATTTTCAGGGGTTACATCTCCTTGTAGTGAAAAACTCCCAAATTCATTTTTCACTACTGTGAAGCCTACCTCTCCAATAGGATAACATGGGGTTACCTTATTACATTTAATAAGTCCTATCTTTTGATTGGGAGCAGTTACAAATGTCATGTTTGGACTCACATGAATTGTACTTTATATTCCTCTTAAATGGTAAGTCAGATTTCAGATTACAATTTCGAAAATGCCACCTTTAGAAAGGTAGCTTTTTTCTACCACAAATTTTCTAAAGCCTTCCAGGAGTTTCTAGCTGCCTGGGCCTGTTAATTGCTCCCCCAATCAGGAATGTGTATTGAGCCCAGTGAGCAATAGGACCTGGTTGTAGCTGGGAGAGGGCCATCTTACCTGGATTGGAGGGACGGCTTCTTCCCTGCTCCACTTACATTTCAAAGGCCTGCCTCCTGCACACTCCCAAAGGAATTTCACACCAGTCTTTTGTCACCTTAGACTAACTTGGAGCCTGAGAGGGGGGGTAGTCTAGAACTTCCCCCCTCTTCAAAGGCTGGCACCAGGTATAAATATTGGACCCTCAGGGCAATGCTTGTACTTCAGAGTACTGCCCTGCTGCTTGAGGTCTGCTTTGTACCTCTGAGGACTGCCCTGCTGCTACCAGAGGACTGCACTGCTGCTTGAAGCGTGCCTTGTTACCTCAGAGGACTGCCCTGCTGCTTGAGGTCTGCCTTGCTGCTTGATCCCAGGATGAGCTACAGGGACATACCAAGCTCCAGAGACCATGAACCCTGCACCAGGCCTCTTCCTGGAGTGAGTCCTGATGTCCCCAAGTGGTGCCCAACAAGTCCTTAAACCTTGGAAGTGCTGCTAAAGGTGCTCCTCCAGCCAAAACCTGAACTTCAGAATTAGAAAATTTTCAACAAAAAGTGGCTTGAGAACTGGCACAAGACCGGGACCTAGCCACTTGCCTATCCACCTGAGATGTATTGCCGGCCGGATTGAATTCATGGTAGCTCTAGATACCTTCGCTGAAGCAGCAAATCCTGTTCAGCGGGACCTCTAGGAAAGTAGAAATCTTGACTGCGACTTTGTCCAGAGGCTCCATGACGATGACGCCTCCTCCTTGGGCAACGCCTCCTGCCTTGCCCCGCTGAACTTCAGGAACTTTTCCTCCAAATTTCTTCTAAGTCCGAAGGTAAGCAGAGACCGGGCAGAATCCACTTTATGTATCCGGACCGTGCTCCATCGGGATCAGCCATAACTTTTTACCTTACCCCTGTGTCGTGCGACTAGATGCCCGCAGTTGCACTTTGATCTTTGGGTGCTATTTTTCATTTAGAATTTTAAAAATTCATAAGTTCGAATCTACTGGTTGGATTTAATTTTTTTTGGTGTCATTTTATTTATTACATTTTACTCTATTTTACTAAATTGGTATGAGATTTTACTTGTCTTGTGTTATCACTTTATTACTTAACACAGTTCCTCTAAATTAAGCCTGACTGCTTTTGTGCCATGCTACCAGAAGGTTAAGCACAGGTTAATTTAGTGACTTTTGTGGTTCACCCTGACAAGGATTGTGGATGTTGCTTGAGAAGGGTTTACATCCCCCTCAACCAATAACCTCATTTCTTATAATAGCAAGACATGACAGGATAATACTTCTGTGGAAGGAGCCAAGGCCCTCTTTATATATAATTTATAGGATTGGTAACAATTGTCTGCAGACAGCTGCTAGATCTATAAAACAAGCATTTGCAATGCAATAGGTCTCACATTAACGAGAGTTTAAGCTATTGGAAATGAAATAGCTTAAACTCTCGCAAATGCGAGACCTATTACAGTGCAAATATTTGTTTTTTACTAGCGCCCATGCGGCGCTTTCACATTCATGAAGGTCACGCCCCTTTCTTTAGACAAGCCGCGTCTAAAGAAAGGGGCGTGTCCGACATTAAAGTGAAACCGCGGTATGGGGGCTTTGACAAAAAAAAGCATCTGTTTGTCAAGTTTACAATTAGATGTTTTTTGGGGGGGTAAAAGTGCCCATGTCGCGATTTTACTTTAATGTCGGCTGCGTACCTTTCTTTAGATGTTGTTTGTGTAAAGAAAGGGGCGCAGCCTCTATGAATGTGAAAGCGCCACATTGGTGCTAGTAAACAAAATAAATAAATAAGTAAGCGCGGCCACTAAATGCAGACCACGCTGCTAAAATAAATAAATAAAAAAACGCTACTGCTATAGTTAATTGGACGGTCATTAGTAAAAATAAAAGCCGGCGGCGTGCTGCGAGGTAGTGGGTGGAAGAGGGGAAGAGCATTCAATAAAAGAGTGCTCACCAACTTATAAAGCAGACCATGTAACAACACCAGTAAAAGGTTCAGTCGTTATGGGAGGTAACAAATGCAGACCAGGCGGTACCAAGGAGGGACTAACAAGCCTAATAACGACTCGTAAGCCAGCGTTTACGAAGGACAATGACACAAGCCCATGAAAAATATGGGCGGAGAGTGGGCGGGGTTTCAATGCCATACTTCACTACTGCATGCCTCGCAGCAGCACATGCGCTGCCCAGGTTCGACCTAAAAAAAGGGAAGGGCTTAGCTCTGCAATGAAGCTGTTTGGTCTCATGAACTCATTCAAGCTAACAGGTGACTCAAGAATGGAAGACACTAAGGGGCACATTTATTACTATTTCCCTCAACCCGGCACAGCAAGGGAACTTGTTGCGCTGCACTGTGTGAAAGAGAGAGAGCAGAAATCGTCCATATTTACAAAGATATGGAGAATATCTGCTTTGTCATGGCGCTGGTGCAGTGTGCTGCCTAGCACCAATGCAGGCACACATGCACCATTGTGCAAGGGTTCCTGCATTACCGGCAGGATTGTTTTTGTTCCAGAAGGGATTCTTTCCTGCACAAAAACATTCTTAGAGGCATATTCCTCTTTTTATGTGTGCTGCAGCACAGTTGGAAAGAGGAAGTAACGAGAAGAAATAAAAATATTTTTCCTTGTTATGTCTCCGTCGGTAGGCGCACCATTTTGGCACAACCACAGGTTTACAAGTCTTTGTGAATGTAGGTTTATGTCAAAATGCATGGGTGGATGCATGGGAACACCCATCCTCTACCCATGTAACACCTACCCAACACAACTTAACACAGGTCAGTGCTATGTGCTCTGTTGCGTTACTTTGTATTTACTAAACCACGCAAAGCCAGGTAAAGTGACTTTGCGTGACTTAGTAAATGGCAAAAATGATTTTGCGCCTGAGCTGTGCCACAAAAGTAACACAACCCTGGTGCAAAATCAGAGTAAATCTGGGCCCCCATCTCCACACGCACAAGTTGAACTTGGGTTAACCACACTGAGCTTACAAAGGATGGGTTACTAAATCTACCATTTAGGGGGGTACATAAAGACTACACCTAGATTACATCCTGCTGGATGAAATGAGAGGCAATCTGGGTGTATCTCGATGAGGCAGAGGCCTTTGCCTGGTGGCACGCCAGCACGGGCATCCAGGTGGTCTCTATAGCAGAGCGTACCAGATAAATACCACTGCAACCGGGCAGCATTCAAGGTGGAAAGCAAAACCTTGCTGGACAAATACAAATTGCATTGCTACTTGCATTTCTTGGAATTCTGCCAGATGGTCTGTATTTTTCTGTTCTTACTATTGGTTTAATATTTTTTATTCGCATGGATGAAAAATGTAAGTCCTAAAAAAGGGCAAAGAAGCCCACCACCTTAAAGAATGTTCCTCCTGCCCAATATTATTTCAGACATTATTCTTCCACCAGTGCTGCACTGTGTCATCAGAAGGTGACGTGTGTTGTTTGTGTTAAATCGCACGGCGGGGTTGCTGGTAAGTCTCCACAGTAAGCTTACAGCATGACTGTGCAAGTGAGCAGTGCAGTCTACTAAAGCGAGAGGAGATAAGTGGCACGATTCTGTTACAGGCAAAATATATGGTTGTTAGTTGAGTGATATATAGGACCACGGATGTAATAAGACTGTAATTGTAAATGCAACGGTGAGGGTGGGCGGCATGTATATGTGTATGGGTGGAGATGTTGACCCTCTACTGATATAACCCTTTTCCATGCCTATACAACAATAACTGTTACATTTGTGCATGATGTACAACTGCTTTAGGCCTACTTTGACGCAGTACTTATTTCATTTAGAGGCTTCTTGCGAGGTTAGGATTAGGGCTCTAGCTATCACAGAAGACGTGTTGAAGGGGAGGAGCTTTGTCTCTCATTAGGGCACATTGCAAAGAGCTCCAGAGATGCGGGCCTAGAGTCACAAAGAAGTACCCTCATTTGGTTGTGCACACTGTGGGGCATATTTACAAGCCCCTATCGCCACCACAACGTCACTTTTAGTGACGTTGTGGTGGCGATAGGAGCTTCACCTTATTTACAAGGCAGTGTTAACCCCTTAACCGCGGCGGCAATTCCGCCGCGGTGCGGCGGTTTAGCGGAGTGGGCGGGGCCGCGTCGGCCAACGGACGTGCGCAGCACTACGGAGGTAGTGCTCGCGACGGCCGTTGGCCGACGGGCGCAGCGAAGGGGTTAAGCCACTGAACGTGGCTTAACGCTGCCTTGTAAATAAGGCCCCCTTTCACGCTGTGTTTAGCGTGCAAGGGGCAGGCAATAGGTGTTGCATGCGCCCTCCACCGCAACACCCATTGATTTTGACGCTCCCCCTATATACAAGGGCAGCGTAAATAAGAGGCAGCGCCAAAATTAAGACCAGGGAAAACCTGGTCTTAAAAAGACGAAACAAGGAGAAATGCTTTATTTCTCCTCGTTTTTGCTGTTTCCATGTGTGCTGCCTTGGGTAGCACACATAGAAACAGCAAATTCCAAATAGCAAATTTTGAGGACATAAAAGATTGTCTTATTTTTTGAAAAAAGAAAAAAAATGTTTTGAAAGAACCTTTAAATCAAATGTCAAAAAAACAAAGTATAAAAAAATAAAGGAATTAATTTTGGTCATATCAAGTGTGTGGTGTGATCTGGAAGTAAGAGGTTGAAGAATTATCAGTACTGGCATGTGTGTTGTTCTTGTGTAGGCAGTTACAGTTAGCGCCAGCGCAGGGGGAAATGCAGGGCTGCACCATATTCTAGTAAATATGGTGCAGTCCTGCATTTCTAAATTGACAAAGCATGTCGTTAGCCTTCTTGGCTTAACAACACGCTTGGCCACTTTATTGTAAATATGCCCCTGTGTCTTTTCAGAAGGCATAGTAGGTTAGAGCTACAAGAGCCGATAGGACAAGTATTCATGGCGTCTAATTTTGTTTCTGATGTATTGTGAATTTACCTATGGATCTTCTGCAGGGTTTTGCTATCAACGGTGCATTATCCGGGAGCTTGTGCAGTAATTTCAAGCTAGTTTGCTTTTTCCCTGCAGCCAGCATTGTTGTGTGAACCTCCTAAGCACACAGGTGTTTGCATAGAACAATCGTGAGTTGATCACTTTGCTTACAATAATCTGGCGATTATGAGGAGGAATAAACTGTATGATAAAACAAAGGAATGCATGAACGTCAATGTGATAGTTAGTTAAGGATGGCTCACTAAGGGCCCGATTCCAATCTCGTAAGGAAAGTCCTCCATACGACTCAGATCTGGAGGGCTTTCCGAGCGAGACGTGCTCTGGGAGTCCGATCGAGCGAGTACGATGCTGCCGTATGCTTACGTACTCGGCTCGCTCGGACTCCCATTGAACTCTATGGGAGGCCGTGTACAGATGCGTACACAGGCTCCCATAGCAAAAAAGGCGTGGGCGGGGAAAAGCGTACACCCTGTGGCGGGCACCCCATGTGGCCCGCCAGACTGTGCATGCTTGGATCGCACCCCCCCGTGACCGAATCGGAGGGCTCCGGGTAAAGGGGGGCCTGCTATGGCCCCCCGAAGTCCGAATCCGACAGCCGTTTCGTCTTGATGAGACCGAGACGATACAGCTGTCCGATTCGTGCATCGTACTCACTCGGTCGGAAAACAGCTCCATTGCGCGGCACGATTCGGCTACGAACGCGTCGGACGGACAGGTTCTGGTTCGTAAACGATTTGCGCGGCGCGTACAGGATACTCGCATCGTGCTTGCTCGTTAGGAACGGGGGACAATTCGGGCAGAACGATAGGCTCCGAATCGGATTTGGTCTTTACAAATCTCGTTTGGAGGCCTTCCTTACGAGATCGGAATCGGGCCCCAAGTGTACTTGTGTATTCAACCGCAATAATAGGTCAGATTTGCTCACAATGTATTTAAGCAATTACCATTCCAGGCCTTGCTGAGTGCCAAAATAAAGAGCTTTGGAAAATCTGAAGGATCATCTCAAAGTTGTTCAACGGTTGACTATAAGTGAATGAGTACATAAAATTTAAAGAGCTTCGTTTTTACGTTCTATATTTAAAGTAATTTTAACACCATTTTCAGTTTGTTTATGGTATTTCTATAATGCAAACCTTGCTAAAAAAATGGCAGCTGAGTGCTGTGCATGGTCAAAGGCAAGACTAAAACCATCTAGTATTAGAAGTGGAAGCTAGTTTGCGGATGGTTAAGACCGGGGTACAAGTCAGGGGTACACGCGGGTACACGGCACCCACCCACTATTTTCACAGGGTGGACACCGTCCACCCTGCAAGAAGTGGGCCCTACTGAAATATGCTGAACTTGTACCGGTTTTATTTTCAGACACCAGGACACATTCAGCCCTCCTTATACATTGTCTGCTTTCTCTTCGTGCAGCAACTGTGCAGGTGGCGAGGGGGCTTTCAAATTTCAGACTCCAGCTGAATCCATAACAAAGGCCGAATTTAAGGGGCCATCAGGACTTCTTCTGTGCCACTATCCTGACTGGGAACTATCTGAGCCTCACACCTAGATCCAAATGCAAGGCAGGGGTAACAAAGACCCGCAGCTTATCACTTCACAACACAATCCCTACTGTGCTCAGATTGGAGTGGGAACGGTACAACTGACCCCTCCAAAATCCAGCACTTTCCCTACTTTTGCTTGGCTACGAGTGGTAATATGCATGTAATATTTATTATTCTTTTAATTTTTTTTAATTGGTTATACAATTTGTTAACTTTTACTCTTTTAGATGTTATATTGTAATTCTTTTGGCTTATTCTTTTTTATTTTTTATATAATTTGCTACTGAGTTTTGTTAGATATGTTTATTCTTAATATTTATTGTTAGTTGTCATACTTTTAATATAATTTATTTTGTGTTGATTGTTTAAATAATGTTTTAACTTTCTGGAAGTATATATTTTTAATAAATGTATTCTATATCATTTTTTCTACACATTATCTTTATTTATTTGAATTGTATTATTGTTTACTATCTAAATTAAAATACATATCAACGAGTCCACCGGAGGGCCCCTATGAGCAAGGGTCCCCGCACATGCTGCAAGGGCTGGGGGGGAAGTCAGACAGCAGTATTTCTTAAGGAAAGTTACCCAGGGGCGCATTCTTGACCTTTATGGTTGATATATGCCCTCTTTGGGGAGTTATCACAATCAGGGCCCTCACACAATTCTGCGTTGTATGAGTCTAAATGCCCAGCTGTAGAAGTTTAAGCAACTGAAGAATGTCCCCTTGCAAATCTGGTGCTGCAGTGATGAAGAAAATGCAGTTCAATATTTTCCGTAGTCCGTACTGTGTTTTATTTATTACACAGTTCTGTAAAGTGCCAACAAGGTCTTGGCTGGCATCGGAGCACTGTACAGGAGTGGAATAGTACAAATAGAAATTATAAGCGACAGGGCAACAAGTTACATGGTGTCACATGGGTGCAAAAATGAAGTGCATGAGCCGAATACTGAGCACAGTAGAGACGCGCAGTAGAGACGCGCAGGTGCAGTATAGATGCGCAGGTGCAATACAAAAGCGCAGGTGCAGTACAAACGTGCAGGTGCAGTACAGACGGGTAGGTGCACTACAGACGCGTAGGTGCACTACAGACGCGTAGGTGCACTACAGACACACAGGTGCGCTACAGACACGCAGGTGCACTACAGACGTACAGGTGCACTACAGATGCACAGGTGCACCACAGGTGCAGTCATTGCTTAATTTGAGCCAGTTGTTTCCGGTGTGTGTCACTGGCACTTAATTGTCAACACTGGCACTTATGACAGACTGCCACCTGGTGGCACGGTTTGTCCAATTTAGAGGTGAGCACAACAACAGTGGTTTATTAATTCAAAACACTTTAAAAATGACAAATACTTGCCACCCAAGCCATTCTTTAAGCTATGGGGACCTGGACCTTGTTGTTATCACTTTACAAATACTTAAGAGAGGTATGCTTTTTACATTGTTCAATCCCTGTATATAAAAATATCGGGTGTGTTGCTCTGTTCCAGTATTTACACAAATAAGAATTTAAATACCACTATTTTGTTTTTTTACTTTTATAGCGCTACTCATCCGAATGTAGGGTGTCAGAGCCTTTTACATCGCACGTACACATTATACATTGACAATAAATCCTATAAATGTGTAAATCAATGCACAAGATGTGTTACATAAGACAGATGGGTTACAAGTTGTAGGAGTCACATTTCCTTCATAGGTTGCTGTGCTATATTAGAAGGATTACAATTTATGAACTGCAAGTAACAAAAATATATCTGTGTTAAAGGCACTAATTCACTTACCTAGCTAAATAAAATAAAAGTCTGTCATCTGTATGTTAGATGATGTCTTTTGCAGGAGGCCCGTTAACTCTCTACACTACTTTGATTCAAAACTGGGACTAGAGAAAACACAGGTCTCTCTAGCAAATGTGTTACCCTCCAAGGTTATTTTACCATTATCATTGATTCCTGGGATTTACTGGGAACATAGAGAGCTCAGCAACAGGTGCCTTAACCCCATAAGATATTTTAAAATGCAGACTTTGCAACCAATTAAGCAGAATAGATTTACTGCTACGTTTCTCCTTGTTGCCAACTTCTTTGTGGCAGAGTTTATAAAAGTAAATATATAAATTGAGGCTCACATTTTGAGTCAAGACTGCCTCACTTTTTTGGCAGTACCCAGACTCAAAATCTCATTTGTTAAATCTTATAATGCACTCAAATGTTCTCATGACAGACCTGCGAAACGTGAGTGAAGTGTTAAGATCTGACGTCCTTTTTTGTGATGTAACTTCCTGTGAGGTCATGAGTTGTGATGTCACTTCCTGTGATGCCATGATGTCCTGCTGTGACGTCACGCACCATAATGTCACTTGCATACTGCCTAATTTGGTTAGTCTCCCCACTTCTTTTTTTAGGACTTGTGCCCCGGTTAAGACTATATTTGAGTTTCCTATGGGTGTTTTTTTTTATTTTCAATTGTTTGAGTCACTTTTTAAGCACAAAGCGCCAACCACCACGTTGCCGCCTGGTTTTGCTGTCGTCTTTTCTACGTAAAAGAGAGAGAGTCTTAAAAGCGTATATATTATTTGCCTAGTTTTTGTTGACTCAGAAAAGATTACACACTAGTCCTGTAAAGTATTGTGTACAATATTTTAAATACAATTGAATATGCACATTTAATTACTGATACTGCTTAATCTGAAAAGTAAGGCAAGATAAATAATGTAATATATAATAAACTTAATAAGGTGTAAATATGGCTATACCCAGTAGCTTAAATTTTAGTACGATTTATTCCACGGCACAAAGCGTCCTGCATAGGCTGGTGCTAAGAATTGTGCATAATGAGAAATTCAGAATTTAATTGAAGAAAAACATACTTTTGTTATGCTCTGTAAAGTACATTATGTACTGACGTAAGGTGGAGTCTCCGATCAGATAAAGACGCTTTTTTTGCAAGCAGTTCAGATAATCATCACCAGTTTTGTAGGACACCATATTGCAGAAAACGGGACGCCATATGTTTTGTAAGAAATATCCGCTAGGGTAAGGAGACGCCATTCCTGTCTTGCATTTTTCAGTCAGTTTACTGGTATTTTCTTGGGAACAGAAAACAAAAATAGAAACAGTGTTACAAGGTTATTCCTATTCATAACTCATTTTTCACTGTACAATATATAGAACTGTACGTGGGCAGCTAGAAACAACTGGGATGTTTTCCACTCAGGTGTCCGCCTGACCGACACAAGACAACTCGGTACACCAAGTGATTAGGTGCAGTTCGAATTTTCAGGTTAATCTCTAAATCACATTTTGACTTTCTCCTTCTGTTGAATTTGCTCCTCTTCGCACATCATTCCTTGTAAGAGCTGCAACTTCTAAACAATATTCTCAATGAACTTCACAAAATACTCACACATCTTCAGTTATTGTAAAAGTCGATGTTGGCTTTTCACCATCATGAGATATTGCATGACCCATGAATTTCCCTTTCTCTTCTGAAAACTGAACTTGTCCCTTCTGACTACTTTTCCCATTCACTTTGGCAGCACTCTTCCCAGAATGCTGTCCTGCTCCTCCAGTGTCGGCACATGAACCACGGTGCCTTCACGGCATTCAGATTCTCAAATATAATACTTACATTAATCTGTGGAATATTGAAGATAAGAGGGCAAGTCTGAATAACATTCTCAGCAATCTAAAGGCTCTCTCAAATGCTATGAAAGCTGTAGCATCTTCAGGTTTCTATTTCAAGGTCACCTGTTGGTAAGCTATCATATAAATCCCCAGATGGTAAAATAATTTCGCCCCTCTGATGTGGACATCCATTGATGTATTTTCTGGTATGCGTGTTAATTCACCATTTGTGTAAATTGCGCAAGTCCACAATGCCCATGATATTTTAATTTGCCTTCTTTGAAACCACTATAGGTGACAAGGCGGTGATTGTCCATGCTCAATTTTCTTTGCACATATTCATACAATATTTTGAACTCGTCCTCAAGACCTCAAAGGCTCACTTTGTACCTTATATTATACTTGTTTTATATTATTTGTGGCATTGTTCAGCATTTGGAACATTTTACTTCAGGCAACTCAACAGTCCATGTTTGTACTTCACCACAACCTCTGCCAATATCTATTGAGCTGTATACAAATTTGAGACCTTCTAAAGAGGGGGGTTGTGACTGACCACACAACAAGATGGCCGCACACTTGTAGTCGCGGCAGCGTCGCCTGCTGATTCCCATTTATCCTGAAGCCCAGGGAGGAGGCTGGAGGGGGGTGACTGGAGGAGATGCCGGCAGCATAACTGTCAGCAGAGTTCCGGCAGGCATGGAGGAGCTGCTGATGAAAACAGAGGGCCAGTGGGAATGGCAGACAGGTGATCGGATGTCGATGCCTGAGGGGCGCAAGATGGCACCCGTGGAATGACCCTGACCCGCTGCAGCCCTCGAGCATTGCCAGGACCTCCTGCTGCAGCACTGGTAGGTGGGGACAACTTCAGACAACTCTGACAGGGAGGGGGGACGTAATCCAGTGAGGCAGCAACCGGGAGGACCTGCATTGCTACCTGGAGCAATACACCACGTGGCAGAGGTAATGCTCACTTCTGCAGCAGCAGACGGAGATGTTGGAGGCCGCGGACAGGGTGGCTGGATGGCTACTGATGCTAGAGGTGGAGAAGGGCCTCACAGGTGTGCAAGGCAGACCAGGAGTCACAACACAAGGGAGTATGCGCTATGGCTTAGGAGGAGGCACACCACAGCACAGCAGAGATAGCAGGCACCTACTGAAGAAAGTGCTGCAGGCCCACAATATGCAAATGCTGGTGACAGAGCTAATCAAAATATAGTGGTTCAGAGGATGACTGAGGGGTAGGCTGGCCAGCACCAGGCCAAGCATGGTCTGCCTAACCTGAACAGAGATACCTCCACAGACTGAGACTCAGGACAGGGGGGATGAACAAAGCAGAGCTCCACGGAGCCATGGACACCAGAACACCCCTCCCTTATTCGCTCATTCCCTGGATAGGATGGGGCAGCCCCGTTCTGTTAAGGAAATGCCAGTGACTTGGCGGCAGGAGCCAGGGGTATCCTCCCCACCATGTGGGAACCAACGCAAGCAGCCTACTGAGCATACCCTCCACTCTAGACTGAGACATGCCTTATGCCAATCAGTACTGACCCTGCTAGGGATGGGAACAGCCGATCCATAACTGCCAGGCGAAGCCACCTCCAGAAGGGAGCGCAAGCAACCGTCTATCGTTTTCAGCCCTGTTTGGCCTGGTTAGTGAGGTATAGATTGGATCCTGAGGCACCATGAGCAAGTAAACCCCATCATGGCATACCATAGGTCACTTTGAGCATTACATCATACACACTAAAGGTGATCATAAGAATGCTAGCTAATAGTCTAAAGCAGTGGTTGTTAACCTGTGTGGCGGGAACCCTGGGAGTCTATGAAGCCTACTCAGGGGGGTCTGTGACTGCTTATAAAATTAAATAACAATAACATTTAAAGTGTATATAAATGAAGAAGCAAAATGTGCAATCGAAAAAGTTCTGTAAATGTGAAGGAATCTGAAATTGGAGGATAAAAAGTAAGTTAGGATGCTCAGATTCTCAGATTGATTTGTGGGTGCAGTGCGCGTGCATCAAAAAGAGTACAGTATGCATGATGAGTGGCCTTTGATTGAATTTAGATAAGCTCTAAACTTCCTATTAAAATTGTGTTTTTTTATATTTGCTTGTGAATTAAATAAAATATGTAATCATTTGTGTATTAGTTTGATAAACGTTTGCTTCTGAATATTTGTGTATTGTATAATTTTTAGGTTCAAATCATCTAAAATGCTTAGGCGGGGGTCCCTATCTTCCAGTAATGACTCAGTGGGTGTCTCCAAGTTCCACTAATGATTCAGTGGGGGCCCACATCATTTATTTACCAAGAGCAAGAGATGGAAGTTACACAGATAGGAAAGACTGAGTAAGAGAGACTGCAAAACTGTTACAAAGGAAGAGAGCAAGAACCTGCAAGAGTGAGATAAAGAGACAGGGAGTGTCTGGTAGTGGATTGAAGAGGCATGAGGTGGTTTTAAGACTACCAGCCTTGGTATTCCACATGCTGACATGTAATTGCACTGGCCCCGGGCTTTTAAGCAGAGTTTTGGACACTGGCACTTATTCTTTCACATATTAAGCACTGTTCCATTAAAGCAGAATCTTGCTCAAAGTCATGGGAAACTCAAATCATCTTGATTGTGGACACTCCAGTTTGCTGCTGACAGACATTGTCTTACTCTATCCCCATACTAGTCAACTGGAGGAAGATAAGGAGTTATGACTTGTTGAAACTCTGCTTAACCCAGGCTCCCTCCCATTATCAATAACAGGGTAGCATATTATGCCCTAAGAATACCTCAAACAGAACTCCCTCCACCATATTCACCCATGCTGCTTCCTGAGACTGTAATTACACCAAGCACCATTACCTGCCTCCTCACTTATATCACTACCAGAGGTTGAGACTGATCTCAAGTTTCCCTCCCACCATTGGCTCCGGGTTTATCACAGTACCCACCTTAGCTCTAACTAGACATGTACAAAAACAGGTGATGCTGATAATACATTTCTCATTATCCTTACTCTATATTAGAACATTGGATTGTTGAGAGCTCCATAAAAGACAATGGAGTGCTCCGGGCTTCTAATGGCTGGTAGAAGTCCGTAGCATCAACATTCCAATGTTTGTTCACAGCTGTTGCTGTGAACAAAGGCCTCATGAAGCCCGAGGGGCCTTTGTTTTACAAATTAGAACATTATGCCCTTTAGGGATGGAATGTTTTAATAGCCTTAAAGTCCTCCATAGTGGGCTCTACTGGCCATTAAAGGCCCGCTCCCTTGTTAAAGGCCCTCGACCTCGGCTTAGGCCTTTAACGCTGGAGATGTCCTTTAATGGCCAGTAGAGCCCGCTACGTCGGGCTCTAAGGCTATATTGATTCACCTATAGCATTCCTGACCGCCACCCGCTGTCCACAAAAAGCCGATTGTTCAACCAAAAACCTCATGATCACATTTCTCAGCTTCATCAAAGCCTTGCATAATACAGTAAGTGCTCATCTCAGCATGCTCGAGCAAGAAAACAAAATGAACTAATGTGCTCATCGCCTATCCAGAGACTTTGATTGCAAATACCAACTTTAATCCTGTAAAAGCAGATATAAAAACTGACCTCATTTTTTTATACCACAGACATTCCAGCATATGAGCCAACTTTCATTCAAAGCTGTTATTCCACCTCAAAAACATTGATCCATGGTGGGCTGAAGCTCAGTCTCTCATAATGCTTGTGAGTACTATATCACCATAAATATCTAGAATAATGAAAATATAATGATCCAGAATAGGTCCAGCTTCTGCCCCCGCAATAGGAACTTCATCAAGCTTAAAGCTATTAGACATGTCCAATCCTCTCTTCTGTATCTGCCTGCCCCATTTGATCTTGCCACACTCACTTTATTCTTGCACTTAAAGTCCCATGTTCCTTGGTCCACTGACCACCACCACAGTCTTTTGGGCTGAAGTTGCCTTACTCCCTATTACTGTGCCAGTGCCCATTATTGTGTCCTCATTTATGGTTGGTCAGCGCTCTAAAGTGCCTAAAACATTTTTGACCTCACTTTGAAAACTGCTTCCAAGGCCTTTCCATCGGCGAGAGAGTGTTCAACAAAGCTTCAGCACAAGTTTTTCCAATCACGTTTTCCTAGCTACAACATGTTGTTTAAAAATATAGATGCGGGGTAGAGAAGGCAGGTTACTCTGGTTTACTGGAATTAATTACTACCCAAGCAGCATCATGACCTATGTTTCTTGTTGTTACCATCTTTCACTGAGCCCTCACTGTGGTGGACCTGAAAGTGTGTCATCTGATATTTATAGCTAAAACATTACTGAAAACATGGATTCCTTTAACTTCAACCAGTTGGTGTAAGAAGCCGCTCATGGTCCACAGTCTAGACCTGCTCTTCTCTCTGGTTCCCAAACTCCATTTCCAAGAATACCATCAACTCCTAAGTACATACTACTGTCTAATCAAATTCTATATTGATTACAACCTGGAATCCCCCACTAACATTCTTGTCAACTGTAACAAATTTGTTTTTTGTTTGAGAGGGATAAAAACACTAGTCAAGCAACAACCATGATCTATTCCAGGGTGAACCACAAACAGTGACTAAATTGACCTGTGCTTAATCCTCTGGTAACTTGGTACACAAGCAGTCAGGCTCAACTTAGAGGCACTGTTTTAAGTATTTATGCAGTGCACAAACAGTAATGAAGTGAAAGCACAACACAAGAGATATCCCACACAAATTTGGAAAATAGAGTAAAATCTGATAAATAAAATGTGACGAATGTGACAAAAATGCAATCAGTAGAACCAACGAAATGCAATATTCAAGTAAAAATGGCACCAAGAAGCAGAAAGTGCTAACTATGGGTATCTGGTTGCTCTAGACTGGGACAAATTCACAACTTTAGGCCGACCACGATGAAGTGCGGGCCGGGTACAAGGATCAAGTTAGACCTGCTGAAAAAGTTACCTTCTAAAAGTCTGGTGCGCAGTGTTCAAAACTTCAGGATTTCACAGGAGGAGCTCAACTGATGCCAGCCAATGGTCCAGGACCAGAGAGGTACCTCTTGGGGATCAGGAACTCGCTCCAGCAGAGGCCAGTAGGACTCAGGCAGGTCCAGTTGCAGACCCAGGCAGGGCCAATTGCAGGTCCAGTTGCAAGTCGAGGCAGGGGCCAGGTGCAGCAGGTCAGCTGGGCAGTTGCAGGGAGGCCTCTGGAGTGTTTTGTGTCCCTGTAGCTGGATCACAGAATGCGCCAATGCGATCCCCCCCACCAAGACAGCCAAGGCCAAAAGACCAATCAAAAGAGTAAGCTGGTTCTCCGAGGAACTGCACATTACAAAAAGCTACTGCTGCAGCCAGAAAGAAAATAGCGCATCAGCAAAAAAAATGGAAGACTGCACCGCCTTCAAGACCGCTCTTAGCCAGCACCACTGCCTTCTGAAAGAAACCAAAAAAGAACACCCTGGCAGATCATATTGAAGCCAGCACAAACCACAGCAAAGAACTCTTCAACCTCGTAAACGGGTTTTACAATCCAGCAGCCACCAAGAACGGCATCACACCCTCCCAGGAACTGTGAGACAACCTTGCTGACTTCTTCAATGACAAGATCTCGGCTATCTACAAAAACTAAGAATGCCAACCCTCCGCCACTGGGAGCATCAATCAGCTCTCGCCCACTAACACATACCCTGAACATCTGCTCACCCACTGGGATCTCCTCACCGCGCAAAACACCATCTCCATCATGAACTCTGTGCACTCAGGAGCACCAGCGGATCCCTGTCCCCACCACGTCTTCAACCTCGGGAGCAGGACAATGGGCAAAGAGCTCAGCAAGGTCCTGGACACCTTCATCATGGCAGCCTCCTTCCCTGGGAACTGGAAACACGCTGGAGTGAGGCCCCTCCTGAAAAAACCCTGCACCGACCCAGCCAAACCAAAGAACTACCAGCCCATCTCGCTGCTCCACTATCCAGCAAAAGTCCTTGAGAAAGAGATCAACCAGCAACTCACACAGCACCTAGAAAACCACAACCTCCTGTACCCCTCCCAATCTGGATTTCGAGCTAACCACAGCACCTAAATAGCCCTGATTGCTGACACCGACTACATCAGAGCCCTACTGGACTGTAGAATAACAGCAGCCCTCATTCTCCTGGATCTGTCCACCGCATTTGGCACCGTCTCCCTGATCAACATACACCACCACATCGGGATCCAGGGTGACGCCCTCAAATTGGTTGGCTTCGTCCCTCAATGGCAGAACCCAGAGGATCCAGCCCCCATTGTTCGCCTAAGAAGGTCATCTGCGGAGTCCCCCAAGGATCTTCCCTCAACCCCACCCTCTTTAACACCTACACGAACCCTCTGACACCGTCAGATCGCACGGATTCAACATCATCTCCTACGCCGACAACATCAAGCTCATCCCCTCACTGTCGGAAGACCCCTCCGCCACCAAAGCCAACTTTCACAGATGCATGATGAACGTCGTGGACTGGATAAAGGTCAACTGTCTCAATCTCAACACGGATAAGAACTCCTCACCATGGAATGACACTTGGTGGCTCACAGAACTCGGCCCCCCCGCCTGAACAGACCACACCTGCAACCTTGACATCATCCTAGATAGCAAACTATCCATGAAGAAACAAGTAAATGCAGTCTCATCAGCCTGCTTCCACACCCTCAGCATGCTCCACAAGATCTTCAGGTGGCTCTCAGTCAACACCAGGAAGACCGGCACGCATACCTTCATCACCAGCAGAATGAACTACGGGAACACACTCTACATAGGAATCACTGCACTCCTCTTGAAGAGACTCCAGACAATACAAAAAGCAGTGGCAAGACTTGTACTCGACCTCCCCAGAAGGACCCACATCACACCCCACCTAAGGAAACTACACTGGCTCCTGATTCAGAAGAGATACCAGTTCAAGATGCTGACCGACACTTGCAAAGCCCTGCACATTGAAGGACCAGTATACATCAACAAACGCCTGACCTTTCACCAACCAACGATCTTCTTCACTCTCCTTCGCAGACACCCCATGGATTCGCTGAACAAACAGCGGAGGACGCTCCTTCTCTCATATGGTAGTCAAGGAGTAGAACAACCACTCCCTGTACCTCAGGACCTCACCATCTATCCAACAATTCAGGAAAGAACTCAAGACCTGGATGTTTGAATAATCAAACCACCACGCAGCAGCTATCATCTCCAGTGCCTCAAGACACTCACAGGTGATTTGCCATGCTTCATAAATGTTTTATTGATTGATTGTAGCTCAGAAGAGAAGGTCAGCCAACTGACCCTTGGAGTCACTCAGGTTACCTTAGGATGAAGCAGGTCCAGACTTCCTTCTCAGAGAGCAGGGTAGGCATCAAGCAGCAGGGCAGTCCTCTGGGGAACAAGGCAGTCCTTCTTCTGGAATGTCCACAGGTATGGGAGACTACTAATGAGTGGCTCATGAGGTCTAACATTTACATCTGGTACCAGCCTTTGAGGTGGGGAAAATTCTAGTCCATCCCCACATTGTTGTGAAGTTAACAGGGCCTGTGCACAAATGCTCCTATTTTTACATGTTCACGTTTAAAGTTGACATCTTTTTCGATGATTACTTTTAGCACATTTTGCTTGCATGTGATAGTGTACTCAGAAAGTGTTTGCTTACAAATACATTTACTCATAGTCAAATTATCATATTATCGTTCATTTTGTTCAAGGTCCAAGTAGACTGCGCAAACTGCCCTAGCATATTGTTGTCTGTTCTGCAACAGTTCTGAATTGGTTGAATCAACAATGACAGCTGGATCTGAACCCAGGCACAGTGTGAATGGGTCCAATTTTCATCATATAAACTGCCCTACGCCTTTGTTCAGCAGAGGAATATTTCAATTGTTTTATTGTCTGAGGTTGCCGAGACCAACAGGTACCCTGTACGATTTATGGGTCCAGATGGTGCACTGTGAGCTAGCCAGAAATTAGGTCGACATATTCTGATGGTATGATTGAATGTAGTCCCCATAGTTTTGACGTTTATGTTGCTCAAAAAGAAAGTCTTACTGAATTAGTAAGAACCGTACAACAACATCTGGTTCTGGAAACTTCTTTCCCCTGCCCAAGCTCCAAGAGGTCTAGAGTGACAAAAGGCTGATGTCAAATTCCTTTTAAAGTGTGCGGGAGACAGCCTATTGAAATTTAGGTGGGGCAAGGAACAGCTCCATCCCTCCCATCCAGGCAGGATGGCCCTCTCCCAGCTTCACCCAGGATCTAATTGTTTACTGTATGTGCCCAATCCGTATTCCGAATGGGGGAGCAATTCACAGGTACTGGCAGCTATAAACTTCTAGAAGACCTCAGATAATTAGGACAGGAAAAATCCAGATTTTTGAAAGTGGCAGTTTCGAAATTGTAATCTGAAATCTGACATTTACCATTAAAGAGGATTTTAAATTACAATTCATTTGAGTACAAACATGACATCTCTACCTGCTCCCAATCAAAACTTTAAATGTAGTAAGGTAACGCAATGTTATCCTATTGGAGGGGTAGGCCTTACAGTAGTGAAAAACTAATTTATTCGTTTTTCATTACCAGGACATGTTTTAAAAGGCTACTTTAGTAGATGGTACAGTGATTGCTGCTATCTACTGGTAGCATTTAATTTACAGACCCAGGGTACCCGTGGCAGCATATGCGAGGGACTTTCAAGTAAATTAAATGTACCAATCAGGTGTAAGCCAACTGCACCATGTTTTAGGAGGAGAGCACAAGGACTTTCATAAAAGCCGACAAAAACGGGTCCAGAAAACAGGAGGGGTGAAGGCAAAATGTTTGGGAATGACCCTGCAGGCAGAGCCAAGTCCGACATCCACCATGAAACCAAACTAACCAATGCTCTTAACATTCTGCCCCAGTCTCTATCTGCAAATGATGTCCCCTAAAGGCCAACAAATGGTGTACTGATCACCCATACCAAATGAGATGGCAAGGAGAGCATTGAAGAGACACTGTCATAAATCCAAACTGCTCTCCGGCTGCAAGGCATGTTGGGTGCACGCTAGCAATTGGAATAACCTTGTTCTATAACAGAGAAGGATTACTTTCAAACAAGCATATTGGATTCTTCAAGTTTGACCATAGAATGTTTTCACATCTATATGGAGATGGTGTGGCCCACCTCCTTTGCCAGCAGGCTATTCCCATTGTTAGAATTTCCATCCTTCAGAAATGCAGTTGTACTTTGGATATCTGTATTACCAAAATTGTCAGCCTCAAGATAAGAAAAAAGCTACGCAGTTCCAGTGGCCACGGTTACCTCGATGTATTGATCGTAGTGGTGCCCTCCCAGTATCCTTTGGAGCCCTAAACCATCAGAGGCTAGTTTAAAGATTTTCCACTTCGGTCCACATCTGAGAAACTGCACTTTCATGGTTTAAGTGATTCCTTCAAAACAACTCTCATCAAGTTAATCTAGGCCCATTACTATCAAGAACAGCCAACAGCAAACTGCTACCTCACCAATGCTATTCAATCTTTATATGGCACTTTGCCATCATCCTATGCTCCTATACCTAAAAGGAAGTTCACCACATAGATGCCAACAACACACTTTCACCTTTAGCTTGATGATGAAGCAGCCCATACCTGAATGCTTCAACAGTGATATAACTTGAACCATGCTCCTAGGACCAGTCAATCCTAACCCTTCCTTTTCATGTGACCATGTTAATTTGTCTCTCATCGAAGCTACAGGGAAAAGACAGTAATGTGGGAGTTTTACTTGATAGTGAAACATCATTTATTCCCCATTAAAACACGATCTACATCATCCTTGTTACCCAAAAGAGGTTTAAAACATATATGTTACAAAACTTGTTATGTGTATTTGTAAAGTGCATCTGTTACCCTCATGGGGTGTCCTTGTGCTGAAACATTAAAGAAAAATCTTTAAAAATAGACCCAAGATTCCACACGGAAGACTACTGAAATGCAAAGACTAATTGCAATTAGCTTAAAGAACTATCACTGATCCAAAGAAGTGTAGGCGCCTTCCCAGTGATAACAAAGACGTGAGGTCAAGATGCGGGCTGCTGGAAATATAAATTATAGATACACAATTCTTAGATTATAAATAGGGTACAGAAGATCTTTGTCTAAACCACTAATGCAGACACACTCCTTACTTTCCACAAAAGAGAAGTTGGATGATTGTTTTAACAGCTTTGCACACACCATTACGGAATACAATTTACTCCTGGCACTCCCTTTCCTAGCTGGAACAATATCAGGGTGTAGTCCTGGTGTACAGCAAATGGATAACTTCAAGCAAGCAGAAGGTATGTTTTTATAACTGTGGAAACTTTCTTAGGGGGCTCAGGAGAATCAGGGTCTACTGGGCCGAGAGTGTGTTAAGCAGAGATGTTTACCACTGGTGTTGTGGGGCTTAACATTACTATTGGACCCAACACTGAGCACAAAGCACTTCTAATTAGCACTTGACCCTCAGAATAATGAAATTAACTTCACTGATAGAATATCGATGTAACAAACATCTATGTTCTAAATATCGACTGCAAAAATATCTACTCAAAAATATCGGGTAAAAAATATAGATGTAAAAATTATCGATTTAAAAATATATATAAAATAGAAAGTTATATATTAAATATATTAAATATTAATATTCTTTTTAACAAAATACATTAAATGTAATATACATTTTAACTAAATATAACAATTAAAAAAAATTTAAATATAAACACAAACATAATAATTTATACACACACATAGATTTACTTTAAAATAATTTATTAATTATTATCTTTATTTAATTTTTAAACTTTAAAAGTATATAAAAATAATATATATATATATAGATAATTCAAAATAAAATAAAAATATTCTATAATAAATTAAAACATTAAACCAAAAAAAAATTAAACTTACATTTCCCAATACAATAAGTGCAACAGTAGTGAAAGTGTTGGATAGCGGAATAATTAAATTTACTATTCCAACTCCAGTGAGTGCAACAGTAGGGAAAGTGTTGGATAGTGGAGGGGTAAAAATTACTATTCCCACTCCAGTGATAGCAACAGTAGGGAAAGTGTTGGATAGGGGAGGGGTAAAAATTACTATTCCCACTCCAGTGAGTGCAAAAGTAGGGAAAGTGTTGGATAGTGGAGGGACAAAAATTACTATTCCCAATCCAAAGAGTGCAACAGTGTCAGGGAATGTCCGGGACTATGTCGGGAACACAGTCAGGGACTTGGGCAAGGACTAGGAGCGGGGTAGAAAACGTACACAGAGAGAGGAGTACAGCGCTGCCCAGGATCACACAGGAAGTCAGAGGAGAAACGGGATCCAAAGGGGAGGCCTGTACAAAGGAACAAGATGGCTAAGACTCAGAAAGGACAGGCACTCATGAGGGGATTTAGCATTCAGAATAACTACACCCAGGACGAATGTACAAGACATATATATGAAACAACATTAACAATAAAGGGAGTGTGGAGTAAAGCACTCAGGAGCTCCACACGGTAAGACTGAAGCTCAGTAAGTTCCTCACCCACAATTGCTGTTACAGATACTGACTGCAAATACCCACAAATAGGATATGCATGCAAAGACAGGGTCTGTGGAGCTGATACCTATGGTGATGTTATAAATGTAACTCAAAGACAATACTCACAGTGAACAACAAACACCACCTAGGTAGTCAGCTGTGCCCATGGATCTTGGCGATCAAACAGGAACACGCAAGGCAGTAACAGCAAGGGTGTAGAACTAAATACAAGCATAATAGACAAGGAGCTTGCAAGGAGGAGTGCTTAACAGGAAAGGAAGAAATCACATGGCACACTTGGCAGAAAGCAAGTAACAAACATACAAGGTAATAGAAGCAAGACAGCAGGAATAAAAAGAAAGCTAACTAGGAACTGGAACCAAGGAAGTGAGAAGAAAGGCAGGGACTGGAAAAAGGTAAATACAGAAGGAGAGGCTACAAAGGTATACTAGAAAAGTGCAGGTTCAGGAATCAAGAAAACAAAGCAGCATTGAAGGCAGTGCTGGGGTAGGAACAAGAATTGAGCTTAGGCTCAGGAGTCAAGGTAGCACTGCAGGCAGTGCAAGTTCAGGGACAGGGAAATACTAAAGCTCAGGAGTCAAGGTAGCACTGCAGGCAGTGCAAGTTCAAGGAAACAGGAAATAGCTGCAGCTCAGGAAACAAGGAGTCAAGAGAGCACTGCAAGCAGTGCAAACCAGGAACAAGAAATAGCTGAAGCTCAGGAACAAAGAATAAGTATAGCTCAGGAACTCAGGCAACAAGGTAGCACTGCAGGCAGTGCTAATTCAGGCACAAGGAATAGCTCAATCTCAGGAAACACTGGAAACAAGGATATCAAAAGCTTAGGAAACACTGGAAACAAGGACCGGTCTCACCGGTATACAGCTACAAATGACCAACACTGGACTGAAGGGAGCTGGGGCTTAAAAGAGCTCACAGTAATTACATGCATCAGGTGTGAGCAGGCTAGCAGCAGCCAGCCACAGGTGAGCTGAATTCCTCCACCCATCCTTGGCCTGCAGGGGTGGAGACGAAGCAGAGAGCAGGGAATTCTAGGTAATATAGTTTCCAGCATGAGCAAACTGGCTTCCACAAAACCTGGCATGGATTGGGAATGGATGGCAATTCCCAAATAGTGTTCAAATGGCTGGAAGTCAGTATATGCATGAAGGGGAGGGTCCAGAAGCTTATCATAACACTGGAGAGCCCCACAATTCATCCCCCTGGTGGTGGAAAGGAGAATGCAGGGAACGAGTCGTGACAAACAGTAGGGAAAGTGTTGGATAGCGGAGGGATAAAAATGACTATTCCCACTCCAGATAGTGCAAAAGTAGGGTAAGTGTTGGATAGCAGAGGGATTAAATTTACTAGTCCAACTCCAGTGAGTGCAATAATAGGGAAAGTATTGGATAGCGGAGGGGTAAAAATTACTATTCCCACTCCAAAGAATGTAACAGTAGAGAAAGTATTGGATAGCGGAGGGGTAACAATCACTATTCCCACTCCAAAGAATACAACAGTAGAGAAAGTGTTGGATAGCAGAGGGTTAAAAATTACTATTCCCACTCCACTGAATGCAACAGTAGGATAAGTGTTGGATAGCGGAGGGGTAAAAAATTGTATTCCCACTCCAGCGAGTGCAACAGTAGGGAAAGTGTTGGATAGCGCAGGGGTAAAAATTACTATTTCCACTCCAGTGAATGCAACAGTAGGCAAAGTGCTGGATAGCAGAGAGGTAAAAATTACTATTCCCACTCCAGTGAGTGCAACATTAGGGAAAGTGTTGGACAGCAGAGAAACAAAAATTACTAATAACACTAAAACAGTTGAAAAAAACACAAAATATTACAAAATTAAAAAAACTATAAAAGTAAATAAACAATATTTAAAATATATAAAATTAAATATATTAAACATTTAAAAAGAACTCATATTATAATATTAATAACATATACCAAAAACCTAAAATAATATATAAAATAAATTAATAAATACATTTATAAACAATAATTATTTAAAAGTTGCAAACAAAAAAATTATTTAAAACATAATTTAAAAAAAAATTAACAACCAATTATGAATTCATAAATTAAAAATACATTTCTTCCCACCATTTACACCTAAAAACACCACAACACACACCTAAAATTAATTACACAATTATCATAATTAATTAACAATTAATTAAAATTAACAACCAATTATTAAATAATTCATAATAAATTACTTTACACATTTAACACTATAACATCTCAATTAAACAAATATTAATAAATAAAAAGTAATCAATAAATTAAATATAATTAAATTACTTCCCACCCTACTCCCTTATAAACCCACAACCCGCTACGGATCTAAAAATGCAAAATTCAAATAAAAAATAATTAATACATTTAATATAATCAAATTACTTCCCACCCTATTCCCCTGTAAACCCACAACCCGCTACGGAACTAAAAACGCAAAATTCAAATAAAAACAAATTAGTAACTACTAAAAATGTAACACATATTAAAAATACAAACAAATCTTATACAAAAAACATACATCACATACATATAAAATATATACTGAAATACATAATAATAAAACACGATATTTTTAACAACTAAATTTTTGCAAACGATATTAAACACTTCGATATTTTTAAAATCGATATTACTTACCTTAAGTCGATATTCTTGAACACGATATTCTTGCTGTCGATATTTCTGACCCACGATGACTCGATATTTGTACAACTCAATATTTTGTACTCGATATTCTGTCTCTGCACCCGAAATTAAGCAGTTCAAGGTTTACTTAGGGAGGTGTTGTGATGTTAGAGGCTTAGAATTCAATAAACTATTGCAAAACAATTAGTAAATTAGTGCTGTATGAAATAGGATTATAATTTGGGGTGGGTGACTACCCACCTCAAGGATTAATCACAGTTCTTGTCAGGGTGACCCTCCAAAGTCACTAAATTAACCTGAGCTCAGCCTCCTAGTAGCTGTGGAACAGAGCATACCGACTTAACTTAGGGCAATGTGTAAAGTATTTATGCAGTACCAAAATAGTAATAAAGTCAAAATGCAAACCAAGAATAATCCCAAACCGAATTAGAGAAAATAAAGTAAAATAAAATGACAAAAATCAAATGGGGGTTTTAAGAAGTAATAGTGCCAAGAAGCACAAAGTGCCAATGATAGTCATTAGTTTTGATGAACCCAGATTTAGGTGCAATTTGAGGCTGATCGCAATGGAGTGTGGGTCGGATACACCACTGAGGTTCGTCATAATCAAAGGTTTTACCTCCTGATTTAGGGCCTAAATTATATGTTGAGGAGAGGGAACTCCGTCGCAATGGTGACAGAGTTTCCTCCCCCTCAACATGTGGTCCACCGTCCTGATTTAGATCCGGGCTGACCTTAAGTTTGACCACGGTGGAGATTATTCTGTCTCTGCCATTGTCAAACTTCTCAGACGAAGTAAAGTTCATCAGAGAATTAGATATAGGTCCGATCACCAAATTAGGATGGGCAGACATTTTGCTGTTTTTTTACTGCCTGTCACTGTCAGACAAACTCTGGCAGGAAGGGGCAGTAAAAAACCAAATATGCCCTCTCGCCATAGAAGATGAGTCACATGGCCTGGATGTCATTCATAATCTTTTTATTTTCAAAAAGAAAATCCAGCTTCAAGATTTTCTTTTTGAAAATTAAAGAGAAAAGGATTGACAAGAACTGCTGTAAAGGTGGCTCCTGCCACTGCTTTAGAAATGACTGCCAGCTTAGCGGTCATTTCTAAATTCGGGGCAGCATCTCCTCCAGGATGATGGAGTAATTTACGCCATTGCCCTGGCAGAGAAATGAGCCATCTGCTGAAATATAAATCTTGCCCATAGTCCTATAGGTCCCCAAACACAACAGGAGTACACTTCTAATGCCCCCAGGACTTTAAAGGAGGTACTTAGAGACTCACAGGGTGTCAGGCAGAGAGCAACAGCACGATCCAGACCTGCCACTGGTCAGCTGGGCAGTTGCAACAAAGGCCTCTTGTAGCTGGTTGCTTTCCTTTTATCTCAGCCAATTGACCCTTGGGGTCCACTTCTTCGTGCTGGGTACAAGAGGGAGCAAGTCCAGTCATCCAGAGTACCTCTCAGGGCAAAGAGAACGATTCCTTCCTCTTCTGATCTTCCTCAGATCCAGCAGTGTTCTGAAGTGGGTGCCTGTAGATGCCACATTAATGTCTGGTACAAGCTAGTGGGTGGGAATGACTCCTAGGAACGCCCTCTCCAATGGGGTAAATGTTCCCAGGGCCATCCCTACACACTTTGAGCATTTTCAAGAAGGCGAAAATCTTTCAGCATACTAAACATGGGCTCTGAGGGCTGAGTTTGTGTTAGAGGGGAGTGTACTATAGTAATCCTAGTGTCCTCCTACATCTTACACTAAAATTGAGGCAGCCACTGTATTCCCAATACACCCAATGACAGAAATCTAGTAAAACAAAAACAGGGGCTTCAACAACCAAAAATTGGATACCCAAGAAATGTCTTGGCAAACTGTTTCCCTTCCTTTCAAGTCTGCCCCCAGTGGTATATACTGCCTTCTGAGGATGTGTGTGTGGGGAGTGTACTATAGTAATCCTAGTGTCCTCCCACATCTAACACTAAAATAAGTTTGAGGCAGCCACTGTCCCCCAATACAACCAAAGACAGAAGTCTAGGAAAACTAAAGTAGGGGTTTCCATCAACCAGGCAGGGGATATGCAAGATTTGTCTTGGGATACTGTTTCCTTTTCTTTCAAGTGCGCCCCAGTGTTATATATAATCCCAGCAGACCTGCAAAGCAGGATTTGACACTCAACCGGGATTCTCACAGCTCCCACCCTTTATATTCTGTGAGGTTCAGAGAAGTCACCTCTGCCCATTCAGTCAGCCTATTGCTCATTCCTGGGAGGCATTTCACACTTATTCAAAAGCAAATCCCTGCGTGGGAAATTTTTGAGAGCAAATGCAAATTATCCTTCAGGCAAAGTTAATTTTCATTAATATTCATTGTAATTTGACTTCACCATTGAATTGTATTTTAATAACTTTTAAAATAGTCGTTTACTTATTTTTCTAGCTAGTCACATTCCAGAGATACAGTACTAGGATTTAAATCTGTACTCTGGTTTTGTACATAGGACAGCTAGACCTGTCAGAATGGGAAAAAAAATTGGAGGCTGCTCACTGTAAGGACATGCTAATATTAAATGTCTACATGTCCTACTTTTAAATGCCACACACCCTGCCTTCTAGGCTACAAAGCTTATAAAGGGGCGATCTATTATTTAAAAGAGAGGTTTTGACCTGTCAAAAGAGTGTACTTTGACAGATTGAATTGCAATGCCTAAATTGCCACAGTAAGGCTACAATGGCAAGCATGGAGCAATGTTTTACACTATCACAGTAGTCGATGGCATAATAGGTGCTGCGGCCCACTAGTGTCAAAAGGAGGATTTCTTACCACTGCACAGCCAGGTCTTTACTTTATAAAAAGGATATTCCTTAGAGTATTAATGAGACACAGTACTCACAATAATTAGGGGGATTTTAGTAGCGGCAATGTGCACTGGCCCTTATCCCTCAGCTCTCAGCCCTACGGAGTTATCAAGGCAGGTGGACTCCTGCACCTCAGTTAATTAAAAATGCAATATCACAGTTCCCTCTACAATGTGTTTCTCCTTCCCTTCCGGAGATTAAATGTCACCGTGTCTTTCTGTTCTGCATGTAAGTTCAGGCAGATGGGCCTGCTGTTCTCTGATGGTCAGCGGCCCTGCCACTCCAGATGGTTTGCAACACACATTGCTCAGTGAGTGGAAACGGACTGCTGTAAAAGAATTGGGTTATTAGTTTCAAGGGGTGGAGGCCCCACTTAAATAATAAACACAATCCTTGTAAAGATCAACCACAAAAGTCACTAAATAAACCTGTGCTTAACCATCTGGTAGCTTGGCACAAAAGCAACTTAGACGCAATGTGTGAAGTATTTATGCCAACCTTAAACAGTAATGAATTAAAAACATGAAAATAAATCTCAAAACAATTTAGAAAAGTAGAGTACATTTTAGTAAATAAAATGACATCAAAAGAACGCATATCCAATCATTGGAACCGGAGACATGAGTTTTTAAAGTTTAGGTGAAAATAGCGCCCAAAAGCACAAAGGGCCATTTGTGGTTATCTGGTTATGCTGGACCGGGGTAAAGTCACAAGTTCAGGCTGACCTCGATTGAGCGCGGGTTGGATATAGGGACCAGGTTCATCCTGCTGAAGAGTTACCTTCTCAAGCTTGTGTGAGGCGCTCCCATTCACGTTGGCAGGGCGCAGTGAGGAGGTCATTGTCAGCACAAGGAGCAGGTCGGGCATGGCAGGGAGAGCCAGTCGGCAGTTGTCCTGGGCTGTCACTGTGGGCACAAAGTGCAGGTGTCGCTGGAGCTTTGAGTTGGAGGTCGTCGTGAACTCTCGCTGTCAGTGTGAAGTGCAGGTCCACTGGTGCTTTCCATTGACAGTCATTGGGGGAGGTTGTTTCTCTGCACAAAGAGCCCGCTTCGCAGTCAGGAACAGCCCAAATGTTCTGCAGCTTTACTGTGAGTCCAAGAGGATTACACTTTGATGCCAGACAAGGGTCCTGAACCTGAGGGGCACCTCTTGTGATCAGGACTCACTCCAGCAAAGACCAGCAGCAGGCCTCAGGCAACTCCAGTTGGTGCTGGCCAGCTCGGCAGTCGCAGGGAAGGGCTCTGGTAGTTTGTTATGTCTCAATAGCTGAAACAGGTCAGCCAACTGCCCCTTTGAGTCACTTCTTGGAATCCTGGGTTC
The DNA here is from genome assembly GCA_963921515.1 of Calotriton arnoldi. NCBI lineage: Eukaryota > Metazoa > Chordata > Amphibia > Caudata > Salamandridae > Calotriton > Calotriton arnoldi. Next base: position 715,833 of record CAWUFW010007081.1, read on the forward strand.
AAGGCAGGTCAGTCCCTTTTCTGAATATTCCACAGGATGAGGAGTTGTACACATAATAATGAGAACGCCGGTAAATGCGATATCAGTGACCACCATGCTTTATGTACACATATTAACGAACTCGTATCATTGCTGTTGAATCCACTTGAGATGACCTCCCCATCAATTCGAGTCAGAGATACGTGGTCAGATAGGCCCTGCGACCCAAACCCAAGCCTACCGATTGATAGGTCACAGATGCGGTTACACTTAGCCCAAAGACAAACGTGCGAACAGGAAAAACCCAGATAGAACCCACAGATACGTAGCTACACCACAAAAGGTCCGAGGAGATTCGCCCCAATTAAACACGTTTGGCCAAAGGTGCATGTTACCAAAATACCACAAAGTTACATGCCACATGTAGTTAGGAACACTCAGCCAATCAGAACACAGCATACACACTACACGAAGTGATCACGGGCTCCCAATGCCGGACATCTGGACACTTACACACTGGCCCACATTAGGTCGCCCCAAAATCGAGAGCCACCTGTACCCCCTTATCAGATGGTTACATTTATGGTTCACGACTAGGCCCGGATTTACGCGCTCTACAAGAATGTGTAATCAGTTAATTGTACTTCAAGAACTGTGTATAATGCCAGCCAAAATCTCTGTACATTGAGACAGCCTTCAGACACAACTCTGTTGCTGCTCTGCCAGCCGTTGCGTTCAATTAAACCAACTTGTTCCTGTTTTGCCAACCGCCTCTTGTCTTTTCCTTTTTTTAAGGAAAATTCATATTCGAGCAACATGACTTTGGCAGTAAGGCTCATTTTGGTTATGCAGAAAAATGACAACTTTCTAAAAGTAACAAATGAAAATGTTCCTAGAGGAATTATTTACACATCATTTCAATAGTTAGACTGGTCATAACAATGATCAGATTATATCCCATCTATCAGTCGCTCATGTATTCGAAAACGCAGGAGTATTGTTGTTCAGAAAATATATTATTCTTATAAAACTATTGTTAAATGACTGCATCAGTTTTTACACATACATTTTGAACACACATGTGGTTAAAAAACTTTGTATACCGCAATATATACACAGCAGTACATCAATATATCAACACTGGCGCTGCCACAAAATCCCTCAAAAATTAATTGTATGCATTAATTGGAGGGAGATTTGGAAGCGCCCCATACTCTTAACAAATTAGAAAGATAACTCCATAGTGGCAGTAGTTTAATACTGATCTTTCAACTCGGTCAAAAAGGCTTGAAGCCCCTCAAGATGTGATTAATGATGTTAAAGAGAATAATGTGTCAACGTTTCGGTCTCAGGTGGCCACAAAGGTCCACGAGACCATCATCAGCACTCAGTGTTGGGAATGAATCAATCCTGTAGACACTTGTCTTCAAAGCATATCTTGCCCACATAAAGCCAAAATTCCTTAATCAATGGGTAAATCACGCTACAGCAACTTTAGACTTGGTCATTCAATCAGTACTCCGTACAAGACGGTCACGACTGTACCCAGTTCTGTGGGGGAAGATTGGGTTGCCCTGTGGTATAAAAAAAACTTTCTAAATGTAGCATTTTCAGAATAATAACTTACAATCTGACTTTATCATTGAATAATAATTTAAGTTACAATTCATTTGAGTGGAAGAAGCATTTCTCTATTTCTTCCCAAACTGAAGTTATCACTAATTAAGTGTAATAAGGTAACCCACTGTTAGTCTGTGGCAGAGAAAGTCTTACAGCAGTGGAAAACTACTTTAGGAATTTTTCCCTGCTAGGACATATAAACATTAGGTATTAAGTACACATGTCCTACTTTTTAAACACCATGCACACTGCCCTATGAACCTTTAGGGCCTACCTTAGGGGTGACTTACAAGTATTAAAAAGGAAGGTTTATGCTTGGTAAAGGGTTGATTTTGCAAGGTTGAAATTACAGTTTAAACTGCACTAGAGGCTGCAATGGGATGCATGGGACATGCTTTACAGTGCTACTTTAGTGGGTGGCCCGATGGGTGCTGCATCCCACTAGTAGTATTTAATTTACAGGCCCTAGGTACATGCAGTACCATTGACTAAGGACTTATAAGTAAATCAAATGTACCGATTAGGTGTAGGTCAATTTTACCATGTTAATGCGAGACAGCACAAGTATTTTACGGGAAACATCGGTTACATCGCGGTGTTTACACCGCAATACCTTTACAACGCGGGTATTACTACGCAAGTCATTACAATTACTTGCGCTGGATGGCGCTCTAAGCTAAGGAATAGTATGACTTACTATTCCAACACCTTCCCTACTGTAACGTAGGCTGGAGTTGGAATAGTAAATCATACTATTCTTAAGTCCAGCGCCCTCCAACACAAGTGGTTGTAACGACTTGCGTTGTAATGCCTGCGTTGTAAAGGTATCGCGGTGTAAACACAGCGATGTAACGTCATATATTCGTATTTTACCATTGGTTAGCAGAGGTAAAGTACACAGAGTCATATTAGCCAACAAAAACGGGTTCAGCAAAGGAAGGAAAAAATCTAGGATGGCCATGCAGAGAGGGCCAGGTCAAATACCTGCTCTCCTCCCTGGCCTGGCTGGCCATGGATGCAGTCTGTGGCAGAGGAGAAGGAGTGGCTGTGTGGGTCAAGCAGCTCTTATTCAGTTGAGTCTTGCTCCTTGATTTCTTTCTTGTGCCCAGACACAAGTCCAACATGCAAACATAACAGACCATAAGTGAGTTAGACAAGGTCTAACTCAAGGTCTCCTTAGTACTGTCCAGTGCAGCTGCTAACTGTGATTGCAAGATAATGAGCATTTCACACTTCTAGGTATTAGTAGTAGGTTGGCTCACAAAGCACTTTCTCAACCTTCAGGAAGACCTCTCACTCTCAGATACCTCCATGGAACAGCATTCACTAAAGGCACACTCAGCTTACCTGGACCTCACACATCATCGTAAGTGGTGCAGGTCCAACCAAGGCAACACTGCCCATCGCATCTCGCCACCTCCTCAGCAAATTCACTGTCCTCAGGCAGCATCTTCTTCATGCAAATGCACATCCAGTGCCCTTCTTCAGTGGGTAGTCAGATCCTTCCTTTAAGACAGGCTCCATGGCAGCTTCTTCTCCTGCCAGGCTTAGAACTTTTGCAGGTTCTGGTCCCGAATCAGGCAAGGGGAGTTGGCAGTGAATACACCAACCCTGAAGCATAAGAGTTTCTTAGTTGCCTCTGGTGTGTAAATGGTGGATTCTGGTAGAGAAATCGCAACACTCTGGCTGGAAGTCTCTGCAAAATCTTTATAGGAAAGTGGAAGACAATAGTTTTGAATTCCAGGCCCGAGAGTGCTTCTGGGCAGTACTGCCCTTTTGCTCTTTCCACTCTACTGATGTAGCAAATGTCTTTGTGTCAGCAAGTGTCAGCAGGAAGGCAGGGTGGCACATGCTTCATATGTGCATCCTATATGCACAAAACAATAAACACATACAAAATACGTGTCCCATGTGGATGTGTAAAGTACTCGGTTGCAGAGGAATGGTAGACAACTTTAAAAGTAGACTCTTAGCACAGGCCTGTTTTGTCATGATAAACTATAGCTACCACCACTGCCAGTCGTCTTTAGCCCAGCAAGCTGATGGTTATCACGCTCAGTATAGAAGGCGCACTAGATCGGAGAGCCCCACTCTGGGTCTCAATCTAAAAAAAAACCTCCATTCTTGATGCTCATGTGTGGTGAGACATGGCTGAAAGAGCAGTAGCTTGCTATGGTGAATTCGAAGCTGGAATACTAGTGCTTCAGAGCCATCCAAGGGACATTTTGCTGTCCCAAAAATGCCCCAGTGACTGGAGCATCTGTAGGTGGTCAGGTTTGTTGAATGCATGTTTAGATCTAAGAATGTAAGGCATTTGTTTTTTTCATAATGGATTTTGAAAATACTGTGATGCAAGCACAAAATAATTGACCGGCTCTGGTCACACCTGAACAAAATTATGCTTGAGCTGTATTAGAGAAATTGGATTATTATCAGCATTCTTGAATTCCAGACAGCATATGTTTCTCCAAAACTTTACCAAGATTTGCAAATGGTTCTGGCAATACAGTCGAACAGTTGCTGGGGTCTAATCTGAGGTGGCATGGTGGGTAAAAGAACAATGTGTTGCAATGCTACCCTGAGCGAGTTCCAGTGGTTATACTATTTGCATCCATTACATCATCTTTTGCGTTTGATGTAACGCCTTGCGTGGCCAACTGTATGCCCAGCCAAGGGTCCAGTGCTGACTGTGCCATAGGAATCAACTTGCATTGGATTGAAGATGCCCAACTAGGCTGAAACCAGTTTTGGTTTTCCTGTGTTCATGATCAGAGTGGGCCTGGCTTGGCAGTTCATACTTGACTGCTCCTATTGGAGGAGGGCAGGGCCTGATGTAAATTTGATGGAGTCTAATCTGAGGTGGCATTTCGGGTAAAAGAATGGTGGGTTGAAATGCTTCCTGAGTGATTGCCAATGGTTAGACTATCAGCAAGCATTCCTCCCATCACCTTTTGTGTTTTTAAGCATGGTTCTTCCCAAGTTTTGAGAGACCAATGTGTGAGATATGATATTGTAAATTGGATCCTAAATCTCAGCAGAATTACTTTGAGTCACAAGTATTCTACTTGCTACTGTTAGTCTGCCAAACTGTAAAAACGGATAAAATGCTGTTATCATGTAACCTCATTAGGAGGGGAGCCATGTTTCTGCATCCTCAGTTCCGGAACCCACAGGAGTATTTTTAGGTCTGGGTTTTCACAGCACAGCTGTGAAACAGACCTATTCCTTACAACATGCATGGAGTAGACTTTTGATCTGCCCCTCCAGCCACTGTCTTTCTTTGATCAGCCTGGTTCAGCCTTTGGCTTGAGCCTTTGTTTCATGTGTTGGCTCAGCCCACTGGAGTCTTTATCTCCGACTGAATATCATTGACTGTTTGGCTGTATCCTTTCGCCTCCACTCAGGTGCTTGCACCGACCTACTAGAGGGATTTATTTAAGTTATAGCCCTCTGTGTCCACTTCTGCTGGCTCCCTCCTGTGAGTCTTGCTTCAATGTGCTAATGCTCCCTGTGTTAACACATTAAACCCAGACATGTTGACTTTACCAATACTTATTCTCATTTAGGAGCCTGGCAATTATCACAGTAAGCTTGGTAAAAGGTCTGATTTTTCCTTTTTTATTAAGTTCTTGCAATCTGATGTTTAAATCCACAGGCAAAATAAAAAAATTGAATGGGGGGGGGGACCCTTTTCTTTCATAAGAGGCAATCTGGAGCCCACTTGTAGCAGTCTGGCACCCTACAGTGGCATTTATGGTATCACTGTAAGGAAGCTGCATAAAACGATCCCGGGATATAAAGTATGCTACCGGGGCAGGTCTGGTGCCTTTATTAAACCAACAGTCACCTGATGATTTGACAGTTGCTTTTCCCCTCTTTAGATTCTGCAAATCCTGGTATGGGGAGACACTAGAGTACAGCAATCAACCTTTTGGTAGTCTCAGCTCCAATGTAGCCAGGTTCATACTTTGTAATCAGGTGCAATCTAGGACGGTCGTTTTATGCATTTTTCAAACTTCCACTTGGGGGAGATTTACTATGATTTTACTCCGTTGTGACACAAATCGGCACAAAATCTTTTCTCCAATTTACTTTCCAGCGCAAAACTTCCCTAATGCTGGAAATAATGTGAAACTAAAGCGTAGCAGCGCATATGTTGCTTTGTATTACTTAGCGCCAAGGGGGCGTACCTTGGGTGGTGCATGGGCATTCCCCTGCAACCACCCAAGGGTTCCGACGCTAAACCCAATTTACTAAACTAAGTAGACAGGGTTTGGCATCAGAATACTGCGCCCTTTTAAAGTAGGCACAAGTATGGAGAAATGCTTTCATTTCTCCTTCCTTTTCTGACTTTGTACGTGTGCTGCACTCTCCAGCATACATACAAAGTCGGAAAAGGGTTGAAGTCAGCCTATGCATGGAATTTTGTACTGTAAGGGTATCCTTTTAGTACAAAACCTATGCTAGACTCACAAAGACACCCTTGCACCATGGCACAAAGGTGTCTCTGTGGTGTACAGCAGCTGATTTCAGCACGCCGCTAGGGAGAGGGGAGCAGAGAGCCATATTTCAATAAATTTGGCGATCTCCTGCTCTCTCCTTCTCACCCAGCGCAGCATTTACGGCTGCTGCAATGCACTGCGTGAGAACTTAGTAAATTTGGCATTAGTGAGTTAGCCATTGTTTTGCCACAGTATTACATCATAGGCCTACATGGTAGAACTTTAAAGGGATGTACGTGGTGTTTCGTGACACTGGGTGGGAGATATCAGCAAGTTTCTTAGGATCCAAGCTTGCTCCCTTTCAAAATAAAATATTTTTAAAAATCCCCTTTTTAATTAGAATTAAAAATCTGTTTTCCCAAAGGCATATGGTGAACACTGTGTTATCAGGGCTGTCCAATTTGGAGTGGCCTTTCCAACAGGTCTGCCGGATTTATTCCTGTCTGGCTCTGCCATTTAAGCATGGCAATCCTGGGCAGGAAAATTGGAAAAATGTTCCTCAATGGGAGAAAACTTCCAGCAGATATAGGAAATTATCTTTCCCTTTTGTGAGAACAGATCCCACTTTCGGGACTGACCTGTAAGAATAAAGAAATGTCAACTAAGCCTCCATGACGATGGGAACAGTTAGCACTGTGTTTATGTCTCTCACTAGATGAAAGCCTCTTGTGGACCATACCAAAAACCTACAACAGGCTTAGAGCCTATCAATTACTTACTATTGATTGGATTTACTGTTACTAATTTGCTTATTTCTTATTCGATAGATTACTCTAGTCTTCTTGCATTTGTCCATAACCTCTTTATCATCCTTTTGATTACTCACTTGTATCCTTCCATTGCTTACACTTAGGGGGCCGATTTTTTTTTTTTACAGTCAGTACCCCATGAAAGCGCATGGGTCTTCTCTCTCTCACTTGTGTGCAGCTTCCCTCCCAAAGACCTACTTCGCCAACCCATGTGCTCCATGTTGCTCCCTCATCCCTCCTCCCAAGCTTGTCAACTGCTTTCCCAACCCCTCCCTTGCTTTTTTACTATTGTTTTGTGCCTTTCCCTGCCCAGCCTTAAGCGCCTCCATAGCTCCCTTGGCCTCGCCCACTCCCAGTGGCTTTCCCCCCACATAGTCCTCCCTTGCTTCCCAAATCCCTCAAGGTTCATAACATTTTTTTAATTACTTTTATTTAAATTTTATTTTTGATGGCGTGATAGCTGCCATTTGCTGCTAGGTCGCTCACTAGTACAAAAAAACAAATTTGCACTATTAGAATTCCTTGTTTTTTATTTATTGATCCACATGGTATCCGCCATCTTGGATCGTTAAATATACAATGCGCTCACGTTATTCATTAAGCCTGCGTCTATATCAACATGCATGCACTCGCCTAGGGAATGACACTGCCGAATCATCACACCTTTTTTTCACCCAATGCTCTATAGCATCGATAAAAAGCCTTTGGCTTTTACGGACGCGGCACAGCATCAGCAAAAACATTAGTAAAACCAATAGGTCACAAAGGCGAGACCTACTGACTTAATCAATTATTATTTTTCTTTCCACAAAGTGGCTGCCACATGGTTGGCTGGAGCCGCTCACCCAGCAGCCAGTACTAGGTTTTGTAGCTACGGCTGGGGCTGCCACCGCAGCTGTTTGGCAGCCAGTACACTGAACTCTAGATAAGGCCCATCTTCTTGTACAACCTTTACAATTACAGCCAGCATAAATCTAAAGAACTCTGTGTCGTCTCCCACTATAAGTTTACTATATTAAATGTATTAGTTGATAAATGGCTCAATTATCTAAGAGATACAACTTGGAATGAAATTAAGCTAATCCTTTACAAAAAACAATAAATTATTGACTTTAACTTTGTAAACATGTCTAAAAGCTCTTAAAAGAAGTTGGATAGGTTGCTCCTCTGTCTCACAATTTTAATTAACTACAAAGAAACTTCCATTCAAAGTATCAAAATCAGAAACCATGTACACTTACCATTACGTTTCTCAACAACTACAAATTCGAAGTTCTTGGGTATTTCCACGCCAATATTGGACCTATTAATACATATTTGGAGAAAACAAAACATCTATTGAATGAAATTACAAGAATCAAAAACTTGGTAACCTCTGTCTTTGACAACACATGGAAATCGTAAAAACTGTGAAGACCTTCATGATATGAACAACTTCAGTGCCATTATGAATCTTAAGATTAATTTTGTGTACTTTATTGAGAGGAACTGATGACTATCAATTAAATATAAGAGGAAATCTTTAGACATCACCTGTGAATTCATATTTTACAAGATTTGGCAAAAGTCCTGCAATTAAGTCTTTATTTTAAAAATCTGTCTCATTCATAGAATGTTCGGTCATTCTCCAAGTCATGAAAAACCCATTTCACTAATCTATGTTTCAAGACCAAAGCTCTTCCTCAGGGCTTACTAAGTAGGGTTATATGGTGTGTTTTGTCTCCTATTATTTAGTGATGAATTTCTCCAGACAAGAAGTCTTTTTGCTTGGTGAATTTGGTATTTAACTGTTAAAAAAATCTTGAAACTCAATGATGAGAATATTTGTATTAGCCACGCAGGATTCTGTTGGCGTTGTAGTGTACGCTCAATTATGAATAAAAAATAAATGTTGGTGTGTGGCGTCTGGGATGGTGAATTAAATTTATAATTGACTGACTACACCAATGGTGCACACCAATATTACGATGGACCTACTAAAAGCGACATCGTTAGCAACCAATACATAAAAGTAGACTATTTATTCCAGACAAATATATAGGATGTAATTGAGTTATTGCCATGGTTTATATAAGTATTCTTAACACTGAATTTTGAGACTGATTGAACCATTAGATACACACCCTTGTGGCCAACTAACAGCGTTTTGTGTCATCTCGAGGGTGTCCACTCCCTCTTCATTTCCCAGCTAAGTTGTTTCTTAATGTTTTCTTCTTTCTTTTTTCTATATCCAACTTCTTTTATTTCTTCCTCTTATTTCCTTTTCTAAACTCTTTCCTGGTGTTTCTCTTAAACAGTTAACTATGAACTTGGCAACATCTTAATGCTCGATTTGATTTGTTTACTCATCTGTCTTTTTATCCCTGTGGATTCTTTTTATGGAGGTTTTACTGTGATTAGTTATGGACTAGTCATTGCACCTCAGTTATCCCTTTTCTGTTATTTGTGGCAATGATTGCTACTGTGAACTTCTAAATGTTCAGATTGTAGATTTTGTTTGACGATGTTTATAAAACTCAATAAAGAAATGTTTAAAAAAAAGCACTTAGTGTGTGAAGAAGTAACTAATTGCACCTAACATGGAACAAACCCAAATATCCCATTACTTTATAACTTTATGTAGTAATTCACTGGATGCACTTTGTTCACAAAACAAGTATTGATAAGCTATATGTCTTTCATGCCTACGTGATTTAAAGGAAAACATGGAAGCAAAGCAACATTGTATAGCAATAAAGCCAGCTGCTCTTTAATGCGCTCTACCTGAGTAATAGACCCGACCTGCAAGCTAGCCCCAGTGATGAGGATGTGGCCTTTAATGACTAGTATAGCCTGAGGCAGAGGGGCTTTACACTACTAATAGAAAAATTCACTCACTAATTTTGGAATGGTCTAAATTAAAAAGGGAGCAAAAAACAAACTCAAGCATTAGAATGTTGGAGCAGATACACTGTGCCAGTTCTCATCCGTGGAACTCACACAATATTACCAAATTATGCACAACGTCCAGGTTACTATCTCTCTCGTATTGTCTAAACTCGATTACACCAGTAGCCTCTACCACGAATCATCTTTAACAACTATGAAAAGACTACAACGGATTCAGAACTGTGCTGCCAGACTAATCCTACATGTAAAGCCAAGTGCCCACATCTCCCCTGTCTTGAAGGACCTATATTGGTTACCGGTTCCCAGAAGATCCACATTCAAGCTGCTTTGTATCACCTACAAAGCGATACATGGAACAGGGCCGCTCTCCATCAGGAATAAAATCACCAAATACATTCAACGAAGGAACCTCCACTCTACATTGGCACCTCGCCTCAAAATCCCACCATGCAAGAAAAAAAAAAAACATAGGTGGCACATCCTTCTCTGTTCAAGCAGCCAAACTATAGAACTCGTTACCCCCAAGCATAAGATCTACGGATAACTATCTAATCTTCAGAAGACTACTTAAGAGTTGGCTCTTCCCCACATAACCACCACACTGAAACATAAATGCACAGCATGTCCCTGTGTATATAAGCATGTATTTGGATTATATGTATGTATCTAGACATGTGTATTCCTTTGTATAAATGTGTATAATAATTGCTTATGAATATATAGATAGTCATTAGGTCTGCTTAACAAATGTACATATTACCTATGGTTATATTATTCTATGTTTAACTTGTATATAGGTGGCTGCATAAATAAGTAATTTTTTATAACTATTTATCTACAATTGCTTCGCTATTGAATTATTAAAAGGAAACAAACAAGTATAAAAACAAATAAATTAACTTAAAGTACAGCAACACTTGACAGTCTGAGCGTATTAAATACAACTTAAATCTAAATATGTTACCTTCCTTCTACATATACACCTTCCTTGTTCTTATGTATTACTTTACTCCTAATTCAGCATCTCCAATGCACTACCCTATTTCTCACCCTATACCTCTCTCAATATATCCTCTACCTCCACTCTATGACTCATCCCAATATCCATTCTACTATTATGATCCCCAAAATAACTCTTTCTAGACTCTTCCCTCCTCTACTGCTCCTTTCATCATCTCAATCCTCTTTTACTATTCAGATCTCCCAAACAAGCCATTCTAAACCCTTCCCTCATGTATCTCTCCCAGACTCATCCAATACCTCATCTTTCTCCTTAATCCACTTCTAGAGACTCTCCCCCTCCACCTCCCTTTGCTCATCTTAAACCTCCTCCTACTGCTAGTACCCAGACCTAGCTGGGCCGCTTCCGTGGGGTCCGGGCTCTCTCACCGCAAGGGTCTGCTAAGGCCCCCACGCTTGAGCAGCTTGGGCGTTTGAGGCTCACTTGGCTCTCGCGGAGTCACCGTGGCAGCCGTCCAACTGCTATGATCTCCAAATAAACCCTTCCCTTTTCTATCCCTTCACTATGCTTTTCAATCCAACTAACAGACTCACATGTCCACCGTACAAATTAATTTCATATTTCCCTATACTAGTTCACCACTAAACCTTTTTGGGTTCCGGAGTAGCGTGCTACTCGCCGAAAAGTGCTTTGACGCCTCGTCAGGGGTAGAAAGCGCTATATAAATGCAATTACAAAATCAGTCCTTTCACCAGTCTATGTCAAAATGAATATTTAAGTGGTGGTTATAGATGCTCCGAGCAAAAAGCAGTCAAAATACATGCAAGTGGCAATTATCCTCCTAACACCTTAGGAATTGTTTAACAGAGCTCAGAATGCTTACCTTTCAAAAAGGTGCCGCTCCTCAGCAGTGAGGTAGGAGCTGCCTAAGTCTACCGCCCTCATGTCATTCAAGGAGCCACAGGGCAGGTTTGGAGGTTTGATGCAGTAGAAGGCCTCTTCGTCTCGTTCATCGATGTACTCACACACCTCACTGTCCGTCTTGAGCTTAAATCCACATTCAGTGATGGCTTCAGTATTCGTATTTACATTTTTAAAATGACCCTGGAAACCAAGGACCCCTAGGCTTGCATGCCTCGACCGCCACAGAGCAGCAACACCCTCACTGGGATGAAACAGCTGAGTGGAAACCTTTACATTACCCTCCCAGAATAGGGTAAAATGGATATTGTAGGTGCCATTGTGAAAATCTTCAATTCTTCCACTGGCGCCAGCACTGAGTTCAGGTGTAAATATTCTTGGCCTGAGGAAGTCCCCTCCATAGGTCTTCCTGTTTCCCAAGTGGTTGAACATGTCATACTGAACCGTCAAAACATCGCCTACGCAATACTGGTCTTTGCGGTTAACTATGGTGCCTTTGCTGTTTCTGCCACTGGTAGAAGTTTTCCAATTGCTGCCGACTGTGGCGTTGGGGAGGGACTGCTCAATTTTCTGGAAGATTTCATTGATTTTTAACTGAAGTTCAGAGGGTGGCTTTTGGCCAGCAGCATGGGTGGTTTCTTCGACATGACTTCGACAAAAGTGAAGCTTTTCACTGAGGTTGGAAAACTGAAATGGATAAAAACCAAGTGCTGAGTTGGCAGTCCTACTATACAAGACTATTATTTTTTTAACTTCATTAATTTGCATACAAGTGTGTCAACAAAAATCTGGTGCATTCATAGAGCCCCTGGCACTTAAAGGACATTTCCGTCCTTAAACATGTTAATTTGTATGGACACTTCAATCCTTTCCACAACTTTACTCGCTCCTCCATCCCTGATCGCCGCCCTATCTCTGCCAGTGACTGCATGTGCCAAAGATTAAAATGGTCAAACAAGAGTTAATTCTATGAAGAGAATCCCAATGTAAGGCAAAATTCGAGTCCGAAAAACAGTCATTCCTTGATAGGAAACACCTCTCTGTCAAATGAAAAGCAGAGTTTTGTCTAGAACATAATCTTTATCCGAGAGAGAGGGAGAGAGAGAGAGAGAGAGAGAGAGAGAGAGGCCATTCAGTTATCTAAACCGAACAATTTTTATCGCCCAATAATGGCGGCAAGCCTCAAATCCGGGCTGAAAAACAATCAATAGCAATGGTTCAAGGTGGTGTATGATTGGTGTGTTATGGGATACTGGCATGTAGTATTTATGTTGTTATGCCAACCATGGTTCTCAGAAGCATATCATTTCATCACTCTACCGAGGTATTGTGAAGACCATGTCTGGTGCACTAATATCCAGGGTCAGACTAGGACAGAAAAATAGGCCCGGGCACCAAAATAAAAGCAGCCCCCATTAGTGAAGCAAATATCTAAACGAAATGGCAATATCAGTGACATCAACAGTAAAAACCGGCCCACACACTGATCTGTCAGACCAGCTCACTTGATTGCTCTAAAGGCCAGTCCTACCCTGCCAGTGCCCCTTGAAACGTAGAGGACAATAGAGCATTATTTAAGTACCTACGAACATGGTACTTTCCTAAATGCATAAGGGTTCCATACCTCTATTATATTCCGGTGCCAGAAAAAAGCCAGCATAAATACGATAGTGATCGCCAGCAACCCCTGTAATTTATTTCTCCTCGCTGAAGACATGTTCGAGTGCCTGCAAAGTAAAGTGAGCAATGTTAGTGGTCAGTTTCAGGAAACATGACCTGTCCATGACAATGCAGAAATCAACCAATCGTTATCCTGATGTCTACCTTGGAAGCAATCTAGATTTTTTTTTTAAAGATTCTTCACATGGCATAACATTCAGTTTTTTAGGGTCGAAACAGAGCCCTTTTCTAGGTAAACGTCACTCACATTTCCGTTTTGTTGAAATGTAGTACATATGGAAGTTCGAGCTAGTGTTTTAGAACTGGTGTGCCTCCTGTTTTGAGCAATAATCACCCGTATTGATGGGTTCACTGCCCAAAACACATTGTCTATGATGTCCAACTCTTGTAAACACTTGACCATAACTCTTCAGAGGTTGGAGCATTGAGAAGAGCTGGGATATTTTTGTTCAGCACCCATTGATTGGAGTTGAACGTAAGTCCCCTGAAACATTTGTCCAAAACCTGCATCTTTGTGTCAGCAGACTAAAATATTAGCGCAATATATATATATATATATTTTTTTTATTTTTTTATTTAAGGAGTTTTATATAGCGCTAGCTGGACCCAAGGGTATCAGAGCGCTTCACAGCAAGTAGCTTATGTGCAAATAGGCAATACAGAGAATATAGAAGAACATAGGGGTTCGTGCCGGATAAGGATAAAACAAAGGAGTGATCGAGCAGAAGGAGCATGGAGGGTGCAGGTCAAACTAGCATTGCATGCACATATAAACCACAAATGTTACATGAACATATAAGCAACAAATACAATAGATATATCAGTAAAAATGCTCCTATAACGTCAGAGCATATTACAGTTCTGTCAAATTACACAAGAAAATATATGCAGAGTGTCCTGGAAGGTGACTTGGTTGTGAAAATAATAATCCACATCCCTTAGGTCGAGTATCCAAAAGGTGTTCTTGATCCAGCAATGCGAGTATCCAAAAAGTTTTCTTGATCAGAGTCAGTGTCACCGGTCACATAGTTGAAGTTAGGTGGAATGCCGGCTAAGGTACTTCCTTGGCTCCTATCGGTTTGCTCGAGAGCGGTCAAGGAGGAGGACTTTGAGCAGGTTTTTGAATTTTGGAAACGAGGGGATCGTTCTGATGTGGGGGGGGACGGAATTCCAGATTTTGGGGGCGTTTCCAGCAAACGATTTGTTTGCAGTTTTTTGTTTGCGAGTTTTCAGCGGGATGAGTAGCAGAGTGTTGGAGCTCCTGAGGTTCCTGGACTGGCCGGCCCTTTTGAGTTTGGCGGCTAGGTATTCCGGTTTGCCTGTGTGCAGGGCTTTGTGCGTGAGGCAGGCTGTTCCGAAGCTGGCTCGCAGCTCAATTGGGAGCCATTTAAGTTTTCTGAGTGCAGGGGAGATGTGTTCGAATTTCTTAGTACCGGTGACCATTCTGGCTGCTGCATTGAAGGTTGTTTTCAGGGGGGTGAGGTGGGATTTTGCTGTACCGGTCAGGGCTGCAATCCCATAATCGATTATGGAGAGCACCAGTGCTTGGGTGGCTTGTTGCAGGTCCTTGGTCGGGAGGAAGGGTTTTATTTTGTACAGTAATTTCAAGTTGAGAAAGGAACTTCTAGCGGATCTTGTAATGCGTTTTTTCATGTCCAGTTTCGGGTCTAGGGTGATGCCTAGAGATTTTACCGAATCCGCCAGGATGAGGTTACCCTTGAGGGCGTCAATAGCTTTGAGCCATTCTGCAATTTGGGGGTTTTCGTCTTTGTTGGAAAAGAGGAGTATTTCCGTTTTCTCTTGATTGAGTTTCAGGTGGTTACTTGAGAGCCAATGTTGAACCTCTCTAAGCGTGGCGTTGAGTCTCTGGATGTCGTCAATGGAGGAGGTTTCCAGATATAGCTGCGTGTCATCAGCATATAAGTGGAAAGGGATGTTGGATTTCCTGAGTAGAGTGGTAAGGGGTTCTATGTAAATGTTGAAAAGCTGAGGGGAGAGCACTGACCCTTGTGGAACACCCCTGTTAACAGGGTGGATGTCGGACTCGAAATTTTTAATTTTTATTCTTTGTCAGCGGTTGTGGAGAAAGGAAGAGAACCATTGGAGGACCGTCTCTTCAAGACCAGCCCTTTCTTGTAGAACCTTGATGAGAAGCTTGTGATCGACTGTATCGAATGCAGCCGATAGGTCCAGGAGGATGAGAAGGCAGCATTGGTCCGAGTCGAGTGACTTGTGTAGGTCATCTATGACATTGAGGATTGCGGTTTCAGTGCTGCAGCCTTTTCTGAAGCCCGATTGATGGGGATCTAGAAAGTTGATGTTGTCCAAGTGTTGGGTCAGTTGAGGAAGTACACATCTTTCCAGGATTTTGGACAGAAGCGGTAAGTTCGAGACAGGTCTAAAGTTGTTCAGATCCTCAGTGTCTAGTCCTGGCTTTTTCAGCAGTGGTGTGACTTGACCCACTTTGAGGCAGTCTGGTACGACTCCTGATCTCAGTGAGCTGTTAATGATCTTGCAC
The DNA here is from genome assembly GCA_963921515.1 of Calotriton arnoldi. Lineage (NCBI taxonomy): Eukaryota > Metazoa > Chordata > Amphibia > Caudata > Salamandridae > Calotriton > Calotriton arnoldi. The sequence goes on from CAWUFW010007081.1 coordinate 731,652, forward strand.
CATAGCGGGGCTAGGATGAGCTTCAAGTCCTTGGTCAGTTGAGGGGGTAGCTGATCAAGGGCGTGGGATGAGGGTTTAGCGTTGGAGATTAGTTTGACTATTTCTGCTTCCTGAATGGGACTGAAGGAGGACCAGTGATTTGGGGGGGTTCAAGGAATCGCTATCGTTGGTTTCAGATGCCTGGATCTCGGTGGAGGGGATGAGATTGGAGCCAAGTGAGAGATCGATCTTGGCGATTTTGTCGTTGAAAAAGATGGCGAAGTTGTCGCATCGTTCTTTAGATGCCTGAGTTGAGGAGGTCATTGGCTTAGAGGTTTGTTTCCTGATGATATTGAAGATCTCTTTGGGTCTGTTTTTTGCGTTGTCTAGCGCAGAGCAGAAGAAAGAAGTCTTTTTGCTCTTAATGTGCTTTTTGTAGTTCCTGTGGGCTGCTTGGAGTTGATCATGATGGAGGGCGGTGGGATTGTTCCTCCAGATTCTTTCTGAGGCTCTTAGATGTCTTCTTTCTTCGTTGGTGTCAGTGGTGAACCATGATCTGGATGGAATGCTCCTGGGTTTTTTTAGTTTCAGAGGGGCAAGTTGGTCCAGGGTAGCATCATGTTCGAGTTGTAGAGAGAGGTGAGTTCGATAGTTGGGAGGTGATCAGTGATGTTGGGGAGGAGCGCGCTTATTCTTTCTTCTAGATCCGCTCGAGGGATCTGAGCTGTGTTCCTAATCCATTTGGGAGGTCCTGCATGGGGTGTTGAGTTAGGACCGCTTGGTTGATGTGAAAAAGGATGATGTGATGGTCGGACCAGCCTACGGGAAGGATGTGGTCGATGGTGATTGCATTGCTTTCTGCAATAATTGCGTCGAGGGTTGCTCCTCTGTGGTGTGTTTCTTCTGAGCAGTGTTGGGTCAGGTTGTTTTCTAGTAGGAGGTTGTTTAGGGTTTGAATAAGCAGGTTTTTTGTTTCATTCCATCTCAGATTAAGGTCGCCAAGAATTATGTTATTTGAGTTTCCGAGTGAGCAATGGGCAATCAAGTCAGAGAGGTGTTCCCCGATTTCGGAGGAGTTGCCTGGGGGGTGGTACAGGAGGTGGCAGAGAGATGGCCTGTTATCGCTTGTCTTGATGTTGACTGAGAGACATTCAAAGGAGCTATACAGGCAGGAGGCAGTTTCCGTGATGGAAATGCTATTCTTGTGAATGATTGCTATGCCCCCTCCTCTTTGCACTTTCCTGTCTTTGTTGATCATTGTGAATCCAGGAGGCACCAGCATGTCCATGCTGGGGTAGGAGAGATTGTTGAGCCAGGTCTCCGTGATGAATGCTATGTCTATATCATGGAGAGGATGGCTTCTGCTAGTTCGGTTGCATGTTTAGAGGCCGATCTGCAGTTTAGGAGCATGCAGTTAATGGGGGACCCTTCGTTGCTCGGATTCTTAGTAGATGGGGCCCTAGGTAGAGAAGTTAGGTGAGCTGGGGGTCTAGGGTCTCTCGGTGGAAGGTGTTCTCTTCCAACTCCCATAATTACTTGGATCATGGATTTAGGGGAGGGTTTAGAGGGAGAGTCATAGGTTGAGGCTAGGTATGCCGCTTCCCGGGAGGAAAGTGCGGCTTTTGCTCTTCTGGGTCTCTCAGAGCGATTCTCAGTACCCATTCTGTTGTTCGATGACCAGGACCTGGGGGGACAGGGGGCCCGCTGGGGGGCGGTACCGTGGCACACCCGGGTTGGGTGAGATTTGGCGGTGAGGTGGGGGGCTGAGTGGGCTTTCGGATCGTGACCAGGTTGGATAAAGTTTCGTTCAGGCCTCGGATCAGGATTTCAAGTTGGGTTTCTAGGAGGTTGAGGTGATGCGTCGTGTTATCCAAGGTGGGAGGGGGGGTGCCTGGGGCAGCATTGCCCGAGGGGGTGAGGGGTGGGTCCCAGTCATAGTGGCTGTTGGGGGAGGAGCTGCCTGGTTTGTCTCTGGGAGGGATCATGGGCAGGAGGAGTGTTGGCTCATAACGAGGATTAGGCCTCGTGTGGCCTGAGGGCGGGGTGGAGCTGTAGGGAGACTGAGCTTGGGAGTAATGCTCGTTCCTGGTTGGCTGGTTGGGATGAGAGAGGAGGCAAGGGTGGGAGGGTCGTCCACCAGGGGGGATGGGATCGTTATTAGGAGGAGCATAGTTGCGGGAGGTGACTCGAGGGGGTGGGGAGGAGGTTTTCGAAGAGGACGCGAGAGGGGTCTGGCACCTCACCTTATGTGGAGGGCTCACTGGGGGGAAGAGAGGGGTCAGGCCGGGTCGGGTAGTGTGCAAGGGTGCCTTTTTTAGCGAGGGGAAGAGGGAGTCGAAAACCTCGAGGTTATCGTTATTAGCCTGTATCAGGACTGTGCCATTCGAGTAGATGGTTATGGAGATGTTGCCGCTCAGCGTCTGGTGGTTCAGGAGAGAGGTCGTCAGTTTGCGGCTATGGGATGTGATGGTAGTTTTGGAGATGTGTGTTGAGGATAGTGATCCAATTGTCGGGTCTTTCAGTGTGGAAGATGAGATCCATTTTTATCTGCCCTTTGGAGGAGCAGTGGAAGGTGTCCACGATTAGTGTTTCGGGGTGCTGTCTGATCAGTCTCTGTTTGAAGTGTCTCTTCGCTTTACTTGTGAGGTTGGAGGGGAAAGTAATCACGAAGGAGTTCAGCCCGTGGGGTTTCAGGTACTTCGGTGTTCGTGGGGTGGCAACCATTAGCGTGGCCGGGGGCACTGTGAATGAGTTCGGAGGGAGGCGGGGTCCCTCAGGGGTGTAATAGCAGTGTTGTCAAAGAGTGCTTTCTGGTCGGGTAGGGGGGGTTGGGGAGCTCGAGGAATTGACTTCCCGGGAGGGAGGGTCCAGTGGTGAGGGGGCGTGCAGCTTAGGGCTTCTCTAGGACCAGGTTTGAGAGTCTGTGCTGGACTGGTATCTTGGGAAGGGGGCCTGTATCGTTAAGGGTACTCTCTATAGGTGGCAGGGACACCTCTGCAGAGATGCGACGGTGGTTCAGAGATTGGGTCCCGGGTGGGCTTTTAGGGGACGGGCGTCTAGAGGCTGCATACACTAACCTGTGAGTCCTTGGGAGCATTGGAGGGGCGTTGGAGGGGCGATATATATATTCACTGGAAAAAACACAGGTTTCAGGGGCATTATAGTTCATAATTAGCATTTAAAAAACCTTGAATTTCTAAGGTTTTTTTAAATGATAATTTCTAACTATAACGTGCCTGAAACCTGTGGTTTTGTCAGTAAATTTCTAAACTTTTTTAAATACTAATTTCTAACTATAACGTCCCTGAAACCTGTGGTTTTTTCAGTAAATTTCTAAGGTTTTTTAAATGCTAATTTCTAACTATAACATCCCGAAAACCTGTGTTTTTTTCAGTGAATTTCTAAGGTTTTTTTAACTAGCAGTCACGTTTGCAGAGTGATGGAGAAAAGGGGCTATGCCTCCAACCAGCTCTCAGGAATTATGCTGCGTTGGACTTACATGAGCTGCCAGGAGGGCCTCTTGGGCCCCAAGGTCCCTCCGGAGTAAAGTGGACTTCATCCCTCAACCAGTAGTGTGCTAGGAGGCGTGTTTGCAGAGTGGTGGAGAAAGGGGGCGTGGCCTCCGAAGACCTCTTAGCAATCCTACTGTGTGGGACTTACTGGAGCTAACAAGAGAGGTAGTTGGCCCCAAGGACGTCCTTGTGGGCCATCTACCCCTCCTGTTACCTCCAGTAAGTACAACACAGCAGGATTGCTGAGTTCTGATACCAGACCATACCCCCTTTCTCCAACAGTCTGTAAACGTGCCTCCTGGCACGCTCTTGGTTAAGGGGATGAAGTCCCCTTGCCCCTTGAGGGTCCCTGGGGCCAATTAGCCCTCCTGTTACCTCTAGTAAGCCCCACACAGCTGGATTGCTGAGAGGTGGTCAGAGGCCACGCCCCCTTTCTCCACCACTCTGCAAACGTGCCTCTTGGTGCACTGCTGCTTGGGGGATGAAGTCCACTTTAGTCCTGAGGCCCTCATCGCCCCACCAGCAGTACACTGAGAGGTGCGTATTCAGAGTGGTGGAAAAAGGGGCATGGCCTCTGAACCACCTCTCAGCAATCCCAATGTGTGGGGCTTACTGGAGGTAACAGGTGGACTAGTTGGCCCCTAAGGACCCTCAGCAGCGAAGGGGACTTCATCCCCCAACGCAGAGCGCGCCAGGAGGCGCGTTTGCAGTGTAGTGCAGAGAGGGGGCAGGGCCTCTGATGAGTTGCCGGCTTCATTTCCTTTCTATTTTAGGAAGGGGGGCTGTGTGGCCCCTTCCCTTGATCCTTTTTGGGCCCTGGGGACCCTATCCTCAGGGGCCTGACCCATTTTTTTAAATAAAAAAAGGAGAGGGGCCGTGTGGCCCCCCTCCTGAGGCCGATTTCGGCCAAGGTAACCCCATCCCTCGGGCTAGGCCTTTTTTTCCTTTTTTTTTTTAAAGGGGGCTATGTGGCCCCTTCCCTTGATCCTTTTTGGGCCTGGGGGACCCCATCCCCAAGGGCCTGACCCATTTTTTAAAAATAAAAAAAGAGAGGGCCCCCCTCACCAGGCTGATTTCGACCCGTTGGACCCCATCCCCTGGGGCATGGCCATTTCTATTTTAAAAAAATATATATATATATATTTAAATGAGGGGGGCTGTGCGGCCCACCTCCTGAGGCCAATTTGGGCCCCAAAGACCTTTTTTTCTTTTTTTTTAAAGGGGGAGGAGGGCCATGCGGCCCCCCTACCCAGGCAGATTACGGCCTGGGGACCCATCCCCTGGTACATGGACATTTCTATTTTAAAAACGATATATATATTTAAAGAAAGGGGCCGCACGGCCCCCCTCCTGAGGCCAATTTCGGCCCTGGGGACCCATCTCCTGGGGCCAGGCCTTAACTTTTTTTTCTTTAAAATGGGTAGGGGGTCTATGCGGCCCCCCTACCCGGGGCGATATTGCCCCAGGGACCCCATCCCCCAGGGCATGGCCACATCATTGGGGACCGCAGGGAAGCCCCAAGGCCCACAAAGTCCCTGCCGGTTCCCCGCCTCCTGCGGGAGGCGGCATTGCTTTTGAGCAGAGGGAGCTGCTAACATGCAGCTCCCTCTGCCCAAAAGCAATTCTGTATTACACTATTCAACAAAAAGAGTGCTTTCTGAACCAAGAGCTACCTTTTTGCTAAATTTGGTGTAATTCCGTTCAGTAGTTCGGGCTGTAGCCGTGTCTGAAGTTTCCTATGGAAATTAACATGGAGAAAACACGTTTTGTGACCCTTCCTATTTCTCGGCCCCCGCTTGACGAAAACACACCAGCTGAAGTGAGTGGGCTATTAGTTTTGAAAATTTCGCAAAGATTCGTCAAACAGGGCCAAAGATATTGGCAAAAGAAAAAATGCTTTTTGAATAGAAACAAGGTCCTAACTATAACTTCCTACTGGCGACTGCACTTCTCTTGCCTCTTTCTGCACCTCTCTTGCTTCTTTCTGCACTTCTCTTGCCTCTTTCTGCACCTCTTGTGTCTCTTTCTGCACTGCTCTTGCCTCTTTCTGCACCTCTCTTGCCTCTTTATGTACCTCTCTTGCTTTTCTGTACCTCTCTTGCTTCTTTCTGTACTTCTCTTGCTTCTTTCTGCACCTTTCTTCCTCTTTCTGCACTTCTCTTGCCTCTTTCTGTACTTCCCTTGCTTCTTTCTGCCCCTTTCTTCCTCTTTCTGTACTTCTCTTGCCTCTTTCTGCACCTTTCTTCCTCTTTGTGCACCTTTCTTCCTCTTTCTGCACCTCCCTTCTTTATGCTCCTCTCTTGCTTCTTTCTGCACCTCTCTTGCTTCTTTCTGCACCTCTCTTGCCTCTTTCTGCACCTTTCTTCCTCTTTCTGCACCTCTCTTGCTTCTTTCTGCACCTCTTGCTTCTTTCTGCACTTCTCTTGCCTCTTTCTGCAAATTTCTTCCTCTTTCTGCACCTCGCTTGCTTCTTTCTGTACTTCTCTTGCCTATTTCTGCACTTTTCTTGCGTCTTTCTGCTCTTCTCTTGCTTCTTTCTGCACCTTTCACACAGGTAGAGCCTGTTTCTAATGTGTATGATCCCACACTCTGGGTACACCTAGCTAGCCTTGTAGGACAGCAGTCCGTAGGTACCCCACAGTTTTGTTGTGTGCCAGGTACCAGAATACAGGTGACACCTGGCCCTTTTTGGTCTCGCCCAAGCAGCACTTGTGCTGTCTCTTCGAGACATGATGTATTCAGGATATGGGCATTCAACATGACCAGGGCTTCTAGTTGGTTTGTTGGCCTGCCTTTCTAGATTCCTTTACTCTGGTTGGTCAATACTGTCCATCTGTCTTGCCTTTGTGTAACTGGTTCCCTCCCAGCTGACATCACCAATTGTATTTTTTGGTTGGCCATCTGTTGCCTCTTCTGCTCGCACCCTCTCCCTCCCGTCATTACTGACAGCCTTCCAGCAGCATGCCCTACCTCCCTGCACGACACTGCATTGACTTTTGTGGCTATGGCGGCACGCCACGCTTTAGCTTTAAACATCTAAAGCGTAGAGTGCCGCCATTGCGACAAAAGTCAATAAATAGAAAGACAAAGGCAGGCGGATGCCGCATTTATTTACATGAGCAGATCAATAGCTCAACATTTAACTAATGCGACACCTATTGCTTTGCAAATGGTTGTGCACCATTAGTACCAATTTAACACCCACATTTAGCAAGTAGGATAGATATATATATATATATATATATATTCACTGAAAAAACCATAGGTTTTAGGGACAGTTATAGTTAGTTGGACATTGCACTCGTTCAAAACCCGTGAAATTCCCCCGTTATAGTTAGTTCAGCTAACTATAACTCGCGCCCCCGCAATGCACTGCTGATGACGTCACATATTACATCACTCATGACATGGTCAGTGACATCACTGATGACATCACTGAAGAATGTGCTAGTATTTGTATGAGTAAGTGAGTTGGTGTGTGTATAACTGTATAGGTGAGTAAATGGGTCTGTGATTAATTTTTTGCCTGACTGACTAGGTGTGTGAGTACCTCTATGGATGAGTGGCGGTGTGTGAGTGTTTATATAGGTGTATGAGTGCATATGATAGTCCTGTACTCAGTGACCGTAAGTATGAGTGACTGTACGGGTGAGTGAGTAGATGTGTGTGTGTGTAGACCTAAGAATCAGTGAGAGGGTATGTAGTTATTGGTATTGGAGTGTGTATGGTTTTGAGAATGGCAGTCTGTAATTTAGAGTGGGTGTATCAAAAGTTATATTAGGGTGTGAGAAGATGCATGAAATTATCACATGGATGATGTCATCAGTGATGTCATCAGTGATGTCATTTGAGATGTCATCAGTCATGTCATCAGTGATGTCACTGACCATGTCATGAGTGATGTAATATGTGACGTCATCAGCAGTGCAGTTATAGTTAGCTGAACTAACTATAACGGGGAATTTCACGGGTTTTGTATGAGTGCAATGTCCAACTAACTATAACTGTCCCTAAAACCTATGGTTTTTTCAGTGAATTTCAAAGGTTTTTAAATGCAAATTTCTAACTATAACGTGTCTGAAACCTATGGTTTTTCAGTGCATTTCAAAGGTTTTTTAAATGCTAATTTCTAACTATAACGTGCCTGAAACCTATGGTTTTTTAAGTGAATTTCAAAGGTTTTTTAAATGCTAATTTCTAACTATAACGTGCCCTGCACCCTACCTTCACCACTGTGCAAACGCGCCCCGTGGCGCGTTTTAAGTTGGGGGATTAAGTCCCCTTGAATCATGAGGGTCCCTGGGGTCCAACTAGCCCACCCTGTACCTCCAGTATGCGCCAGGGAGCTGCGTTGCAGAGAGGTGTTCAGAGGCCACGCCCCATTTTACACCTCTCTGCAACGCAGCTCTTTGGCGCTTTCTGGATGTACCTGGTGGGCTAGTTGGCCCCCAGGGACCCTCAGGATTGAAGGGGATTTAATTCCCCATCTTAAAACGCGCCACGGGGCCTGTTTGCACACATGTGACCTGAAGTCCCGCCCCCTCCCTCCACCACTGTGCAAACGCGCCCCGTGGTGCGTTTTAAGTTGGGGGATTAAGTACCCTTGAATCCTGAGGGTCCCTGCAGTCCAACTAGCCCACCATGTACCTCCAAAAAGCACCACAGAGCTGCGTTGCAGAGAGGTGTAAAAAGGGGCGTGGCCTCTGAACACCTCTCTGCAACGCAGCTCCCTGGCGCATACTGGAGATTCCTGGTGGGCTAGTTGGCCCCCAGGGACCCCCAGTATTCAAGGAGTACTTCCCTTCTTACAACGCGCCAGGGGCGCGTTTGCATAGTGCTGCAGGGAGGGGCGGGGCCTCCGGCACAATGCCGTTTTTTTTTTTCTTTCTATGGGAGGGGGCTGCATGGCCCCCTTCCCTCGTCCACTTTTGTCCCCGGGGACCCCATCCCCCGGGGCCTGAGGCTGTTCTTTTATTTTATTTTATTTTATTTTCAAAACGGGAAGGGGGTTGCGTGGCCCCCCTTCCCTGGGCCTGTATTTGCCCAGGGGACCCCATCCCCCGGGGCATGCCCTCTTTTTTCTAAAAATAAATATTTGGAGGGGGCTGCGTGGCCCCCTCCTCAGGCCATTAAAGGCCCCGGGGACCCCATCCCCGGGGCCGGCCTTTGCGTACTTTTTTTTATTTTTTTAAATTCCTTTTTTTTGGGAGGGGGCTGCGTGGCCCCCTCCCAGGCCACTAATGGCCCCGGGGACCCCATCCCCAGGGCCTGGCCATACGTTGGGGACCGTGGGGGTCCCCAATCCCCGCACGGTCCCGCCGGCTCCCCGCGTCCTGCGGGAGCCGGCATTGCTTTCCATAAGGGGAGCTGCTGACATGCAGCTCCCCTTATGGAAAAGCAATCTGCTTTGCTTCATTGAAGCGAGAGCAGGTTTCCTGCTCTCGCTTCAATGAAGCTAAGCTAGTTTGCAATGGCAGGACGGGGCCGCGAGGCTCCCGTCCTGCCATTGCAAACAGCAGTGTCCCAGGGGTAGGCACCCGGGACACTGCAGGAGCCGGCCCTGGGGGTGGTGGTCCCCAGGGCCACCACAGGCTCCAGGAGGGGGCCACGTGGCCCCCTCCCCACTTCTACATAGCCCCGGGGAGGTAGTGGTCCCGGGGCTTCGAGGTCTGAAACGGACCCCCACATGTATTTTCTTAGTGCCCGGGGAGGTGGCGGTCCCAGGGCGTGTGGGGGCTGGAGCCCCCCACACAGGTATTTCAAATTTAAAAAGAAGCCCCGGGGGTGGCGGTCCCCGGGGCTGCGGGAGGGCACAGTGCCCTCCTGCACCATTTTTATTAGAAAGCCCCGGGGGGTGGCGGTCCCCGGGGCTTGGGGGGCCTTAGAGGCAACTAAGGCCATTAACTAAAAACCAACCCCCCCGCATGCCCCTGGGACTTGGCCCACCCGGGGGCAAAATAGCATCAAAGCGCGGGAGACCGCGCTTCAATTTTTTTTTTTTTACGGCGGGATCCGCTCACCCTAAGCGCATCCCGCCGATTTAAAAAAAATAAAAATGCTTTTTCTGCCCAGGGGTTCCTTGTGGGACCCCTGAGCAGACCTAGGGGTCAGGGTGTTTCTACCCTGCCCCCTTTGTGCGTTTGCGCACTTGTTTCTGTCCCTCGGTTCTACCGAGGGACAAAATGGCTGCCAACACTTCCTGATTTGGAGTGTTGACAGCCAATTAGCATGCAGCTCGTGATCGGGAGGGTGCGCGAATCCGACACGGCCATAGATATATATGTGATTTTCATTTTGATTTTCACAGGAACTACTGAACGGATTTACACCATTTAACAAAAAGGGTTCTTTCTGAACCAAGAACTACCTCTTTGCCAAATTTGGTGTAATTCCGTTCAGCAGTTTGGGCTGTAGCCGTGGCTAAAGTTTCCTAGGGGAAAATGAATGGGGAAAACACGTTTTGGGACCCCCCTTTTTTCTCGGCCCCCGCTTGACGAATCACCTCGAAACTTTCAGGGTAGGAGCGGACCGGAGCGGGCCATAAAGTTTGAAAATTTCGCGTTGATTTGTCAACCGACGCAAGAGTTATTTCAAATAGAATGTTGCGGATTTCCTATGGAAAATAGGTCCTAACCATAACTATCTACTGGCGACCGCCAGTAGATAATATATATATATATATATATTTTCTTGCTCCAGACACCTTCATTGGAGCACTCGCGGACGGGTGCTAGTATCATGAGGGTGTGCCCACGAAATCAATCGCAGCTCCTTTTCTTTCATCCAAAGAAAAAAGCACTTGCGGAGGCAGTTGCAAAGATTTTTTAATTACAACGCAACAGACGCGTTTCGGCTTGCGCCTTCTTCGGTGTTGCCTTTCACACAGGAAGCAGTCATTTTTTAAACTAATCTTGTGTGATCATCAACATCGAAAGCAGACAACCATGTCAAATCCATAACAGCCGCCATCTTAGCATGGTGTTTCATGCAATACATTTTTACCCTTAATGGGCTTACAATTCTCTCCACAGATATCTAAACATTTACATTTACTGCTGTGAATTTCTTATATTGCGAGCTTGATTTTACTTATGTATTTCAATGAATGACGCGATTGCTCTGCTAACTGATATTTGTAATGACAATCTTTGGGCATGCTGATTCGGTGTAGAGTGTTGAAAATGTTTCAAATGTTACGCTGAGTTTCCAAAGCTTGTGGGTTGCACAAATAAGGTGGTTTACTCAAGCATGTTCTACGCATAATGTCAAAACCATTGAACATAAGTCCACTAAATTTAACTGGCAAAGAAGCCATTAGGTCACTGTGCTTTTTTGTGGTTTTAAGGCCCCAATTTAGTTATTGGCGGTTGGGTCTTTGTTCTGCCAGGTTGACGGAGCAAATTCCTCCGTCGCCCTGGAGGAAGACACAACCACCATAATAATAATTCACTGCCAAGCTGGTGGTCATTTATAAAGAAATGTCAGGAACCTCCATCTTGGCGGTTCCTGTCAATGCATTTCGCTGTTTGGTGCAGGGATCTATCAATATGATGGAGCCTTGTGCCAAACATTAGACCTAGGCCTGCTGCTACCCTAAACCTCGAAGGTGAACCCCTAGAACCGACTGTTCGATTCTATATGCCTTTTTGAATTTTCTACCATAGTAAATCATTGTGCGTAATTGTGCACAATAGTGAACTATTTATTTAACTTTGATAAATCCTCAGAAATTAAGTACTTACCTGTGAGCGAAGTTATTGGCCTGAAACATTATATAAAAATAAGGATTATTTTTGCGAATTGGTCTCGGGTTTATTATTGACTGTGTGCCTTATTTATTGCCTCTGTGAGTGCAACAAATGATTAGCACTACGCTCTGATAAGCCTAACTGCTCGCCCACACTACCACTAATAGAGAGTTAGTAATATCTACTCTTGACTCTGTTTACCAATCTGGGTCTTACTGGTCTCTCTGCACAGTGTGCTTCATTTTAGCACACTATATAGAGAGACAGCTTCCTACATTGGTGGATCAGCGGTGGGGTCTATGACTTTGCGTTTGCTGATACCACTTTGTCAATAAGTGACCACTCAAATAAATCCAAAAATTGCCTTTAGCTAGTTGCATTTTTTGATTGGTCTATTTTTATCAAAATTCTAAAATTAACTGCTAGAGCCTTGGTTAAGTCCCTGAAGCCCGTTGTTACAATTTAAAAACTTACTTTAGTTAGGACAAAAGAGTGTTAAGGTTTTTTAACTTTCCAAAAAGGTTCCAACTCTAGTTCAAGAATAAATAACACACTGGGGCAGGCTCAGGAGCTTGGCCTGACACCTTACATGGAGATATCATACTCCAGATTATGGGCTATCTGTAAAGGGTATGGTATTAAAACTGATGCTCATGCTGTCATTGCAAAGCTTAGAAGGCTGTTGTCAAAGTAATAGCGAGATCATTTAGTGGATGAACATAAGTCCCATAAGGATCAAACAAGAGAGGATGATGCTGAGGAGGTGGTAGCGATCCCTGTCTCAGAAGAAGAAGCTCCCTCAGAGGAGGAGCTTGCTCTGGAAAGATTGACCAGAAGGGCAGTTACAGTAGCTCGACTCCTGGACATAGAGAAATAGAGAAAAGAGCTGGGCCTAGGACCCATCTCTGGTAGCAGCAATTTTATAATTAGGGAAAGAGAGGAAATCTTTGACCCTAAAATCCCCAAAGGGATTGTCCCGAAATATATAGATGCTGATGATATCACCAAGTGGTTTACTGCTTTCGAGAGAGCTTGTATCAGTAGAAAGGTATCCAAGAAGCATTGGGGCTCTCTCTCGTGGTAACTGTTCAGGTAAATGCAGGTATAGGTTCATGACATTGAATGAGACAGATGCTGAATCTTATGACCTCATGAAATGTACCGTGATTGAGGGCTTTGGACTCGCCAGTGAAGAATATAGAAGCACATTTAGGGAGACTTGAAAAACCCAGAGTCTGTCCTGGGTTGATTTTGTAGACTTTTCAGTTAAGACACTAGGTAGCTGGTTGAAAGGTAAAAATGTACATGACTATAATCGGCTTTAAAATTTAATCAAGAGAGAGCATCTGTTGAGTAATTGTTAGCAAGAGAAATTACATCAGTTCCTGGTAGACCTAGGTCCACTTTCTCCTCAAGAGTTGGAGAAGAAGGCAGACCACTGGGTCAAAACAAGTGTGACCAAAACTACCACTGGTGGGGGTAACCAAAAGAAAGAGGCCAAAAAGACCCCTCGCTCCCCCCAGGGAAAGATGGTGACCAAAAAGATAAAAACAAAGAGTTTTCTAAAGGCCCCCAAAAACCTGCTCAGGGGGGTGGGCCCCGAAACTCTTCACAGTCTAAGAGTGGGTACCTGGGTAAGAACTGGGATCCCAAAAAGGCTTGGTGTCATGACTGTCAGACTTTTGGACACCAAACTGGAGACCTTAGCTGTAAAAACAAAAAGAATGCCTCTAATGCACCTGCAGTAAATTCAGTGGTAAGTCTCCAGATGGGACCACAGATGGGCCCTGACCATGTCAAGGAGCTCACTGAGCCAACTCTAGTCACAGAGGGTGGGGTGGATGTAGCTACCCTGGTGTCTGGCCCAGTAATCTGGAAAAATACAGACAACAGACACATTTTAATGGGGTTAGAGTTGAAGCTCTGAGAGATACTGGTGCCAGTGTCACCATGGTGACTCAGTAACTGGTGTCCTCAAACCAGTACTTGCCTGGAGAGACCTATACAGTCCTCAATGCTGATAATCAGGCTAAGGTACATCCTATGGCATTGGTGTCCTTAGAATAGGGGGTTACTTGTCACAAAAGGGTGGTGGCATCTTCTGCAATTCCTGTACAGTGTCTGCTAGGCAATGATCTGGACTCAGAAGCATGGGCTGAGGTAAAAAGAAAAACCCATGAAGCCATGCGGGGTATACCTGAGTGGGTGTGTGTAAAAACTAGAGCACAGAGTAGAACCCACGGTGAAAAAGAAGTGTTGGAGCCTGAAATTATTGCCCAACCTTCCAAGATAAAATGAAAGAAGACTGGGAAACCAGCCTTCCAACAGACCCCAGACCAGGTCCCCTTTCCTCAGGGAGAAGACCTGTCAGCCCCAGAGAGAACTGAGCCCAAGGAGTTTGGGCCTTACGCAGCAGAGCTCTTGGGCCAAGGGGGACCCTCTCAGGAAGATCTGTGCCAAGGGCCGAGAACATGTCCCACTCTTGAAGGCCTGAGACAGCAAGCTGCTGATCAGGAAAAGGGAGATGTCAGTGGCTCTCACAGGACCTATTGGGAGGAGGGACTCTTTTACACTGAGGCCAGAGACCCCAAACATGATCTTAAGACAAAGAGTATGCTGTTCCTAGGGAGTTGGAAGGAGGAAAGGGTGTCACACCACGTCAGTATGGCAGTTGTTGGTAGGTGCTTGGCAGGACAGGGTAGTTAGTGCTCGTCCAGGAATAACTCCAATATATTAGCAATGGCCCTCACACACCCCGAGGGGTGTCATGCTTCATCATAGGGCAGCTCCTCGTTGGGTCACCTCTCATGTTGGTTGCTGCATGGTATTAATCACCATTTGAAACACTCCATTCCAAGATGGCCACCGTTGTTTCATATATATTGTGACTCTTTTCCAAATTGGTCTGCACACTCTGTTAATACATGCACCACTCCAAGATGGCCGCTTTATTTGGATTCAAACATGGCCGCCTCCCATTATCACTATATAAGCCCTTTTTTCAACACATACCGGCCACCCAGGGACAGCTTGCCAAGGGTAGGTTCCACACCGGGTAATCAGGTTGTACTCTCTTGAGAGTTCTGTTTTTTAAAACGTGTATGCCCTGCACCTTCAACGTATGTTTTCTTTAGGTGTGTACTTGCTTTCCCTTCCCTCTCCCCACCTGGGCATGACACATGCCCATTCCCCTCCCTCCTCTTGTGATTTTATGAACTTCTGTTTCAGTGTGACCCAGGCCATGTTTCATCAAGTATTAACCTACTGTATGATACAGCTTCTTTATCCTCTAGGAGCTACCTTTTTATTGAATGTATATATTCTTTACCTCACTTATGATTTGTTTTTTTCACACACCAAGGACTACTAAGGAATCCTGATATAAGGAGACATGACTGACTTCTTTTCTTCCTTACACAATCTGCCGCCCCTTCAGAGTAGTTGAGGATTACAGGTCCTGATGAATTGCCGAGATCCTTATGGACTTTTTTATAGGCAAGAAACTTGTTGACCCTTTGCACAAGTCACTAGAACTGGCACGGGTCTAATTTTCCCCACTCAGTTCACAACTTTTTGAGTCTGTTTAAATTTATGGCCCAGGTACTCCTCGAATGAACTCCTTTTGGAGAATCCAGGAGCCATTTTTAAATCACATCCACACAGTCCCACCTCTACTCACTTCACATAGGTTGCCCTCATATAAACCATCTAGCTTCACGACGGCAAATCCAAGAAGACCTCCGGCAAAGAGCCCCCCTGCGGGGCCCGTTGGGCATTTCAGTGCCGGCCCAATGAGGAGCTGCCCTATGATGAAGCATGACACCCCTCGGGGTGTGTGAGGGCCCTTGCTCCTTATTGGAGCTATTCCTGGATGAGCACTAACTACCCTGTCTTGCCAAGCACGTACCAACAACTGCCATACTGACGTGGTCTGACACCCTTTCCTCCTTCCAACTCCCTAGGAACAGCATACTCTTTGTCTTAAGCTTATGGTTGGGGTCCATATGGTGGACCTACCAAGCCCCCTGTCCCTCCCTGTGAGACCTTTTACCACAAACATGATGCCACTAGGAGAGTGGTAGTGCCTCCGCAGTTTAGAGAGTTTCTCCTCACATTGGCCCATGACATCCCCCTAGCTGGGCATCTTGGCCAGATCAAAACGTGGAATAGATGGGTGAACCACTTCTACTGGCCAGGTGTGTCCCAGCAGGTGAAGGAGTTTTGTAACTCCTGTGCCTCCCATCAAGGTAGTGGTAAGACAGGTGGCCACTTGAAGGCCCCCATAATTCCACTTCCAGTGGTTGGGGTAACTTTGAAATGGTAGGGATTGACATTGTTGGCCGCCTTGACCCTCAAACTGCATCAGGAAACAGATTCATCCTGGTAGTAGATGATCATGCTACCAGGTATCCTGAGGCTATTCCCCATAG
The DNA here is from genome assembly GCA_963921515.1 of Calotriton arnoldi. Taxonomy (NCBI): domain Eukaryota; kingdom Metazoa; phylum Chordata; class Amphibia; order Caudata; family Salamandridae; genus Calotriton; species Calotriton arnoldi. The sequence continues at coordinate 747,321 of CAWUFW010007081.1, forward strand.
AACTACCACTGCTCCTACAGTGGCGAGGGCTCTCCTTGGTATCTTTACCAGGGTGGGGGACTCTAAGGGGGTGTTATGAGCCAGAGATACAAACTTGATGTCTGCTTATTTAAGACACATGTGGGCTGAGTGTGGAGTGGCCTACAGATTCACTACCCCATATCACCCGCAGACCAATGGACTTGTTGAAAGGTTCAACAAAACATTGATAGTTATGATTGGTGGACTCCCTGAAAAACTCAGAAAGAGATGGGATGTCTTACTGCCATGCCTGATTTTCAACTACAAAGAGGTGCCACAGAAAGGAGTAGGGTTTTCTCCCTTTGAAATTCTGTTTGGTCATCCTGTAAGGGGACCATTGTGTCTTGTGAAGGAAGGATGGGAGAAGCCTCTCAAAGATCCTAAACAAGATATTGTGGACTAAGTGCTTGGCTGAATACATGGAAAAGGCAAACAAAAACCTTGAAGCCAGCCAAGAGCTCCAGAAGCTCTGGTATGATCAAAAGGCTGCCATGGTGGAGTTCTAACCAGGGTACAAGGTGTAGGTTTTCGAGCCTATAATTCCTAGGGCCCTCCAGGACAAATGTACTGTGCCCGACCCTATCCTTGAGAGAAAAGGGGAGGTCACTTATCTGTTGGACCATGACACTTGCAGGAACCCCAAGATGGTCATCCATGTAAACTGCCTAAAATCCTAGCACGACAGGGCTGAAGTGACCAGGCTGATGGTCACAGATGAGGATCAGCAAGCGGAGAGTAAACCTAATCTAACCTCCTCTCAAACAACCCTAAAGATGGGTCAGTTGGAGTGGTCTTGTCAGACACCCTCACTGCCTAACAGCAGGATTGCAGGCAAGTCCTAAATCTGGCCAGACTAACTGGTATACGCATTATGTGGACACTGGGGATAGCCTGCCTGTCAAAAACACAATCTACAGGCAGTCTGATCATGTTAAGGAGAGCATCTAAGCTCAAATAGAGAGTCATTGAGCCATCTGAGAGCCCCAGGGCCAGCCCAGTTGTTTTAGCCCCCAAACCTCACACCCAGGGCGGAAAGAAAGAGATGAGGTTTTGTGTGGATTATAGGGGCCTCAATGAAGTGGCCAAAATTAATGCACACCCAATTCCTACGGCTGATGATCTGATTGACAGGTTAGGCGAAGCCAAATATCTCAGTACATTTGATCTCACCTCAGGGTACTGGCAGATAGGTCTGACCCCTGGAGCAAAAGAAAAGTCAGCATTCTCAACCCTAGATTTTCATTACCAGTTTACTGTTATGCTCTTTAGATTAAAGAATGCCCCTGACACCTTCCAAAGGTTTGTGAATAAAGTCCTTGCTGGGTAGCAATCCTTTAGTGCAGCTTATCTTGATGATATTGCAGTCTTTAGCTCCACCTGGCAGGATCACCTGATCCACCTTGGAAAGGCATTTGAGGCTCTGAGAAGTGCAGGCTTCACTATCAAGGCAAGCAAGTGCCAGATAGGGCAGGGCACGGCTGTGTACTTGGGTCACCCTGTAGGTGGAGGCCAGGTTCCAACCTTACAACCCAAGATCCAAACCATTCTGGACTGGGTAGCTCCAACAGCCCAGACCCAAGTCAGGGCCTTCCTTGGCTCGACTGGCTACTGCAGGAGGTTTGAGCAAGGATATAGGTCCATTGTGGCCCCCCCTCACAGAACTGACCTCAATAAAGATGCCTAAGAAGGTTAACTGGACAGTGAGCTGTCAAAAGGCGTTTGAAACCCTAAAAGAAGCAATGTGCTCAGCACCCATTCTGAAAGCTCCAGATTATACAAAGCAGTTCATAGTACAGACAGATGCCTCTGAACATGGGATAGGAGCAGCCTTATCCCAGACCAATGATGATGGACATGACCAACTTGTTGCTTTCATTAGCAGGAGGTTACTCCCCAGAAAGCAACGTTGGAGTGCCATTGAGTGGGAAGTCTTTCCTGTGGTTTGGTCCCTGAAGGAGCTGAGACCATACTTGTTTGGTTCTCACTTCCTAGTTCAAACTGATCATAGGCCTCTCAGACGGTTCATGCAAATGAAAGGTGAAAACCCCAAACTGTTAAGGTGGTCCATACTTCTACAGGGAACGGACTTTACAGTGGAACACAGACCTAACACTGACCATTCCAATGAAGATGGCCTTTCCAAGTTCTTCAACTCTAGCATCTCAAAGGAAAGGTTAGTTTCATCCCCGTTCGTTTGAGGTGGGTTATGTAGGAAGGTGTCTCTTTTGACATGGTTAGCCCCCTTTTTGCATGGCACATGATGTGATTTCGAATGAAAGTGCACTGTGTCACTGCTAACCAGGTTCCCAGTGCCAGAGCTCTTTCCCAAAATTGTACCACAATTAGCAAAACCTCAGCAACCCCTGTAAGTCCCTAGTAAATAGTAGCCCTGGTACTTATGGCATTGGGACTGAAGAGGGTCCACTAAGGCTGCACCAGGAACTGTGCCATCCTATGGATCCCTCAACAAGACCATGCAAACTGCCATTGCAAACTCATGTCTTGCTGCAGAGAAAACTGAAGAGTTGACATGGCACACATCCCTGTGTGCCAGGCACACAGACACTTCATGAGGCATAGGTAAGTCACCCCCTACTGCAGGCCTTACTGCCCTAAGGCAGCGTGCACTATATCACATGTGTTGTCATATCTGCCGGAGCAGATATGACCCTACAATATCTTGGATATTGTAAGTGCACAGGGAAGCCATATAAAGTACATGGGCTGGACACCTGTCATTATGGGTTCCCAAGCACCATGATGGCTTCACTGAACCCAGGGACATTTGGTACCAAACCTCTCATCTTAATAAATCCACACTGATGCCGGTGTGGGATTTATTAATAAATGCACACAGAGGTCACCTTAGAGATGCCCCCTGAAAACCTACCAAACACTGGTGTGGTATCTGACTAGTCTTAGTCAGCCTACCACCATCAGACATGTTTCTGACCTCAAGGGGTGGGAGCCTTCGCTCTCAGATGCCAGAAACAATACCTGCTATGGGCGGAGGTGCTGGAATGACATTCTGAAATGCAACCCAAGCATCTTCAGTTAGTGGAAGATGCCAACCCCCCTGTCCTGCTACACTTTTGGTGGGAAGACAGGTGGGAAAATTAGTTAGATTAGAAGGTGTGCACACATTCAGTCAGCACCACCCCTTAGGTGGGGCACACAATGTGGACCCCGCTTTTCCAATTCCTCCATCTTGTCTTGGAGAGAATTAGTCAAACAGGGTCAGGGTTACACCCACTTCCCAATGGAAGTGGTCATATGAGGGTGTAGTCACCCTAAAGATAGGTAGCCCATTGGTTACTACCTGTCACTTCATTTAACGCCCCTAAATTTAGTATTTAGGTGGCATCCCTGAACTCTAGATTCGATGGACCTAAAAAGAAAACGGACGAAGAAGAGCTGCTGACCCAAGAACAGAGTACCTGCTGCAGAATCTTGGCGCAAAACCCTGCCTGCTGCCTCAAAGACTCAACCATTGTGATGTGCTGTCTCATCCTGCAGCTGTGAGGCCTCCAAGAACCCCAGAGCACCTCCAGCCCTTTGACAATTGCCAGAGAACTCCCTTGGAGTAGAGGAAATACTCTGCTGCAGTCCGCAGGCACTGAACCAGCACAGTTTGGCTTGCCAACTTGCCGCTCCCTGGCGATGCCGACACAGCAACTGAACCAGGAGAGGTACACTTTCTCCGGAGGGTCAGATATGTCTCCCCACTGAGTGTGAAGACACCAGGACATACCAGAGCCATCCCGCACCAATACCCAGGGTACCGGAACCCCTGCAACTGCCACCGAGATGAAGAGTCCAATCCAAACTCCAACTGCCAAGGAAGCAAGCACTCATTGAAGGGCAATGGAAATCTTGAGACCCACTTTGTGATTGGCCCAGCTGTCCAGAAATTGTCCCTGCGACCTGCTTGTCCCTAACTGCAAACACCATCCTGACGCACAGAGCCCAGCTGACCTACCTGCTCTGCACTCAGCCTGCCTGCCCTGGGTCCAATGAACCAGCTGTGCTCCAGTGGTCCTGAGGCCCTTGCATCCTGATCCCTCATTTGGGATCCCCTGGACCTACCTGCAAGTCCCCCTGTGCAGCCTGTTTTTGGGTTGCCCCCTTTCTTCATAGGGCACCGGTTACCAACACCTTGAGCACCCTGCTCCCGGTTGAATCAGAGACGCACCTGATGAGCCGCTGGTGGAACATTTGACCTTGTCATGCTACTACCCTAAACCTCGAAGGTGAACCCCTAGAACTGACTGAACGATTTTATATGCCTATTTGGATTTTCTCGCATAGGAAATCATTGTGCATAATTGCGCACAATAGTGAACTATTTTTTTAACTTTGATAAATCCTAAGAAATTAAGTGCTTACCTGTGAATGAAGTTCTTCATCTGAAAAATGATTAACCCTGGGCGTAGTGGGCGTAGCGGGGCTACGCGGAGGTCCACGGAGTTGCGAACAAACTCTGTGGAACTCCGCTACACCACCCGCCTCCACCCCCCCTATATTAACAAGTAATTTGATTACTTAAAAATAAATTAAAACCACTTACCTGTACTGTGGCGTCCCCGGGCTGCCCTCCTCCTCTTCGTCTGGGTAATCCTTGAGAAAACTGCACATGCACGCGCGCATACGTATTTCTTGCGAGAAATGCGCTTGCGCGGGCATGCGCGCATGCGCAGTTTTCTCAAGGATTACCCAGACGGCGAGGAAGAGGAGGAGGGCAGCCCGGGGACGCCGCAGTACTGGTAAGTGGTTTTAATTTACTTTTAAGTTATGTAGAATTACTTGTTAATATAGGGGGGTGGAGGCGGGGGCTGGCCAACTCCGCTCCGCTGTGGAGTGTGCGGAGATTTGCCTTCTCCGCGGAATGCGGAGGAGGCAAATCTCCACACACTCCGCAGGCAGAGCGGAGGTCTCCGCCCGGGCTTAAAAATTATACAAAAATAAGCATTATTTTTGCAAATTGGTCTTGGGTTTAGTCTTGAATGTGTGTCTCATTTATTGCCTCTGTGAGTACAGAAAATGCTTAGCACTACCTTCTGGCCTAACTACTCGTCCACACTACCACAAATACAGTGTTAGTATTATCTACTTTTGCCTCTGTATACCAATTTGGGTCTCAATGGACTCTCTGCACAGGGTGCTTCATTTTAGCACACTATATAGAGAGCCAGCTTCCTACACCCCCTGAGGAGAAAATAGCCCTCCCCTTGCATCAGGTGTGCTTGCACCCAGGCAAGGAGAAACATTAGCTATGCAGGGGGTGTTCACCCCCAGGAAGGCTGGCCACACCCCTAGGGCATGCAGCTTGGTCTGTACACCTAAAATTGAATTCTGCCATCTTAAGGAGGGCAGACATAGTGGGTTCTGGGTAGAAAAGGTGACCTACACCACCAGATGTGGTCACCTCAGGGGCAGATTAGCTGGCAGACTTTCTGCCCATTGGCTTCTAGCTCCCACACCCCTAAATCTAGGATTTAAGGGACCCCCCCTGACACCAGAACCTCAGATCTGAACAGTTTACTTCAAAGAAGGGCCAAGAGACCCATGTCGCCAACAGGACTTTGCCCGCCAGCACAAAGCAAAAGAGTGACTCTTTGTCCCTGAGGCAATAGACTTGGAACTGACTGAACAACCCTCGTCCTTGGCCAAAACTTAACACTCCCAAAGAGAGGGACCCTTGTGGAAGCCAGAGCACCCTCAACCTTCCCTAGACTACTGGCACTTGTCCGTTGCAAACTGCAGGTAAAAACACTCACCGGATTCAAAGAATCACTGGCCATCGGGCCCTCCGAAGGATCCAGTGCATTGTGGGAGTTCCGGCTTCGACTGCCCCTGATTTTCAGGCCACTCAGTTACTCCCCCGGACCCAGTGACGTTCCCAAAGTTTTTCGTTGTGTTTCACGCTGCCAAGGCTTGTTGGTTAACAATCCGGTAACAGACCCCCAATCTTGATGCCGCCTCTACAGAGAACACCATGCAACCATCATCCGATGTCAGCAGCTTTGTACCTGTTGTCTTTGCATTTTGTTTCTTGGCACACTGTGTAAGCTGTAAAAACAGCACCACCCACGGCTCCCATCCAGCACCAAGGACAGCCAGAACAACTCTGCATCTGGACTACACAGCTGACTGTTGGGGCCTGGTCTTGGGTGCCGCATGACATAACCTCTATAAGGGTTCCAAGTAACTCGAGGTTCAAGTGATCGATTGTCACTAGTGGATTTTGCCATTGACAGCAGTGCTATTTTGTCTATGTATTTTACTGCACTGATTAAATATTGCTTCAAAAATCTATAACTCCGGGCATATATGTTTGCTAGTCCATTCATTTTGATGCCTAAATTAAGATAACAATACCCTCTATTTTTATAAATTGGTGTCGGATTTCCCTCGAGTCATGTCAATTACTTATTGATATTGATATTGAGTAGGTATTTATGGAGCGCAAACTGTCACTCAGGAAGGAGCATCCTGGCGCTCTGCGGAAGAAAGTCAAGGTAGACAGGAGGGGACCCTATATGAGGGATAGGCAGAGTTCGTCTGAGGATCCAAAGATCCAGATCTTCAGGGCCTTCTTAAACTGTGTTTCTGTTTTGATCAGCCTTAGGTGTGTTGGCATGAGATTCCAAGCTTTGGTTCCTAATGCAGCTACAGTTTTTCCTCCCTTGGTTTTATACCTAAATCAAGGGGGTTTGAGGAAGTTTGTTGATGAGGATCTAAGAGTCCTGGCCATGGTGTAGGGGGTGAATCTAGCTGAGAGATACGTTGGGCCTAAATTTAAGGATGCTCTAAAGGTGATTGAGAGTATCTTGAATAAGATTCTCTTATGCAAAGGTAGCCAATAGAGGGTCTTAAGAGCTGCTGAGGCGGAGGATCTACGTGGTAATTGTAGAACTAGGCAAGCCACCGCGTGTTGTACCACTTGTAGTCTCTTTAGTATTTGTTTATTTGCTCCTGCTAATAGGCTATTGCAGTAGTCTAGACGTGATAGGATAAGTGCCACCGCAACTGTCTTCCTCGCAGAGAGAGGAATAAAGTTGAAAATCATTTAATGTCTTGATTATGTTAAAGCATGTCCCTGCCACCGTCAAGGCGTGTGGTCTGAAGGAGAGTGAAGTATCGAATTGCACTCCCAGGTTTTTTGCTACTTCGACAGTATTTGGAGGTGCTGTTGCGTCTTCCGGCCACCACACACTTGGCTGGAAGGGGTTGTCTTTTCCTATCAGGAGGATCTCAGTTTTATCTGTATTGCACCTAAGATGGTTGAGCTTCATCCACTGGATGACCTCTGTTTGGCATAGTTTAAAATTCAGTTCTGCCTTGGTGGAATCTTTGTCCAGGGATAGGATCAATTGTGTGTCATCCGCATATGACGTTACCTCAATATCAAAAGAGAATATCAAGGAGATAAGAGGGGCCATGTATATATTGAATAGCAGAGGGCTGAGAGATGAGCCCTGTGGTACTCCTGATGTGATGGGACGTTCAGCAGAGAGGAACATTCCAAGGGCCACTGCTTGCCTACGATTGGTAAGAAAGGATCTAATCCAAGCCAATACAGTGTTTGAGATACCACTAGTCTTTAGCCGTGCAAGGAGAATGCCATGTGAGATGGTATCAAATGCGGCTGACAGGTCGAGTAAAATCAAGACTGCCTTCCTGCCTTTGTCAGCCGTAGATTTTAATGTGTCCGCTATTTCCAAAAGCGCAGATTCTGTTGAATGCTTAGGACGGAAACCTGATTCTTGCGGGTGAAGGATCTTGGCGGTTTCAAGGAAGTTAGACAGTTCTCTGTTAACTAGTCTTTCTGTGAGTTTGCCCAGTATAGGTAGCAGTGATATCGGTCGAAGATTTGAGAGATTGGATGAGTCTATATTTTGGTTTTTTTTCAGTGGTTTCACTATGGCCAATTTCCATTCGTCTGGTACTATGCCTGTAGTTAATGAGGAGTTGACTATCTAGTTAATCACCGGGTTAACAATGTTTATGATCAGGTGGAGGATTATGGGAGGGCAAGCATCAAGAGGAGAGCCCGATTTAGAGGCAGCGATTGCTCCACGTGTCTGCTCGAGCGAGACTGTTTCAAAGACTTGGAGTGAGGGACTGGTGCCAGTGGAGTCAGGCTCTAAATCAAAGTCTAAGTTTTGCTAGAGATTGTGGTGAAGTCCTTTTGAATATTCTGGATTTTGTCCTCGAAAAAGATCGAGATCTGATCACATAGGGTCTGTGATGGGGGGATATCTCTACTCAGTGTTTTGGGGTCAGTAAAGGACTTTATAATTGAGAAAATGGCTTTCTGATCTTGGTGTGCCTCAAGTATTTTGTTTGAGTGGTCCTCTTTTTTAGCTAATTTAATGTGTGTGTGGTATTGTCTCCTACTTATTTTAAACGTTTTTTGGTCTGCAGGGTCGTAGGCTCTTCTCCACTTGCGTTCTAGTTGTTTACATAGGAGATGTAGTTGAGCTAAGGCGGGCGTGTACCAAGGAGCTTGGTGGGTTTTGGCCTTAACTTTCTTATTAGGTTGTTCCAGTGGGGCTAACTCATCGCTTATTGAAGTCATCCAATTATGGAAGAGTTGTGAGTCTTCGGGAGTTTGCCAGAAAGGACAGGTGCGCAAGCATGAGCAATAGTGGGCAGCTTTGGATTAGTAGCTAATTGCGCCCACTTGCGCCTTGGGTGAGGGGAGGGTATTTGCTTAGCAGGGTGTTTCACAATTGGCATCTTGATGCCAAGGGGGATAAATTTGTGGTCTGACCATATCTGAGGGATAGGGGTGTCAACTGTTAGCGAGGTGGAGTTGGAGCAGACTCCATCCAGTGTGTGACCCGCCTGGTGCGTCGGGTGTCGACTAATTGGTGCATTCCGAGGGATTCTATTATCTCAAAGAAGCTGTCCACTCCAGGCTCATTTCTGCATTCTAGGTGGAGATTAAGGACCCCTAGGAGGGTGAAATTGGCGTACCTGAGCAGAAAGTGGCTTAGGGTGTCTCCTAGTGATTCTAGGAAAATAGCACTAGGGCCGGGTGGACAGTAAATTAGGGCTCCTGTGAAAGAGAAGGAGGCATTGATTGTGAAGCAGAAGCCGAGGCTTTCTGCTCCCTTCAATGAGTTGAGATCAAAGTTTGTGCACTGTAATGAGTCACGAAAAATGATGGCCAGCCCCCCTCCTCTGGTTTCTTCTCTGTATTTTCTGCAAATCGTATAGCTGGGGGGGGGGGGAGCGCTATCGCAATGTCCGGATTACACCATTCCTTTAGCCAGGTTTCGGTGACAAAAAGGAAGTCAAGCTGTAGCTCGGTAATCAGTTCTCTGATGTCATGGGAGTGTTTACAGAGTGAACGTGCATTAATTAGTCCCCCTTTCAGTGGAGGGCAGCTGAGTGTTGAAACTTTCCTACCCGTGATTTTAGGGCATATATCTGTGAAGGTGAACTCGCTTCTACACTTGCAACAGGAGAGGGGACCCTTAATCTTATCCGGTGGTAATTGGCAATCACATTTTTTCCTTGTGTTAAAACTTTAACAATTTTGACGAGAATGCAGTACCTGGGTAGATTTGGGCAGCATGGCTGGCGCTGGCCGTGGTCAGGACGCGGATGGGCGCAGACGGGCTTGCCTTTGGCGCGCCGGTGGCTCGGCCGCAGCGCGCGCTCTGTGCGTATCCACTGCGCGCGTCCGCGTTGGCAGGCTCATTAAATACTATGGCCTGCCAACCATTAGAGGGCAAACTGACCTAAGATGGCGGCTCTAAAACAGGCCTTTTCTCCTCCCGGAAGGGGAGGAGAGAAAGGAAAGTGCAAGTGCAATGTAGCAATGTGTGCGAAAGCGGGCTTCGTGAGAGATCACATTTAGGTAAGCAGAAAGTGTTTACCACGATTTTAAATCAAGTATTCAAGTCAATTTCAAGTATACAGTCAAATTAAAGCAAACAGTAATCCTTCTATACTTTACTATTCAATTCAATATCCCCCCACACTTTAAAATACTTTAAAATTATTAAAAGCAGATCAGGCTATTATGGGAACTTGGCGTGCAGACATACGATTAGAAGCGGGGAAAAGGTGAAACTGTCAGCCTTTCCTAACTCCGCTGCGCGTCCGCGTTGGCAGGCTCATTAAATACTATGGCCTGCCAACCACTAGAGCGCAAACTGTCCCAAGATGGTGGCTCTAAAATGGGCCTTTTCTCCGCCCGGAAGGGGAAGAGAGAAAGGAAAGTGCAAGTGCAATGTAGCAATGTGCACGAACGCAGGCTTCGTGAGAGATCACATTCAGGTAAGCAGTAAGCGTTTACCACGATTTTACATCAAAATCAAGTATTCAAGTCAATTTCAAGTATACAGTCAAAATCAAGCAAACAGTAATCCTTCTATACTTTACTATTCAATTCAATATACCCCCACACTTTAAAATACTTTAAAATTATTAAAAGCAGATCAGGCTATTACGGGAACTTGGCGTGCGGACATACGATTAGAAGCGGGGAAAAGGTGAAACTGTCAGCCTTTCCTAACTCCGCTCATTCCTATAATTCATATTAGTACTCTGATATATTAGTAAAGCCTGACTGCTCTTTGCCACTCTACCAGGACGGAGTTAAGGATTTATTAATGTGAATCCAAGGATCACCTTTGGGGTACTGTGATAATATTACTTGGTAAGGCTACCCACATAATATTCCACTTTCCTGCAACTTTCAAAAAGAAAATCCTGAAAGTGATTTTCTTTTTGAAAATAAAAAAGATAATGCTCCCCTCGCCATGGGAGTTACTTCCCATGCGAGAGGGAGGAATTATTTCTTTTTTACTGTATCCGTACAGTAAAAAAATGTCTAAGTGTGTGCCCATCCTAATTGGGTGGACAGACATATAGCTAATTCTCCGACGGCGGTCAGGCGTTCTAGGGGGTCTAACCATGACAGAGACGGAGTAGTCTCTGCCATGAATACACCAATGGTCTGCCTGCATATAAATCGGCCAGGTGGACCTGTATCTTGGTGGAAAGGATACTCCATCGCCATTGTGATGGAGTATCCTCACCGCCAAGATATAAATCGCCCCTTAGTTTGGTGAATTTTCATCGAGCTGTTTTGGCGAGCGGAAGCTAAAATGTTACTGTCCAGCGCATATGTTCTAATTATGTATGTGCCTATAAATGTTTGAGAGCGTATGTGAACTGGATAATCATGACCTTTCACCGTCCCCATGCTTGTGAACATTTGAAAAAAAGCAAAAAACTAAAGTGGATGAGCAGATACTGCATGATGCATTGCACCTTGAGCTTGCCCACTTATGCAGCGCTCCCTCCAACCTGTCATTCGGGCCATTGTGATATTAAACCAACAAACAGATCTTGCATTTCAGTTGGATTACTTGAGCTTTTGGCTTATGCTTTTCCCCATCCCCAAAAAAACTGCTTATCGCCAATGTGAGAAAAAAAAAATACAATTCACACAGTGGGTCTATTAGGATTCAAGAAACCTGACCACAACGTACCGCTCCTAAACCAGTTAAACACACACAAAAAGTCTAGTTTTTTTTCTCTGGCTGTTTTTTTGTTTTCTAGACGTACTTTTTGTGTGAGTTTAAAAAAAATGCCATGAGGTATATGCGTCAAGCATGCACACATGTCTTCTTGTTACACCAGCCTCAGAATGATGATGCATATCTGTGCATGTGTCAGCATGCATGCATGCACATTTCTTTATGGAGCAGTGGCCATTTTGTTTTTGTGTTAATTTACTAGTCCAAGTCAGTGGACAGCCATCTTGGAACGGTAAACTAAAACAATAAAATAAAACTTCACCAAAGTGCATTTTTAAGCATTGCCTCTGGAACATCTGTAGCTGCCTTGCCAGGCTATTGTTTTCCCAAAAAACATGCATAACATACGCACAGAGTGACTTCTGCCCACAACAGCATAGAGCAAGGGCAATAGGTCAGCAGACTATACACATTGGCTCTTTCACTTTGAGTGACCTTACAAAGGTTGTGTACATTGTTCACTTCTGCTTAAAAATAGCTCTTTTCTCTTTAGTGAGATAGTTTTTTCAAAGTATGTAGAAATTGGGTTTCTGGGTGACAGAATTATGCACCCTGTCCAAGCAGAAACCACAATCCTAGTCAGGGTAAGTAACAAGGCACCCTAAATTATCCTGTGCTCATCCTCTGGTACCATGGCACAAAGCAGTCAGGCTTAACTTGAGAGGCAATGTGTAAAGTACTTGTACAACACATCAAACAATAACAGTGAAAACACCATAAAAAGACTTCACATAGGTTTAGAAAAATAGATTATGATTTTATAAATAAAACGACAAAAAAACCGACAAAAATGCAATAAGTAAATCCTGAGGTATGCAATTTTAAAGATTTAGGTGAAAATAGAACATAAAAGCGCAAAGCGCCAAGGGTGGTTATCTGGTCCTGCCGGACCGAGACAAAGTCACAAGTTCTGGCTGACCATGATGGAGCAAGGGCCACTTCAGGGACCCTCTTGGGTCCGCTAAACACAATACCTTAAATCCTGGTGTGCAGTCTGCGCGGCGTTGCTTTGCAAGGCTTTGCGTCATCTGGCTTAAGTTCCGAGAAGCTGTGTGGCGAGGCTTTGCGGGGCTTGGCGTCACTTTGCGTTGGTCCCAGGGAGCTTTGCGGCGAGGCTCTGCAGGGTTTGGTGTCACTTTGCATCGATCCCGGGGAGCTGTCTTGCGAGGTTTTGCCAGGCTTGGCGTCACTGTGCGTCGGTTCGGACAGACTGGCAGCTGCGCTGCGAGGCTTTGCATAGCTTCGCTCCACCCAGTGTCGATTCTGTTGAGGCTGCTGTGCAGCAAGGATTTGCAGGGCTTTGCGTTGCTTCACAGCTGTTCCGATGAGGACCACAGAGGGCAGAGCACCTTAGACCCACTTCCATAGGTCTATCACTGGGGTGATTTCACTTGGCAGGGGAGACTCACCGATGTCGGAGTCCAGTAGCAGGAACAGTTTGATTGGAAGTCTTTTGTGTCCCTGGGATTTCAGAAAATAGGAGACCAGCCAGCTGGCCCTTGGAGCCACACTAGGTTCTGGGTTGTGCAGGTCCAGTCTTACGCACGCCCAGGCAAGACGGCAGAAAGCACAGGTCAGCACAGCAGAGCAGGAGTCCAGCAGAGTTCAGCAGAGTGGCAGTCCTTGTAGCAGCACAGCAGCTCTTCTTCCTGGCAGAATATCCACGGGACAGAAGTAGTCATGGTGCCAGAGGTCCAGTACTTCTACCTATGTTATATTCCCAAGTTAGGCCCATGTAGCGAAGCAGCTTTTTTCTTACATTGCCCTCACAAATAAAATTTTCAAATAACAGTCCAACTTGCGAGTGTTGCTTAGGCTGCACAACCACACATGGTTACTACAGGTATTTGCCCACAAACACTGAACGCCATTATGGGAATAATTCCCACCTGCCAGGAGCAATCTTTGCTGCTGTATATACCAGAACACATGGTACCCCCTCGATAGCAGTCATACCAGATGTACTGAAACAGATTCAGAATGAGTATGGGGCAGAGTCTGCCCTAGATCCGGGGATGAAACTGATGGGCAATCCCAGGTACAGGCCATTATGTTAAGTAACATAAAAGGGGAGACAGCAGCGGTGGCTATACACCAACGCCTCTGGGAATTCACTCCTGCACAACAGGAGTGATAATTACCTAGGATTATCGAAGACACATATGCTTCACTTGGTAGAATTGACCTGGGAGCCAGACCTGGGAAACCAATAGTTAAGAGCAATTCTGAAAAGGATAACTCTAAGCAAGCACCCGATTCTTCAAAGAAGAAATGGGATATTAAACAAAAAAATAAACAAAATAAAACAGTCACTGGGTGGGTCTCCTCAACAGGAGCACACCAAGAGAAAATACAATTTGAGAAACCATGACAATATTAGAAAGCCTGACAGATATCAGGATACTGATACACGTTCCTCTCATTCCTTTCAGGACTCATCCAAAAATTGTTCGGAAAGAGAAGGATGGTCAGAGCACAGATCAGAAGAGCAAGTCAAGCCCAAAAGGGAGACACATCGCATCTCGGACTACATCATAAAACAGGAAGATAACAAAAGACATCTAAACCTCAGTTTAAAAAGAAAAAGGTAGCCGGGATTAAAATTAGAAATGCCCAGGCTACTGATGACTCTGCTTCTGAACAGGGAATGGGTAGTAACGATGCTGGACAGCGTGGCAGAACTCACAATAGCTCGCCAGAACCTGATGGACTATCTGGGGGTAGCAGAGCTGAGTAAGCATATCACGATGGAAACACCTGATACAAGGGTAAATGTCCCACATCGTTTATACGAAATAACGCTCCAAATTGAGGGGGACATACCCAGGAAGGTAAAATGTCTCTTTTGGGAGAATCGGACATATGGTTACGACATTCTTTTGGCAAAAAAAGATTGGCCACCTGATTTCATAATGGATTGCCCATTGGAGGAAGAAGTTATTTTACCTGCCTTCTCCGACCTCGTAACAGAATCAGTTAAAAATTCATATGCGCAGGAGTGGGCGTTAGCGTTAGCTCCTGCACTTTACCGCAATCATGTTGGGTGGGATGATGAGTAACCTCATCATGAAATCCCATTAAAATCAATCCCTCAACCACAGAGACATTACCCAATAAAACATGATGCAAAGAAACAAGTCAGGGAGATCCTAGATCAACTTGAATACCAGGGTGTGAGAGAGAATTGCACCTCACCTATAAATAATCCCTTGTTTCCTGTAAAGAAACCTGATAATTCATATTGTCTGGTCTTAGATTATAGACATTTTTGCAGTTAAAAATGCACACAATTCCGCACTAATGAATAACATTGTGCGGAAAAAATACAAAACAACACTAGACTTCTCAAATTGATTTTTCTGCCAAAATATAGCACCTCAGAGCAGATATTTGACAGCATTCTCAGCGCTAGGCTCTCAACGCCAATTTTGTCGATTACCACAAGGGTATAAGAACTGTTTTCATCTAGGGTAACAGAGTTACTTCAAAATTTTGATGAGGAGGCATTGTCCTATGTGGATGACATCAATCTGACGGACGATCAATTAATGGAACACTTCTCTAGGGTGAACCACATAATTCTTGGGTTTGGCCACCTGGGATACAAATTTATTTTTAAAAAAATCAAAAATTGCCCACCTCAGTGTCCTATTTTTAGGATACAAATTGTCAAGGGAAGGCAAAGGTTTTTAGGAAAATGTGCACTGCTCCAACCTCCAACGACTCGGAAGTGGCTACAATCCAATTTAGGATTTTTTAATTTTGGCAGGACATACATTTTGGATTATGGAGAAAGAGTGAAACCTTTCAACAACTTAAATAGACCTGATTTTTCAGTACATCATTGGACACAGGAACATATAGATATTTTACTTTCTGTACAAGCTGACATGATAGCTTCCAAACATTTACACACACAGGTTAATGCAACTAACCTGGTGATCCGTGCTGGACCAACTGGGTATACATATATCACTTTCAATTAGGGTGATACTTTACCTATAGCATACAAATCACATTTGTACACAAACACTGAAATGCATTTTGCACCCACTGGAAAAGGTCTCACAGCAGTACAGACTGCTATAGTAAGAGAGAGAGATCTAGCGCAGGGGAAATGCATAATTGTCATGACCCTGGTACCAACCTTAGAGGCCGTTACAAAGGCAAGCATCCCAAATGCTAAAGCATTACATCCACGATGGATTCAATGGGCTAACTCTCTCACTACAGACTTGATTCTACAATAAAAACACAGTCATACTTGCAGTACGAAAAAGAATATCCTTTGCCGAATTAAATAATGCCTCTAGATCTATATGAATGTATCATTTATCCCGATGGGTCTGCCCAGCCAGCTGTAGGAACAAAACAGCAGTATTCCATGGCATGCGTAATTATGAAAGGTTGCATTCATGAAGGAAGTTCCACCCTGGGAAAACCCACACCCAGTCTCTTGGGGACTGTACGGCGCAGCTAGCGGAACTAATAGCCCTGATACTGGCACTACAAAATACGGATCGTGAATTCCCCACACTAATTGTGTGCGATTCATTTTACTGTGTCCACTCCTACAATTAATATTTACATTATTGGGGCCAGAATGGTTTCAGGGATTCCAAAGGTTGCACAGTAAAGCACAAGAAGCTTTGAGAACAATGGCAAAGCTGAAAGAAGGCCTGCCATAGGCTCATTTTATTCATACATTGAGTTATCAACGTGTTGACATTCACGTTGAAGGGAATTCGATGGCGGAAGATGCTGCCAAGGCAACAGTATTCACTGCTGCCGTTGCTGCAATATCTTGCTCCAGTACAAGGATAAACAGAACAACTATGATAGCTGTCAATGCCATGCGCAACAGCTTAGCCCTGCCGAAAGGCTTTCCACTCAAGTACTCCTACAAATTAGATGCACAAAACATTGCGTATGCTCAGATTCCGGGAGTGGGGGATAGAGTAATACCAAACACTGATCGCAGATTGAGATTGATACTAGCTGCACACGAGGGTCTGGATTCAACTCATGCAGGTATCACTGCTACAGTTTAAATACTAAAGCAGCGCTATTGGGGCCCAGGTCTTACTAAACAGACCAAGGAATTTGTCCTCAAATGTGACATCTGCCAGCAGATGAAGGGCTCCACCCTATCACGTTCACCACAAACAGCTTTATTGATCTCATGCAAAACTCTTGTGTGTGTATATTTGGATCACTGCAGCCCCTTACACTCAGACAGGGCTTACAAGTACATCTTGATGGCAGTGGTTCCACGCTCCAGATTCCTCTCATTGGATCCAAGTGAACCTGCACTGCCAACACTGCCTCGCCCTTCTATCTTTGTCTGAAAAAGACTTACTTCGTTGTTTCTCAGATACATCTCTGGATTTCAATTGGATTACTTTTCCTGGTACTTTGGATTGGTATAGTAACTGTCTTTTTGTTACTTCTGAATGTACACTTTCTCCCAGAATGCTCGAAGTGCAACTGTTTCTTAAACCACATGCATCATTGCACCGTGAACTGAGGGACTTGTCCCTGGTGAACATTACAGCAGTTCCGGAAGGAATTGTATGGGACAGGGTATCGTATGATGTGTATGGTCCTACTGAACTTTTCCAAATTCCTTATTTGTTTAAAATTTCTTTAAATAACATCATCACCTCTAGTACTTTCTCTGATGATTGGGACATTAAAACTGTGCATAATTTGCTTTCAGAGTTAGAGCAATCAGCTGCATTTTCTAATGATGAATTGTATGATGGTACAAGTAATTTTGGAGACATGTTCTGTTACCAACATTATGGTCACCATTTTTTACATATAGCTAGTATTCCACAGGCTGGTTATAATTACAGGATCACTGGCAGAATATCGACAACAAAAATGTCGAGGTACAAAAATATCGGGACAAAAATATCGTTGTCCAGAATATCGAAGTCCTATCTACATCATGGCAAGTACAAAAATATCGAGAAAAAAAATATCGTTGTCAAAAATATCTTTGTAAAAAAATATCGTTTTTTTTTAAATGCTTAAAAAATAAAGTAAAATAAAGTAAATAATACATATAATTACAAAAACATAGTTAGAATTATTAGAAAATGTTTAAAATAATAAATATAATGTTAAAAATAATTAAACATACATATATATAAAATATAATATAAATTTACTTAATATTTATAAATAATTATTATAATAAATTATAAAATGTTAGAAACATACTAAAAATTATAAATACATATATATATATATATATATATATATATACACATATACCAGTAAAATAAAAATAAAATATATATATCATAATTTAAAATATTAAAATAATATATCTTTTACAATTACATTTGACACTACATTAACAGCAACAGTAGGGAAAATGTTGGATAGAGGAGGGGATAAAATTACTATTTCCACTCCAGGGAGTGCAACAGTAGGGAAAGTGTTGGATAGCGGAGGGGAATAATTTACTATTCCCACTCCAGGGAGTGCAACAGTAAGAAAAGTGTTGGATAGCGGAGGGAATAATTTACTATTCCCACTCGAGCAAGTACAACAGTCGGGAAAGTGTTGGATAGCGTAGGGGAATAATTTACTATTCCCAATTCAGGGAGTGCAACATTAAGGAAAGTGTTGGATAGCATACGGGTAAATATTACTATTCCCACTCCAGAGATAGCAACAGTAGGGAAAGTGTTGGATAGCATAGGGGTAAAAATTACTATTCCCACTCCAGAGAGTGCAACAGTGGGGAAAGTGTTGGATAGCGGAGTGGATAAAATTACTATTCCCACTCCAGCGAGTGCAACAGTAGGGAAAGTGTTGGATAGCAGAGGGGAATAATTTACTATTCCCACTCCAGCAAGTACAACAGTAGGGAAAGTGTTGGATAGCGGAGGGGAATAATTTACTATTCCCACTCCAGCAGGTAGAACTGTAGGGAAAGTGTTGGATAGCGGAGTGGAATAATTTACTATTCCCACTCCAAATAGTGCAACAGTAGGGAAAGTGTTGGATAGCGGAGGGGTAACAATTACAATTCCCACTCCAGTGAGTGCAACAGTAGGGAAAGTGTTGGATAGCAGAGTGGATAAAATTACTATTCCCACTCCAGCAAATGTTACAGTAGGGAAAGTGTTGGATAGCAAAGGGGAATAATGTACTATTCCCACTCCAGGGAGTGCAATAGTAAGGAAAGTGTAGGATAGCGGAGGGGAATAATTTACTATTCCCACTCCAGATAGTGCAACAGTAGGGAAAGTGTTGGATAGCAGAGGGTATAAAATTTACTATTCCCACTCCAGAGAGTGCAACAGTAGGGAAAGTGTTGGATAGCGGAGGGGTAAAAATTACTATTCCCACTCCAGAGAGTGCAACAGTAGAGAAAGTGTTGGATAGCAGACTGGATAAAATTACTATTCCCACTCCAGCAAATGTTACAGTAGGGAAAGTGTTGGATAGCAAAGGGGAATAATTTACTATTCCCACTCCAGGGAGTGCAATAGTAAGGAAAGTGTAGGATAGCGGAGGGAATAATTTACTATTCCCACTCCAAAGAGTGCAACAGTAGGGAAAGTGTTGGATAGCGGAGGGGTAACAATTACTATTCCCACTCCAGTGAGTGCAACAGTAGGGAAAGTGTTGGATAGCAGAGTGGATAAAATCACTATTCCCACTCCAGCAAATGTTACAGTAGGGAAAGTGTTGGATAGCAAAGGGGAATAATTTACTATTCCCACTCCAGGGAGTGCAATAGTAAGGAAAGTGTAGGATAGCGGAGGGGAATAATTTACTATTCCCACTCCAGAGAGTGCAACAGTAGAGAAAGTGTTGGATAGCAGAGTGGATAAAATTACTATTCCCACTCCAGCAAATGTTACAGTAGGGAAAGTGTTGGATAGCAAAGGGGAATAATTTACTATTCCCACTCCAGGGAGTGCAATAGTAAGGAAAGTGTAGGATAGCGGAGGGGAATAATTTACTATTCCCACTCCAAGGAGTGCAACAGTAGAGAAAGTGTTGGATAGCGGAAAGGTAACAATTACTATTCCCACTCCAGCGAGTGCAGAAGTAGGGAAAGTTTTGGATATCGAAGGGGAATAATTTACTATTCCCACTCCAGCGAGTGCAATAGTAGTAAAAGTGTTGGATAGCGGAGGGGATAAAATTACTATTCCCACTCCAGCAAGTGAGACAGTAGGGAAAGTGTTGGATAGCGCAGGGGTAAAAATTACTATTCCCACTCCAGCAAATGCAACAGTAGGGAAAGTGTTGGATTGCATAGGTGAATAATTTACTATTCCCACTCAAACAAAATAATTAAAATTAATTATCAAACAATGAATTAATTAAAAAATGTTTAACTCCCACCGTATTCCCCTATAAATGACACCACCAATATTGTAAAACCTAACACTATTAACATAATTAATTAATTCATTAATTAATTAAAATTAACAAGCAATTTAAAAGCAATCAATACATTAATTCACACTATTAACACTATAAAACAACTTAAAATAAATATTATAATAAAACATTTAATAAAATATATTATAATTAAATTACTTCCCAGCCTACTCCCCTATCAACCCACTCTTAAAAAATGACACAAATAACTTTATTAATAATTAATTATTAATAACCGATTAATAAATAATTAACAATTATTTATCACAATTTACAGTATAACATTTTAAATACATAAATCTCAAATAATTAAAAATATAAATTAATCAATAATTATTAAATTACTTCCCACCCTACTCCCCTATAAACCCACAACCCGCTCCTAAAAAAATAACGCAATTAAGATATTTACCAATTAATTAATAATTAACAACCAATTAATAACTAATTAATAATAAATTAATTACCACAATTAACAATATAAAATATTAAATACATAGATATTAATTATTTAAAAATATCAATTAATTAATTATAATTAAATTACTTCCCACCCTATTCCTCTATAACCCGCTCCTAAAAAAAATTACACAATTAAGATATTTACCAAATAATTATTAATAATTAACAATGAATTAATAACTAATTATTAATTAATTACCACAATTAACAATATAAAATATTAAATACATAAATATTAATCAAATGTATTTATTAATTAATTATAATTAAATTAATTCCCACCCTATTCCCCTATAAACCCACGACTTGCTACGGAACAAAAACACAAAAATTAATTAAAATAAATTAATAACTTATAAAAATTATTACTACATTTATTATAATTAAATTACTTCCCACCCTATTCCCTTATAAACCCACAACCCGCTACGGAACTAAAACGCAAAATTTACTTTAAAAAAAATTATTAACTTCTAAAAATTTAACACATATATTAAAAAACAAATGCAATACTTACACAAAAAAATAGAACACATACATATAAAATACAAACTAAAATACATAACACAAAATAAAACAACGATATTTTTAGCAACAATATTTTTGCTAACGATATTAATTACTTCGATATTTTGAAAAACGATATTACTTACCTTCAACTCGATATTCTTGACAACGATATTCTGACAGTCGAGATTTTTGTAGTCCGAGATTTTGGACTCGATATTACTGCTACTCGATATTTCCAACTCGATATTATGTCTGTTCACCATAATTACACACAATGGGAACACTGCCCAACACCGCCAAAAGGTAGTTCAAAGACATTTGCACAGAAGTTTGCTTATTTTGGGGGTTTTGAAACATCAGATCCAGCCTCATATTACCATAGGCTTGCACCTACACCTGCAAAGAAAAATATGCTAACAAACACCAAGCTGAAATACTTTGCTTCCTTTATTTCCCAACTGTCTATACAGGGTTTCAACTTTTGGAAAGACACTATAGACACAAAGGGGTCGATTCCGATCTGGGTCGGAAAGCCCTCCGACCGAGCCGGATCCGGAGTGTTTTCTGACCGAGCCGTACCCCTGGAGTCCGACCGAGCGAGTACGATGCTGCCGCATGCTGACGGACTCGGCTCGGTCGTATTCCCATTGAAGTCAATGGGAGCCGGTCGTACGACACGTGCATGGCCTCGCATCAGCTGAATAGGTACGTCTCGCAAAAGGGCGCTCCCTGCAGTGGGTACGCGTTGGTGCCATCCACACCGTACATGCATGTGAAGGGGGAACCCTTGGGTCCCCCCCTGTGTTCGACTCGTTAGGCTACGGGTGAAGGGGGTCCGGCACGGACCCCCGAAGTCCGCTTCCCGGAGCTTTTTCGTCCCGGAGACTCCGACTCGATCCGGCTGTCCGAATCGGGCATTGTACTGGCTCGGTCGGAAATCAACTCCATTGCGCGGTACGGTTCGTCTGCGACCGAGTCGTACGGAGCGCTTCTGACCCGGAAACGAGTCGGTCGGCGATTTCGCGTTCATTCGCATCGTACTTGGGCGTCCGGAGCTCTGTACGACTCGGTCGGAAACAAAGCCTCCGACTCGATCCGGTAAAGCCGAATCCGATTCGGAGGCCTTCCGACCGAGATCGGAATCGGCCCCAAAGTCTATCTAGGGGACAAGAGATTGGCAGGTTCAGGGAACAGAGGCCTTGTTTAGAGCATGCTTCATACCACATCAAATGATTTTCCTGAACAAGACAGTGCAACAAACTTCATGTCTTTGTATAGCAAAAGTTAGGGATTTGAACACACCACGTATTCCCACATTCTTATGCTTCGAGAATTGGCGAGCACTTTACACACTTTAATGAGGATGCACTAGAAACCATGATACATAATGGTTCTTTCAATTCATCTGACTCCAATTGGAAGGGATGGCTGGTTTGGCCAGTGGACACAAACGGGTGTCAGTCTAAATTCCCGGGTAACACCGAAGGGTTCAGAATCAACAGGCCCAATCAGCGAAATGTACGAATAGAACACTCGGGTGGTGACGTCATATAGTGTTGGGAAGGTATGCCTAGATTGGCTACAAACCTCAACACTCTCCCAGGTGAAACAGCACTTGTCCCTTCTTTCTGATGACAAGGATTTTTTAATAGGCCCTTGGAATCCATGTAAAAAGCGCTTTTTGTACGGAATATACAAAGAGCAATGGAAGATTTCTCAACAGTAAGCTGCTGAGAGATTGCGCGAGATTGATAGGGTTAATTTAGAAAAGGCTTTGGCTGTGGTTGACAACTGTATGATGACTTTATCATCCAGAATTTATTCACTGGGCAACATAGTGTCTTCGGCAACTGACATAATACAGCAAGACATGTCTATATTAAAACATGGATAGTCACAATTACGGTCAATAGTAATACTGAGCTGGAGGTTACAAACATTGCGTTCTGGCCACGTGCCATGGCGTTACATCAACAGTACAAATCTGTTTTCAGCATATGATCAAACGGAAAGGCAGATAGTAATGGCACGCAGAGATGCGAAATATACCATGTTGCACATTGAAAAAGTAGACCAATTACCTTTCACCATGGCTGAGACACCATTCACTGACTGGATAATCCATGGCTAAATCACCCTACCGGTCACAACTTTCCAATTCCAATATTGGGGCCGATTCCGATCTCGGTCGGAGGCGGACCCAATACCATTCGGTCGGGAAAAAAGCCATGCGAAAGCCTGTTTCCCGACCGAACCGTACGCGGGTCCGGCCGAGCGAGTACGATGCGGATCGCCGACCGACTCGTCCGGGCGTCCCGACAACTCCGACCGACTCGCTCGGACTCGAACCGCTCCGACCGACTCGGTCGGACCCGATTCGCACCGCGCAATGGAGACGTTTTCCGGCCGGGTAAGTACGATGCGCACCTCGACCGCTCCGACCGACTCGCGCCGTCCGACTCCGAACTCGCTGTCGGAGCCGTACTTTGGGGGTCCGTGTCGGACCCCCTGTACGCGTACCCGTGCGAGGCGCACACAGGGGGACCCAAGGGTCCCCCTACCTGTGCGTGTACGCCGCGAGCGCTCGCGGCGTACTCGCTGTAGGGGCGCCCTTGTCCGCCTCGCACCCATTGAGGCAATGGGAGCCCGCGTACGCGTTGTACGACCGGCTCCCATTGACTTCAATGGGAGTCCGACCGACTCGTGTCCGATAACATACGGACGCATCGTACTCGTTCGGTCGGACTGCACGGGTCCGATTCGGTCGGAAATCTCTCCGGGTCCGGCTCGGTCGGAGAGATTTCCGGCCCGAATCGGAATCGACCCCATTGTCTCCAATACCAACAGGTAGGCAGATATGAAGCATTAGGGGAAGGATATGCGCACGAGTATTGGGAATTACCGTTCAGGTTTAGATGCAAGAATGGGGACACAGACGTTTTTCTTAGTGGCTACGACTGTGAAGATTCTTTGAGCGGCTCCTTGGTTTGCAAGGACATTTATCTCCACAGGCATGCAATGCTTCAGTAGCAAACTTGTCTTGTTATCTGAAGGGTTACTCAGCTGCTGTGATTCATCCCATGTTCAGGCTCCTCTCGAATGGGAGCTATTTGATGCTGAGTGATCAAGGTGGCTGTGGAATGGAACCGGGAATTTCTTATCTGGTGATGGTTAATTCCATAGTCACTTATTGTACACAAATACTGTTTCCACCTGCCCGCACAGTTATGGAGGCAGCGCTATGGCCTTCGATAAATGTTTCCAACATAAAATTTGATTCCCTAAGCAAACTTAAATCCATGCTTTTACAGAAAGATGTGGCCTTAACTTCAGCCAAAGAGACGTTTGATCTCCAGGTTGCAAGGTCCTCGCCTCAGATACAGACGCTACTCCACACTAACTTCCCGCTGCATTTTGGGGAGCTGGTCCAACTTATCTATAACATGTCTGATACAAAAGGAATAGTGCGCTTCTTTAAATGTATCAGCTCTGGTTTGGTTAGCACCTTTCAGACAATTTTCGGAGTTATACCATTTTTCATACACTCAGGGGCCGATTCCGATCTCGGCCGGTAGGGCTCCGAATCGGATTCGGCTTTACCGGATCCGATTCGAAGCCCTGTTTCCCGACCGAACCGTACGCGGGTCCGGCCGAGCGAGTACGATGCGAATTCGCCGACCGACTCGTCCGGGCGTCCCGACCGCTCCGACCGACTCGCTCCCGGCTCGAACCGCTCCGACCGACTCGCTCGGACTCGACTCGCACCGCGCAATGGAGACGTTCCCCGGCCGGGTAAGTACGATGCGCGCCGCTAGCAGTCCGACCGAGCCGCGCACTCCGGCTCGAAAGAGCAGTCGGAGCCGTACTTTGGGGGTCCGTGTCGGACCCCCTGTACGCGTAGCGCGCGCGAGTCGCACACAGGGGGACCCATGGGTCCCCCCTACCTGTGCGTGTATGGCGCGAGTCGCTTCGCCGCGTACCCGCTGTAGGGGCGCACTTGTCCGCCTCGCACCCATTGAGTCAATGGGAGCCCGCGTACGCGTTGTACGACAGGCTCCCATTGACTTCGATGGGAGTCCGACCGACTCGTGTCCGATGGCATACGTGCGCATCGTACTCGTTCGGTCGGACTGCACGGGTCCGATTCGGTCGGAAATCTCTCCGGGTCCGGCTCGGTCGGAGAGATTTCCGGCCCGAATCGGAATCGACCCCTTGGTGTTGGGAAGCGTTTTTGGGGGTGTTGTGTACAGATGAATGTCCATTCCAGGTAGGATTCATGTAGGTTTATTCTAAGTATGATGTTACAAGGTAGAGAGCCCCACCAGGAGCAGCCTCACTGCTGCTCAGCCCATCCACCAACTGACTCTCACACACATGAACATTCCATTCACCAACATTCTCTCACACAGACACCCAGGCTGAGCAGCAGTATAACACATCTCCTTCCTTTAAGGGAATACAAATCTCTCAGAACGATATCAGAACAAATGCAAGAAATAAATAACATAACATAGGGACCTATTAAGATGGCGGTCGGGAAACCTCCCCGACCGCCATGGTAGCGGGAAAAGACAGCCCGCATGTACTGTGACATCACCGCCGGTCGAATTACGATGACCCGCTGTCGAAAACCGACCACGGCGGTTGGATCGCGGGCATTAACATTGCGGCGGTTGCTGCTGCCCGCAGCACCGCCGCGATGCCGAAAGGACCATGTCCTGCATTTCCCTGCGCTGCGTGGCAGGCACTGCATAGTGCCTGCCACCTGGTACAGGGAAATGTAGGGGGGGACCATGGGTACCCCCCCAGTGCACCCACACCCCCCCAACACATTGGGGGCCCGCAACGGGCCCCTGGAAGACAATCACTGCATGCCTTAAACTTAAAATGGCGGTCTGACCGCTGAGGAAAGGCTGGCTACCGCCGGCATCATAATCCTGCCGGCGGAGCCTGCTCTGCACCGCCACCATTATCCCGGTCCTGCTCCGTCCGCCAGGCAGGAGTGCGGATGGCAACCGGCGGTCGGATTTTCTCACCGCCACGGTCACCACCGCCATCCTAATGTGACCGGCCGTTTTCCTGGTTGCGATGGCGGGCGGATGTTCACCGCCGGTACGGCGGGCGCCACCGCCGGCCCGGCGGTGGACATCCGACCGCCATCGTAATAGACCCCATAGTTCTGAAAAGTAGCATGAAAGATTAAAGGTGGAAAATTCATGCAGAAAGAATAAAGTAGATAGAAAGAGACACGGAAACACAAGTACAAAGCACCCATGCACCATCTCCCTTCTTATCACAACACAACCCACACTCCCACACCAAAACTACCAACAAACCAAAGTACCAGAATCATGCAAGCTGGCCAGGCAAACACAAGAAAAGTACAAGGGTGCCAACAACAAAAGTGTGAAGGAGAACCATCCAATAAGGAGAAAGAAAAAAAAACAGTATGTACGTGTGGAGGATATCCACACAAAACATAATAACATCACATTGTAAATCTTCCCCCAGTGGGAAAAGGACCACACGGAACATAATCACTTCCCCCAACAGCAAGTTGGGGTGTGATGTGTGGAAGAGGCTCCACACGGAACAAAACACTTCCAACGCAAACCTTGACGTGCGAGGGAAACCACTCCCAAAGCAAACCTTGACGTGCAAGGGAAAGCACTCCCAACGCAAACCTTGATGTGCGAGGGAAAAACACAACACTGCCAAAAAAAACCTTGACGTGCAAGGGAAAGCACTCCCAACGCAAACCTTGAAGTGCGAGGAAAAACACAACACTCCCTATACAAACCTTGACGTGCAAGGAAAAGCACTCCCTACACAAACCTTGACGTGCAAGGGAAAAAGTGTAATGCAAACCAACATTACAGCAATAAATATGAGGAACTCCCTAACGCAAACAATTGAAGTGCGAGGGAAAAACAGTATCAAAACAAGCCTTAACCGCTTCAACGCAGCCAGAATTTTCCTGCTGTGCGGGCGAATTAATCAGTGAGCGGGATTCGGATGGCCCCTGGCCGTCCTCAGCACACGCCCACCGTGACGTCGGACGGCCGGGGGCCATCCGCAGCATGGAAGGGGTTAACATGAGAGAGAAGGAGAAAAAAAAAAACATTACAAAGGACAAAGAAGTGCAATCACATAGTTAAACACACGCATGCAGCATAAGTAAAACACAGCACAAGTAATAAAATATTGACTGTCCTTGAGAGGGACAACACCAAAGACAGCATAAATGATAGTACACTCAATAATGGCAAGGCATAAGTGGCAACAAATTAAACATGGCATAAAGTGACCGTAAGAAATGAGAAAGAAACAATAAGCAGTAAACATTGTTAAACATACCAGTAACAAAACACAAGAAGCAAAACAGTAGAGTATTGAACAAAAGACATTGTGATGCTGTTGCTAGAGGGGAACCAAATGGCACAAAATCATTGCTTTAATGTCCAGGAGTTGAAGAGGATAACGTGTTGACGAGAGAAAATAAAACAACAGCAAAGTAGACTCGACAGCGTCTCTGAGTTCAGGCGGCATTAGGAGACATATTAAGAAGGCTGAAGGTAAAAATAAACGCTCCAACACACTTAAAAGCTTAAAGTAGACTCACATTACCACACGCAATGCAGTGAAGCAGGAGAGAATGCATTACATTTGCGTGGTTGGCAGAACTCCGTTCCCAGGACGTTTTAAGGCTATAATGAACAGACTGCAGCCTCCAAATAAAAGATGGCGGCACGTTACAGTCGCAGAGCCGGATGGCTCAAGGCACGTCTGTGCTGCAGGGCGTCCGGAAGCAGGAATCAACAGCGAATAGCGCGGACATGAGAGAGGATCCATGGTGACGTCGGAGGACAAAGGATGCAGGTAAGGCTGCGCGCTATGACACGCGCTCACTTTCAAACTGCAACAAAAGCGGTTAAACTGACGTTAGTGCAGGGGCTGCCAGTAATCAAGAAGAAATAATTTTAAAAAACTTACCCCCAAAGCGCACGATGCAGCCCAGAACAATGCTTCCAAAAATGACCCAAAAACCGTAGAAGGGGGGTTTAAACTAAAGGTCTGAAGAAAGTCCTAAGTACAAAAGTTACACAGATTGCGCCGGTACCAAGGCTTGGCTCCAGAAAAAACACTGCATTCCCCGGCAAAAACATAACAAGAGGACCTTGGCAGTTTCCTCATTGCCAGAGCTGTCCTTGCTGACAAATAAGGCATGAAGGCACAGTGTGCAGTAATCTGCCATACAGTGCACACGTAAGGTTGTGCAAGCGTTTGTTGGGTAAAGAAGTTTACCTTGAAGAGTTGCAGACACATTTGAATTTACTTCACGACACTGGCATCTCTTCAAGTGGGTGCAGCTCAAATGCTCCCTTCATCAACGCTGTACTTGAAAGGGGAAAAGCACTTTCTCACGGTAGATGATAAAGCAGAAAGCTAAGCAGGAATTGGCACAGTTCAGGATGAGTCCATAAAATGTAACTGACACATACACCTCAAAGTCCATCAGCACTCCAATGTGCTAATTTCGTGCCACAGAGGTTCCCAGTGAAATGAAAACTAGATAGAGTGCTGGCATAGGGGTATCTTGAATATCAGGACAGTCACTGCAGCTCCAGTACACTTGAAGCAGATACAGCAAGAACTGGGACACTTGGGTTGTGAAAGGGGAAAGCAGTTCCAAGGCAGGAGGGTGAAGGAAGAGAAAGTCCAACATAAACTGGCACTCACGGGTTGGGGCGACCGATGGAGTGGTCACTGGTGGGGCTCAGGGGTGCCAGATTCTTCAAGATCCACTTGAATTGCTTCAGTTTCAATATAGTTACTTCCAGCTTGACAGTTTCAGTGGCACACGCAGGTTCTTTCTTCTCAAATCATCGCCAAAAATGTGTTGTAATTAAATGTAGTCTGGTCCACGTAGTTTCTTTATGCAGGTTTATTTAGGTAAGATGTTACAAGAAGAGAGCCCCACCAGGAGCAGCCTCACTGCTGCTCAGCCCATCACCAACTGACTCACACACATGAACATTCCATTCACCAACATTCTCTCACACAGACACCCAGGATGAGCAGCAGTATAACAGGGGGGCTACCGCTTGTCCTGCTACTTGTGGCGGGGAGTCTGATTTTCTTTTATCTGCTCTGCAATGGACGTCCCAGTTCAACTCGGAATGGAGACAGCACTGCTAGTGCGGTGTTGCCGTGAGCGCGTGATACACTGTTTCTGCACACCTCGGCTCCAAGAACTAAATGAGCATTGGTTCTTATCATTCAGGCCGGTCTGGCTTGACTGCATACAACCTGTCTTCCGCTGTCGCGAATGCGTCCTGGATATATGACTCGGATCAGAATTGGTTGCGCCACAGGACATTGAAGTACTAATGGACCCCTTAAAGGCCTATGCGTATTGCTGTCCCCAGCATATTCCATAGATGATGAACAAATTCTTAGAGTTAGCCTGGGATGCTTTAGCTCCTAGTGTTGTGAACTTCGGCTCCGCGGAAAATGTAGAGGATGTGACGCCTCCCTCAGCGGCTGCTGTGGGAACTGGATGGAATCACCTTTGCTCCAAAAACAGGCTACGAGGTGCGCCTCTGGTAACGTCTGGGGATGCGGGCAACAGTAATGTTGTGTCTACAACTCAGAAAGCATAAACAATTGGCCCTGACCTTGTGGGAACAATTTGGCCTCTTTTTAAACAAAATGAACCAAAACAGCTGTTGCTTTTTCTAGGCACCATGGCTTTCTGAGTGCTTGGGATCTCAAATTGATATAAATAACTTTTAGATGAATATTTTAAGGGCAGTCCGCTTTTTAGATGCTTTTATGTATAGTTTAATGTTTTTAAATTTGTCTGCTGGCTTTTTAGATAGCTTCTTAGATATCGACCCTTAGTATGAGGAGTGAGTGTTATATTCCTAAGTTATGCCCATGTAGCGAAGCAGCTTATTTCTTAAATTTTCCTCACAAATAACATTTTCAGCTGTGACCTCTTGCTCATATTTGCGTGCACGACAATGTTGGATTAGTTTCCCAGAAACTAAACTTGTTTTCACATCTAGCACTATGGACAAAGGTCATCTTTGTCTTCATCCACGGGGCGGCAGGGCTATTTACATATCCATAACATCGCTAATCTATACACACATCGAAAGGCTGCTTTCCATTATAAAAGATGAGCATCCTGATATATTAGCAGAGGAGGCACTTCCGCTGACACTGAGGTCCTTGCATGTTGAGAAATCACCACACAGCGGTTTGACATCTCGTGAGGGGTGTCCAGTTCATGACCAAGACGGTGTCCTTCGTTCTATCCCATCAGGTAATGGGGTTGGATCTTCCCTTGTGGGTATTCTTGGCTCTACACCTACACACACTCTAGGTACACTTAGAGTCGGGTTCACATCGTAGGAGTACGCTCAGTTACTGCCTTGTTTTATATGCCTGCATATATACATTGTTTTAGCACCGCGGTAGAACTCTATCTACTATTTACGCTGTTGGTGCTTGTAATCACGCTTATCTGCTTCTGTCTATTGATTATTGCAGCACACATATTTTATGCAAGAATAACGTTTATTTATTGAAAATGTCCCACTGTGTATTCTCTGTATATTTCTCTGAGAATAAGTGAGCATAAGTGACTGAGCGAAAAGTTCTGTACTGTTTCCACATTCCCTGAGGGTTCAGGGTTGTCATGTTCAGTGGTTGCCAGAAACCATTCGCTCCCTGATAGGTTAGGGGGGCTTACGGTGGCACTGTGAGCTAGCTGGTCTATAGGCCTACATATCCTGCGGGGGTGTCCGGAATCAGTCTTGGCACCAAGCCCTTTGTTTATGTTGTCCAAAAAACGCGCAGATCCTACAGATTAGTAGAAACTACTCAACACCTAGTTGTGCCTTTTAAGTGAGGGAGACTTCAAAGAGAGGCCTTTGAAATGCACAGAGTCCCTGTCCTTCCTGCCCTGGCTCCAGACTCACTACAGGGGGTATGCAGCCATTTGTGTGGGAACAGGACATAGCCCTTTCAGGTGTAAGTGTCAGCTCCTCTCTCCCATCCTGCCCAGGACGGCCCATTAGGATGTGGACGGCCCACTAATCACACCTAGCTTCCCTTTGTGTGTGGCTGTCTGGAGGGGATGCACGAAGCTCAGCTGTCACCCACCCCAGACTTGCATTCAGAGACAGGAGGAAAACACCAAATGACTAAAGTAAGAGAAGTCCAACTTTCTAAAAGTGGCATTTTGAGAATTACCATTTCAAATCTAACTTCACAATAAGTTAGGATTTTAAATTAGGATTTCAGAGACAACAAACTTGGGTGTCCCATCTCTTCCCAATTGAAAATTACACTTATAATGTGTAATAAGGTAACCCCAATGTTAATCTACAGGAGTGATAGGCCTTGCAGTAGTGAAAAACGAATTTAAGAGTTTTTTACTACCTGGACATGTAAAACGTACAAGTAGATGTCCAACTTTTTAAATACACTGGACCCTGTCCTTGGGGCTGTCCAAGGCTTGCCTAAGGGGTGACTTATATGTATAAAAAAGGAAGGTTTGGGCCTGAAAATAAGGTTAACTTGCAAAGGTCAACATGGCAATTTAAAACGGCACACACAAACTGTGCACCGGAAGGCCTGAGACATGTTTAAAAAGGCTACTGAAGTGGGTGACACCATATGTGCTGCAGGCCCACTAGTAGCATTTAATACAGAGGCCCTGGGGACATGTGGTGCACTTTACTAGGGACTTATAGGTAAATGAAATATGCCAATTGTAGAGAAGCCAATGTTACCATGTTAAAACTGGAGAGTGCATGCACAGTAGCACTGGTTCTCTGTGGTAAAGGGCCCAGAGTCCTAAAGCCAGGAAAAATGTAGTCAGCAAAGCAGGAGGTCAGAAGGCAAAAAAAAGTCAGCGGAAACCACACCAAGGATGCCAGGTCTAACAAAGTGTTTTTATTTTATTTTTTAATATTAATTTTACAAATGGCTATTTACTTTGCCTGAACTTTGGGTACCCATTTACACGGTGATTTGCTTCCTGTCTCCTTTCCAGATCCAGGTTTACAGCACAGCGGTCGCCAGACCTCATGTGATCAAAACAAGAGCTTACAGGAGTATTACAGAGAGGGACTGTGGCTCCACCCAGATAGTTGCTCATATGAGTACAGCTTTTGATTTGTCAAAAGCTGTGTGCTGACATAGAAAGAGTGATTACCCTCAAAACAACTGTGATCATCTGTTTTTCCAGATTTTTAAGCCAGGCACTTTATACATGAAAGCTATTGTGTTCGACCTTTGGTCACACACATGCCGCAGGGATAGATGGAGCTTGCCCTTTAAGGCCACACAAATGTCACTGGAAAGCTATTAAACAATGTCTCCTAGATAATTAGCTAATAATGGTGTTGGTCTTTTCTGGTTGCCATGTGTGAAAGTGTATGCTCCACACAGCAGGGCTTTGTTAATGATGGTGGCAAACCAGTTACTAAGGCTATAAGCCACATTTTTTAAATAAGAAAAGTGATAAAGTCAGTGGGCCTAACTTATTTAATGTGAAAAGGATGTTAAAGTCAATATTAATTTATGGCACGGAAGAACATGGCGCCCGGCTAGCGGCGGGTCGCGGGTGCTCCTCCAGTCGGGAGTAAGTTCTATGTTTTTGGGGCCAGTTAGCGATAATTAATCTAGTTTACCTGCTGTGCTGGGAGACTTGTTAAAGCTGGGCTGCTGGTGGGGGACCTCGGAACCCCCTGAAGTCATTGAGAGCGGCACACGGGGAGTCTCCAGGCGCCGAGCTGCGCTGGATTGAAGCCGCGTGCAGGCTCCGCAGGGGTCGCGGAGCTGCGGCTCGGATTCCCTTCCGGGGAGGGAGAGGTGGAGATAGCTCGGTTAACTTGGGCAGCCAGTAGAAGTTTCACGAAAGGGAAGCAGAAGGCGTGGGGCAGAAGACTGTCTTAGAGTCAATTTTGAGGAAGAAGGCGAAAGGAAAAGGAGGTAGCCAGCTCATTAGTAGCAGGAATACTCGCCTAACACAGGTAAGGAGCGGGGGGGACTTTTCTAACCAACCCAGTTAGACAAATAGCTAGAGAAGCTAGAAAATTGTAACAGATATAGGTTGAGAAGTGCAACAGCTGAGGTGTACAATAAGGGGTTGTTTACCCCAGAAGCTAAATTATCAAGAACAAGCATATTAAAGTGTACGAAGGTCACCCTGGTAGAGCAGGCATCAAAGAGGGAAGGAGGAAGTGGAAGGGGTAAATGGACAAGACTAAAAAAAAGGGGTAGTGAGTCAAGGTCAGAAGTTAAAGATTACCCCCTAGCTCCGGACTTTTTTTAAAGTGATGCCAAAAACGCTGATTCTGAAAAAGGGAAAAGAAGGTAAACAGAGGAAGCCCAGGATCATTTGAGAAGGGAAGTTGCAGATGTACATAGTCTTGAGTTTAACAGTGATATGGCAAAGTTAGGAGGATCTGACCTGTTAAGTCCAAATAGATTTCAAGCCCTGACAGCAGAGGAATATATTAATTCAGAGGAGGGTGTACAAAATGGAGTAGCAGGAGAAACTGACCTGGAGGTAGGGGAGACAAACTCTTCAGGACAGGGAGGTGGGTCAACAGCTCGAGATGTTGTAAGGAGAGATACGGAATCATCAGAGCCACCCCAAATTCAAGCACCACCACAGCTATTGTCAGAATTGATCTACACGTTAACTATGGAGATAAGGAACAGATTTGAGATGTCAGAAACAAACCAAAAAGATATATGACTGGCGTGTGACAATCTGGAAAAAAAAGTTTGATGATCTGACTCAAGTGTTGGAATCCGCATTTAAAGATTTAACCCTGCAAACTGGAGTAAATAAGGAAAGCAGTAGAAAGTGGGGCAGGCATGCAGGAAAAACTGGAGTCACTAGAAAATAATCAAAGAAGAAACAATTCGCACCTGTTGAAAATTCCGGAAGGGGCAAAAGGAGACAACTTGAAACATTTTGTACCAAAACTGATTAAAGTCGGGACACAAGTGGATTGCTCAGAGCAGGACATTATTGACGATATTCAGAGGATACATAGAGATCCCTTCAGGTTAAACCCTAAACATGTGAAGCCCAGGAAAATTCTAGTGAACTTTCAAACATACAAAATGAATGAATAAAATATCTCTAAGGCGTTGAAAATGAAGTCCCTTAAGGTGGATGGAATTAACTTTGAGATAAGGTCAGACATTTCTCAGATTACTGCAAATAAACAATGGAAATTGGGGAAAAGTTGGAACCGTTGAGACAGTTAGGTGCTACTGCACAGCTAAAATTTCCAGCTACATTGCGAGTAATGTACAAGAACAAAATGCTGAATTTTAGGAGAATTGAGGAAGTGGAGGAATTCATGAAATCCATTCCTAGAGCAGACGCCACATAAAGGTTGGTCAGGGGGGGGCATCATTCGTGCTTTTTGTTCTTTCGTCTCCTCTACCGCACCCTTTGTGTTAGTATGGCTAGAAAGCCACTCGTGAGTTAATTTTGCACTACAGTTTTTGTTTTATTGATACATTGATTCACTTATAGGTTGTAGTTTTTAGGAAATAATGATATGTCCCCCAATCAATATCACAGTTTTCCGAAGGGTAGTCCCGACTTAGTGGCCCCATAGGCTTAGGCCATGAGGAAGGAAGGAGGGTTTCCAGGGTAAGGGGAGGGGGGCTATGTAGTTTTAGGGGTAGGGGCACTGGGTGTGGAAGCATATAAGGGAGAAAATAAAAAAAATTATTATCCTCATTTACTAGGAAATTGGTTATGGAGCTTCCGCTTTTGGGAAAATATCAAATTGAGAATGGCAGGGGATCAGAGAGCTATAGTAGAGCTACTATCATGGAATGTCAATGATCTAAGAGTGAAAGGAAGTAGAGAGAAGATCCTGCAGTATCTGAAAGATGTTTCAGCTCAGATCATCATTCTACAAGAAATGCACCTAACAGAGGGAGAAATGAAGGAGGTATTCAAAGCCAGAGGTTGGGTGCAAAAGGTGGTGTGCACTACTCAGCAGTTGATGATAAAGGGGGTGGCAATCCTGATAAAGAAAAATCCATACATTACGATAGAGCATAGCACAGTAGACCGAGCAGGTAGGTGGGCTATAGTGAGGCTTAAAATCTATAATCAAAGGTATATAGTGGTCGGGTACTATGGCCCCAATATCGATGACATGAGTCCATTTGGGGGGCTATTGACAGAACTGTTGAATTTTACGGATCCTGTCATTCTGGCTGGCGATTTTAATGTGGTTTTAGATAATTTGTTGGATCGCTCTGTTAACAGCAGGTCAGCTATAAACAGTAGGATGGGGTCATTAATCAAAGTCTCAATTGTACAACAGGGACTGTGTGATATATGGAGAGAGGATGGGGGTCAGGAAGGGCTTTACAAATAATCATAAAAAATACAGACATCAATTGAAAATTGACTTTTTCTTAGTGGACCAAGGGCTTAGAGATTATGTGGAAAAAATCGCACATGTGGGTGCCCATTTGTCAGACCATTCAACAGTTTCTTTGGTCCTATCAGTATCTACTGGAGTAATACAAAGAAGGTGGACCATGGACCGCACTCTGCTGTTAGACGAGGCAGTGATAGAAGTACTTAAAATAGAGTCGAAGGATTTATTTGCCACAAATATGGATAGTGCACCAGCGTAAGTAGTATGGGATACATACAAGGCCTTTTTGAGGGGAAGAATAACTAGTCTGCAAATATTGATGAGGAAAAAGTTTATTGCGGACGTAAGTCTGTTAGAAAGCCGTATTCAACAGCAGGAGCAAGAGCTTTTAGATGTGGTGGGGAAAGCAAGAAATCAACTCTACAAGCTTCTCAACAAGCTGTAAAAGAGGTTCTGTCTGGGTTAGTAGAAGACAGGCTAAGAAAAAGATGGCAGGTGAGTAAAAGTGCTCACTTTGAGTATGGAGAGGGCTGTGGAAAGTTGTTAGCATGGAAAATGAAGATGGAACAAGTAAGATCTGTTATTAAAGAAGTTAGGTGGGAGCTGTCGGGTAATACTCTCACTGGAAGTAAAGAAATCGAGGAAGCCTTTCAAAATTATTTTGGAGAGCTATACCAGGAGGAGTTGGTAGTCACTGAGGGAGAAGTTAAGGCATGGTTGGGTCAGGATGTTCCCCAGGGTATCTCTGAAACCAGTAGTATAGCGATAAACAGCAATATAGCGATCATAGAGATAAAAAATGCAATAAGGGCGGGGAAGTTGGGTAAAGCAGCAGGACCAGATGGGTTGCCTTTAGAATTATATAAATTATTGGAGGAGGTCCTCTTGCCATATTTGACAAAGTTGTTTGCTGAATATTTTGGGAAGGGAGCAGAACTGCCAGCATCTTGGCACGAGGCCACAGTCACATAATTCTGAAACCAGGAAAGGGTTTGAATTTATGTGATTCTTATAGGCCCATCTCTTTATTAAATTGTGATTATAAGATCTTCGCAAAAATTCTGGCAGGGAGACTGAACGGGGCGGTGGGGGGTCTCCTACATGCAGACCAGAAGGGATTTGTAAGAGGTAGAGGGATCCAGGAACTGACATATAACCTAATAGGTGCAGCCGACATAGCTTCCACCCATAAAATCCCCCTAGCATTTATTACACTGGATACTACTAAAGCTTTTGATCGGGTAAATTGGGCTTACCTGCAGATGATGTTAAACCTTTACAATCTTGGTGAAAACTTCTGCAGGACCTTGGCCATGATATACAGAAAACCGTGGGCCAGAGTCTTGACAAATGGTAATCTTTCCATGCCCTTTAGTATTTCAAGAGGGACAAGACAGGGTTGCCCCTTATCCCCTCTCCTTTTTAATTTATACATTGAAACATTGGCAGTTAAGATTAGGAAGGAGAGTCGTATACTCCCTTTTAGATTCAATGAGTGGGAGAAGAAGGTGGCTCCATATGTAGACGATTTGTTGGTATTTACATCAGACTTGGAGACAACGGTCCCTTTAATAAACGACTTAACTGTACAATTTGGCCGTATTGCTGGGTATTCTCTAAACAGGGCAAAAACAGAGGTCATGGACTGGAACTTGGAGTCAAACTCAAACATCTGCAAAAAAGAGATGAGATACCTCGGCATAAAGATTACGCAGAACATTAAGGACCTCCCGGAAGTTAATTTCCCCAAAGTAATGAAAGAAGCCAGTAACCTGATGTGAAGCTGGTCCTATCTTCCATTAACGATTATAGGGAAAGTCAATTTGGTAAAAATGTCAATTCTCCCAAAGTTTACTTTCCTTTTCCAGACGATCCCATTTCTATTTAAGGCTGAGTGGTTGGCGAAATTAGAGGCTAAAATTAATAGTTTTATATGGGACTCAAAAGGCCATCGAATTGCCTGGAAAAAACTACGAAGAAGGAAAGAACAAGCATTGGCAATGCCAATCGGTCTCGCCATGTTGAGTTTAGTGTTGTAGTTTCTAATAAAAAATATTAATATAATGTGAATTTTATGAGATGCAAAAGTAGTGTATAATACAATACAGCTAATGTTTTAGATTGTTAAAAGTTTTTTTTATTAACACAGCAAACATATATATTGTATTTTTACATTTTTAAGCATTAAAACAGTGAGTAACATAATATATACAGGTAATCTTTTTACTGTAATAAAATGTTAAATATATTGGGTAATATAATACTTATACATAATTGGAGGAACAAGAGCTTTTTTAGGATCAAGGTCCAGCATACAGGCCCTTAAACGTGTAAGTCAAACAAAGAGGTATGCAGTTTCTAAGGAAGGGGATGGGAGGGCAAAGGGGATGTGGTTGCACTGTTGTAATAGTAACAAAGAAATATTGCATGAAATGCTATTATATTTTAATGTGGTAGTGGAGAAGGAAATATGTTTAGGGAAGTGGTAATAATATAAGGACATAGATAAATAAATTGAACACAAAGAATTCTGTCATAGAGTTAGAGCTGTAGAAGCAAAATAAAAATACATTTGAGAGCACTTCCTGCAGGTCAAATTATTTTTTTATAGTGATATAGATCAGTGTCAAATATCCCAGCAGTAGCATAAGTATTAAAAAAGTCCACTAAGCAAGGAAAGGGTGCAGTACCACAGGCTGTTACTAGGTGTCCCTGTGGAGTTGTAAAGGGACCTCTACTAGACACATTGGGGTCGATTCCGATTCGGGCCGGAAATTTCTCCGACCGAGCCGGACCCGGAGAGATTTCCGACCGAATCGGACCCGTGCAGTCCGACCGAACGAGTCCGATGCGTCCGTATGTTATCGGACACGAGTCGGTCGGACTCCCATTGAACTCAATGGGAGCCGGTCGTACAACGCGTACGCGGGCTCCCATTGCCTCAATGGGTGCGAGGCGGACAAGGGCGCCCCTACAGCGAGTACGCCGCGAAGCGCTCGCGGCGTACACGCACAGGTAGGGGGACCCATGGGTCCCCCTGTGTGCGCCTCGCACGGGTACGCGTACAGGGGGTCCGACACGGACCCCCAAAGTACGGCTCCGACAGCGAGTTCGAGTCGGACGGCGCGAGTCGGTCGGAGCGGTCGAGGTGCGCATCGTACTTACCCGGCCGGAAAACGTCTCCATTGCGCGGTGCGAATCGGGTCCGAGCGAGTCGGTCGGAGCGGTACGATCCGGGTACGAGTCGGTCGGAGCGGTCGGGTCGCCCGGACGAGTCGGTCGGCGAATTTGCATCGTACTCGCTCGGCCGGACCCGCGTACGGTTCGGTCGGGAAACAGGCTTTCGCATGGCTTTTTTCCCGACCGAATGGTATTGGGTGCGCCTCCGACCGAGATCGGAATCGGCCCCATTAGGTATTGCACCCTTAATGCAATTATAAATAGAAAAATTGCAGCTGAGCATAGGTTTCCAG
Source organism: Calotriton arnoldi (assembly GCA_963921515.1). Classification (NCBI taxonomy): domain Eukaryota; kingdom Metazoa; phylum Chordata; class Amphibia; order Caudata; family Salamandridae; genus Calotriton; species Calotriton arnoldi. Next base: position 786,207 of record CAWUFW010007081.1, read on the forward strand.
TTGTTTTTTATTGGAAGCGAGAGTTTTGCTAGCTTGCGTTTTAAAAAGGTACCATTTAAATAAACAACAATTGTGCATTTTTAAAATGCAAGCAAACAAAAATCTCACTTCCAATAAAAATAAATGGAAATGTATGCTGAGCTGCAATCTTTCTCTTTATAATTGCATTGGGATATTTTTTAACCAAAAAATAAAATAACAAACATTAGCATTTGCATCACCAATAGCTCAAAGTTTCACTAATGCGAGACCTATTGCATTGCAAATGCTTGTTTATCTTGCAAACATAATCTGCAGAAAGTTGTAAAGACCTGCTTTAAATTGGATATCTATGTCGACTGGGTGCGCCCGCTTGTTTTCCTGTCAAGGTCTTTCCTTGGATCTCCCATGTTAGTCATCTCTGGAAAAGGCAGAAGGAAATGTGGTAGATGAAATATGAAAGCGTGATCTTTAAAAACAAAAAAGGCACAGTCCCTTTTATACACTCCACAAAGTGTACATATTTTCAGTATGAAAAAATAATGATAAATTCTTACATTGGCAAGAAAATTGTTTTTAAGGGTTTCGGTACCTATCCAATAAGCCAGTGTTCCTACAGAAAAAATTAAGTGGCATGACAGAAAGAACATTGAAAATAGATTGAATCACGATTGATCCTGCATCGGTTTGAAAAATCCACAATCTATTATGGAGAGACATTTCTCGGAGGTTGGATTCTCAGGCTGTTTGGGACACAACAGGAGTCCTTTCAGAGGTGCAAATAAACCGAGTAGAAGAGGGTAAGACTGAATAAAGTGTGAAAAACGATAACTTGATTGTTACATACTTAGAAGCATACACGCTGGATTAAAAGCAGCAGTCTAGTAGCCTGTGATGGGATGTTTTTCAACATAGAACTATACATGGGTGCATCACATTAGTTTACAGTAATGCAATATTAATGTGCGTGCATCACGGATATTATACAGCACGTGCAGAGTGAATAAGTGATACAAAGTATGGTTTAAATTCCTGTGAATGAATCACACTCAAATAAAAAGTGTGCTCATTGGATGTGCCTGCAGTGCTGAAGGATTGCAACTGAATATAGAGACTGAAGGTAGATCATTGAACTCATCCCCCACAATATGAACACAATGCACAACGTCAGGACTGGACTGTTAGCAGGCAGCATATGTAAACACTGAAGACGAAGGAGGGCTACTGCAACATGCTCATGTAGCTGTTATTTGACTAGGCATGTCACCTTCATTTGCAACAGATGCTTCATCTAAATACACTCTAGATGTGTTCATATTCCGGTATTACAATGGTTTTATTCATTCTGAAGTGACACATGGATGCAGGTTGATGAAACGGTGGTGGGTAGCAGAACATATCATAGTTAAAAGGCAATATGCAAGTTATAGATTGAACATAGGGAGGTACAATATGAAGAGCTGCGGAACCCTCATCTAAGTGGGTGAGAAGAGAGAAGCTCTGGGGCCATGCTAGGGCTCCATCCATAAAGCCACTGTAATGTAAAGCTTGCAGAAATTACACAAACTCAAAGCCACCGGATCCAAAGTTCACACCGCAGACGTATAAACTACAATGGCATGTGCGCGCACACACACACACCTGACACTGCTGACTCTGGAATGATTATAGCTCACCTGCAAGAAGTGCTCTATTACATATCAGTATTTTGCAGACTTCAGAACTACATTACAAAGCATCTGAACACAGTGCCAGCCTACAAATCATAAGCGCACATACTTCACAAATAAACACAGGGGTGAGCTGCAGATGCTTGCAGCATGCTGCTGATTCGGCAATGAGTCACAGGTCATTAAAAACAAGCATTGGCATAGCCAATAGGTCTCGCCTTTGGGACCTTATAAGTGTTTAGACAGAGCTATTGGCTTTGCTAATGTGTTTAAGCTGTGAGCTTTCTAAAGGGGGGGGTGTCTTCACAAGAACGCATCGCTGGGGTCTGCAGGTGCCAGTTTTGCACTAGGGATGTAACCACTGGCAGCACAAAGACAAGCACACGAATTTCAACATCTACAAAGTAGATAAAAGGAGGGTAGGACATATGTTGGAGACATTCAAAGTCCTATTTCAGTGACAGTGTGAGAAACTGGCTTCGCAGCGCTGTTAGAAGCCGGGAGCCTGCGGGGTAATATAATAATAGATGTTTATTGTTACCTAACTCAATGGTATTCATTTTATCTCCCTCAGAAGGATGTAAGGCTGAGTGGACCGTCCGGGATTTTGAACCTGTGAACATGAGGTCCCCTACAGTGGATTGGCCCACAAAGCCCCCAGACCTCTCCCTGAAAGGACTAAAGACAAAGTTGGGGAGGACTAGCACCACACCTCTGCAGAAGCCCACCTTACCTAACATAACATTAATAAGGAGTGTGGGTCTTCCGAAAAATGCCATGGATCGGGCAAAAGAAAACATAAACAGGCTGTTGTGCTCTCATTTTTCACAGCTCAGAAACGCGCTATTTTTTCTTGAATTTGTTGCAGAAATAGTTGTAAACTGAACTTGCATCATGTTTACTTAATACCAAGTTGTGTAAATGTCGCTGTACAAGAAAATATAGATAAAACATGCTGCAGGACCGACAAATCTGGCCGTCACAGCCTCCTGTGTCTGAGACTCCCTCATAAATCCTGCTTGGACTTTCCATTCGGGTTTTTATAGTTTAGATGTTGCCGTTATCCATATAAGAAAGCCCGTGGGAGGCAATAAATCGATAACCTAATTAGTGTTGCAAAATAATTTCATTGCAAGCTTCCCAAACAAATCACTGTGTCAGGCCGGGAACTAGGCTGTGGAAAAATAAAGATGGCTTCCTGCTGTGAAATGGCTTACCTAGGACGCTGTGTTCCATCTGTGATTCATTCAGCAACGTAAGTGTTATTTATATTAGGTTACCCACAATTCACGTGTACATACGGGACTTCAAGTACCACAATGCAATGGGGCTGGATAGGTCCCTCGCGCCTGACATGGGTCAGTTTCAGCTGGACTGCAGCCAGCCTATTGGAGCAGATAACATAACAACTGCAGGAAACGAAAGACAGGTAACCAACCGTTCATACCATCTCTGTCACTAGTGGGGGTCTCCATCCATAAGAGAGAGAACACCTGGAGTAGTGTGTGCACTCATTAGTAAGAGCTCACCTGCAGTACTAGGCCAACTAATTAGTAAGTATACTTTAATTACTCCGCAGTGCCTTGCAGCCATCTTGGAGTCTTTGGACTTTAGTTGCCATGACATCCAACACAGCTAGATAAGCAACAGAAGATTGCCATAGCACTCCAACAGCATTCAACAAGAACACAAACTGCCAGAGAACACTTCAGACAGAACTCTGGAGAAATTTACAACACAGCAGAGATGTGCTATACAGCTGGGTGTCCAAGTGCTCACAACAGCCCTGGCGATCACCACATACAGCACACATTAAGAGAGCAGGCACCCAACACAGTCAGAATAAGCAACCCACAGGCTATTGAGACATCCACCAGCACTTGCCAACATCAGCTGCTAACCACACATGTACACTTGCTGAGCAATGTACACCCACCCGGTCTGACCAACCCCACAACTCATCACAATTGACAGCCAGCCATTAACAGCACACCTCACCTCCAAAAACAGAGACGTGACTCTGGCCTCTGACAGAAACATTTGGGAAGTTATCGCTCAGACTACTACAAGGCTCTGTGATGCCTTAGTAATTGCAGACTGTGTGCTATGAAAGTACCAATGAAAAATAATAAGATTACTTACACCACATCTCTCCTGTGCATCTTGTGCTACACACCCTGAATTCATAAACAAATCACCTACTCTATTTGGATCATATCTTGTGTATATTAAGAGCAGGACGCTACAATTACATATTAACTGAAAGCAGAAAGAGCATTGAGCGAGGGAGCCAGGTGGGCACTCGCAGTCCAATTATACAGATGCTCAACAATGCATAACTCATGGCTGCTAATGGGAAGGGGCTGGAGTGAGAGGCAATGAAAGAAAGGCAGGATTGTAAGAGGAACAGAGCCAGAGTGTGTGCTAAAGAGAATGACAGAGCGCAACACAGCATGCGCCAGAGAGACCGTGCGTATCCCAAGTACAGCGGAAAAAGCATGTGCAAAAGAGCGCTACAGAGTATGAATCAAAGAGAGAGTGCCCGCCAAAGACTGCGACTGCGTACAGCGAAGAGATAGATACCGCGAGCGCCCATGAAAGGAAGAGACAGAACATACAGCAAAGAGAGTGAGCCAAAGAGAGAGAGCACTCACCAAAGAGACAAAGTGTGCCAAAGAGAGAGACAGAAAGAGCAACAGAACGTGCCAAAGAGAAAGGCAGAGAGCGCACCAAATAGAAACAGAGTATCCTACACACCAAAGAGAGAAACAAAGAACGCACAACAAAGAGTGACACTCACACCAAAGTAAGATCGAGGCAACACGTGCCAAAAAGAGGGAGACAGCGCGTACCAAAGAAAAGAAGAGCCAGAACATATGGCAAACGCAGAGTGTCAGCCAAAGAGACACCGTACCTACCAAATGATCAATATCATTTTCTGAAAAGAGAGGCGGAGCAATGGTGAGTCGGAGACGACCACACAGGCTTACAAATGCTATCTCTCCAACTAAGGCAGAAGCGTGTGTCCTGACATACCTGTGGGAGGTGGGCAGCTTCTTCCACCCACGCCTTCTCTGTAGAGGAATAAATCGAAGTGCAACTAGGCTGGCCGGCAGGCTCAGGATCGCTGGAACAGCAGGCAAGCTGAACGCTGCACGCTCCAGGACATATGTCGACTATCGATCACGTGGTGTAGTTTGAAAGTGCACGGATGCGAAATTTAAAGGGATAGCGTCTGTGTACAAAATGTATCCCATCAACAACAAGCACTGAAACACAAGTGCGGCCCCGCGCCGCGAAAGTGAAACAGTACTCCGGGTGGAGGGGTGGGGGAGTGCGATTCCCTTGCGGGAGCGAGCGGCGCCAGGAGCGATAATTGCTACCATATGGCGCCAGCTGCTCGCTCCCGCAAGTGAATCGCTAAACGTGCACGCGTTGCCATTGAAGGCAATGGAACGCGTGCACGTTTTTGGCTGAAAAGCCGAATCGCTCGCAAAAGGTCTTTTTGCCTATCAGCGCATGCGCGCTGCGTAGGCGAGACCTAAAAACGGCCCAGTGTTTAGAGAGAACGGAATATACAGGAAGGACTGTTTTAGTTCAACATAAAAAGCTCGTCTTGCGCTTGTAAATTCTTCCAAGTGGACTGCAAACACATGGGATGGGTGGGGGGAAAACTATTACGGTCTTAGGCACATTCTCTCGGATGGACGTTTTCTGCACAGACCATCTTCATTAGGGAGGGTGTAGAGGCGGTAAGGTTTATAGTAAGAAGAGGAAAACATGCACGGACTGTAAAAAAGATAAGCGCACACTGGTGCAGTCGACCTCAAATTCGAGTGCACACTGCGCTCAGATTACTAGGATCAGCACTGAAGGCAGATGCATGAATCTGGGTCTGTCGTCTCTGCCGCACACTACTAAGCTCTGCAGATTAGTGTTGCAGAGATCATTTTGAAGCACTGCCTAGAATACAGCATAAGATACGCCGGCTACTCACTGAACCCTCAGGAACTAGCATCAGGACAGAGCACTTAAGGGGTGCACTGTGTTACCACGCTTTGTTCCCTGAATAAGCATAAGTGCTACCCTTTAGTTAAACAGCAGTAAGTGCAACCAGCAGTAGCATAATAAGGAAAGAAATTCCACTAATTGATGAAAAGGAGCAGTACCACAGGCTGTTACAAGGTGTCCTGGGGACACCTAGTAACAGCCTGTGGCACTGCACCCTTTCCTTAAGATTTACTATAGGCATTCCATTACCCAGTGGCTGAAGGGATGAGCACGAGCATTTCTTCCTTCATTAGTGGTATTTTCTTATTGCTTAGGCTACAAACGCTTAAATAAAATGCTCGCAAATGCTCGTGCTCGTTCCTAAAGCCACTGGGTAATGGAATTCCTATATTAGGTCTGAAGGAAAGGGTGCAGTACCACAGGCTGGTACTAGGTGTCCCACTAACTGCCTGTGGAACTGCATCTTTTCCTTAAGACCTAATATTTAAATTCCATTACCCAGTGGGTTTTCAAAACCGGAAGTTTACCCTTTTCTTAAGATATGCCAAATTCTCTATTATGTAGAGATAGCACTTCCACAAAAAACAATGATGAAAAATAACAACCTGTCGAGAATCGAAAAACTGAAAATAACTCAAATGATCGTAAAAAATTAAGACCATTGTAAAGTCGGATGCGCCTATCAGCTGGTACCTTAGAAATTATGCGGTCGTTTACTGAACACGTGTTCGCTTTATTTCCCGTGCAGAGGTCTAATTTAAAGTCACATTAATAAGTCTGTGGTAGACTAACGAGCTGAGCTGTCCTTGCTGCTTAGAGCGGCCTTTCTGCCAATAACACTCGCACTGAAGCGTGAAATCCCAAGCAATGCACCAGAAGCAAATCCTCTGAATGTAACTAAAAGTGGGGTACTCATGGGCTTCCAGTTTGAACAGCCCTCCTGTGTGTTTGGTACCTCTCTCTCCTAAGGGCTTCTTTACCCCCAAGGGATGATAATAATAGGCGACAGTCAAAGGTTGTTAACCCCTCTTAGATGCCACAATGTCGAAGGAACAATCACATTGAGTGCCTCCCTCTTGGTGCCTTGTTCCATTGTTTATGAGGAAGGGCGTGGGTGTTGCAGCAGAGAGCCGGAAAGATATCCGTTCTAAATTGCTTGCAAATGTGCACAATTGTATGCTATGATGACTGCCGCACCGCTGAGCGCCTAGAGCATCGCTTTATGACATACTATGCGCTTCCTGTCAGGGAAACCATTCACCTCCTTTTATTGCACTGTATCCGGCTGGCTGCCCTATCGTGCCGGAAGGGAGTTCAGACACAAATGTAAACATTTTGAAAGTTCAACCAGATTTGTTTCAATACTTTAAAATGACCAGATACTGAACTCTACAAACTTTTTGTTTTCCACACCAGTGAAGAGTTAATACTTTTATGTTGTGAGCAGGGCCGGACTGGGACTCAAAAGCAGTCCAGGACATTTTGTCAGAAGAGCACTCATGCTGCACGTAGCGAGGGAGAGCGACCATTGCAAGTACCAGGGACACCTATTAACAGCCTGTGGTACTGCACCCTTTCCTTGAGCCCTAATATTTAAATTCCACTACCCAGTAGCTTTAGCAACGAGAGCAAGCATTTTGGTTTTAGGCTTTTGTAGCCTTTGTGGTTCTTGACTTACATTTTTTAAAGTTAAAGTGCGCCATGCCATCAATGCTACAAAAATAAATAAGTACATATTAATTGCGGGTGCCACTATGTTGAAAGGTAATGCCGATATTATCCTAAAGAACAGCACCCTTCTTTATTGTGTATTTATTTACTTTTATAGAATTGAGGCATTGTATGCTTTGAGTTAAAGTTGCATACTGAAACTATAACATGGTAAATAAATAAATAGTATAAGCAGCACTACGTCTGACAAAAACAGCATACTAAAACAATGCCGAACTAAAGTGAAGCACTCGAGCGTCACGGGCTTGCCTCAGAGGGAAAACAAAGCGAGACACATTAAATAACAAGTCCGAAAAAAACAGCATACAAAAACAACGTCCAACTAATACAAGTAAAGGGGCCAATAGCCATAGGCGTGCCCAACAGTCAAAAAGGAGGAACTTGGAACAGTATTAACTAATAACAAGTACAACATTTCAAAAGGCACACTAGATAACAAATAGAAACAACGATCTGAAAAGAGGTGGTTACACACATAGTAAAGCATATACTGCATGTCTCAACGAGACAGCGCATGCGCTGCCTAGGCGAGACCTAAAAAAGGGGGCTTATGTCTGCAAGATTTAGGCTACTACGCCTGGGATTTTCTTCTAAGGAACAGGGAGATGTTATTAACTCAACCAAACAATTCGGACATCGGTAAAATGTTTAGGTGCATGCTGTTAGATATTAAAGGAAGACAGCAAGAATTTATGTACAAGTTTGGCGACCCCAAATACTTCCAAAGAGTATGTCTTAAATCCTTATAGAGTATGGCGGTACTCTGGTTTAAGATTAGAAAGGAGGTAAAACTTACGTACTACAGCAGGTGGGCGCCAATATGGACCACCCCTGGATCGCCTGAATGGACGAAGGATACCCTGGCTCTACCGCTAAGGGAGGCAGGAATGCAGAGATGGGGAGATGTGGTGGAAGAAGGAGATTTGGTATCTTGGGATAAAATGGCTGAGGCATCTAATAACACAATCTCTAGGTTTAAATACTTCCAAATAAAAAGTTGGTTTCAGGCATCTGAGGTGGATATAGGCTCGTCAAACAATCTAGAAGATGGTATAATGGGTGAGGTGCCAAAGAAGAAGGAAGTGGCATGATGGTACTGGCTATTGGTGGATTTATCGGAGGGCGTCTTCAAACTTCCAAGTGACCTGTGGGGAAAGAGCTTGCCGGGGACACAGTTGGAAGACCTATGGCAAGTATCTTTTAACTTTCTTTATTCCACTGTACATCCTGCCAATTTAAGAAGAAACCACAGGGCATATTATCAAGCCTTTTATCGCCGCGTTAGCAGCACTTTCCTGCCGCTAACGCGGTTCATTTCTATTGCCCTATTTTCAAGCTGTCGCTAACAGGCGTTAGCGACAGCTTTCCGGCGATAGCAGCCGGTTTTCCTATCGCCTTGCATGCCAGCGATATTTATCGCTAATGACATGCAAGGTAGGCGTTCCTCCTCTAAATTTCACTAACACTCCCGCTAACCCTACTTCGCCCTATTAGCAAGGCTGGCCCGGACCCGCGATGCGATAAAAAAAGCCGCGCTAAGGCCCGTTAGCTGCAGGGATAAGTCTTGGGCCCACATCTATGCATGTTTCTGCTGCTGGACAGCGCTGCAAGCAATGTTGCAGCGCTGCCCTGCGAAAAAAATACAGTGCAGGAATGCGCACAATCAATAAGATAGTGCGCATTCCTGTGCCACAGTCATGAAAAGTGTTGCTGCGCTGCGACAAGACAGCGTTGCAACACTGCTCACTACGCCCTTCTTACGACAGCATGGATGTGCTGTAATCACTGGACAGCGCTCCATGACGCAAGTAATGACAGATACGTCAGGAATCCTGACGTATCTGCCTGCGCTAAAGTCACGCATTGTTGCAGTCGTGTCACAACCATGACGCAACTCCAGCAATGCATGGGGCCAGCCTATCCCTGTGGCACTGCCTCACCCTCACGCCTGCCATCAGGCAGGCGGAAGGTACTGACGCAGTGCTGTTCATGAGGGGTGCCCGAATGTTGGCGCTGTTGGAGATTCATCGGTGGTGGCTGCGCGCTGCGGTGTCATCGTCTGGAAGCATTGGTGGAGTGTTGGTGCGGAGGACGTTCTTCGGTGGCCTTGATCCAGCTGCGAGGGGGTGCGATGATGGCGGTGGCGTCCGGTGGGCAAGGTGAAGATGTGATGTTACCAATGATGGTCGGTCCAGGAGAGTCCGGTGTTGTGGCAGCAGTTGAAGTTCACGATGGTGGAAGTGACGTGCTCGACCATGTGTCCTGCTATGTGGCTTGATGCGGTGACTTGCTGCTTGCGTCTGATGTAGGTGACCTTCCACAGGAGTGAGTGGTGTCCTTGTCACTGGGGTTGTCCATGTGGAACTTGAGTACACCGAGTAGGATGTCATCAGTGGATGGGAGACCCTGTGGTGCAATTATGTCTACAATGGTATTGGAGAATGGGGGGCCATGGCCCGGTGTGCCTGCACATGAGGGTGCAGCAGAGGAGGTGCTTGTGCTTGGTCCGGATCTGGGAGTTGAGGTGGTCCATGGTCACCCTAGGGTCATTAGAGTGCGTGGTCAGTCGGAGTGAGCCTCTGTAGGTGATGGCACGGCCTCCTCCTTGACGGTCGGGGTGCTCCTTGCAGGTGAAACTGCAGCCATCAGTGATGGCAATGGAGATGTCCGGTCCGGAGCAGAGGTTTGTCCTGGCAGGCGAGGTGGCGTCCAGGGTTGATGGCGAGGAGGGTGCTGGCGTCGTAGCGGTGGAGAGTCCAAGAGGAATGCACCTTGGTGCTGAGCACGGTCCAGGGGCAGACGGACGCCAACGGCGTAGCTAATGTGTCGCCTTCGTCACGGGAGATGACCCTTACAACGCAGGCAGTACATCGTTAACAACGCAACTCCGACAACGCGGGTCCCTTAACATCGCATTTGATCACAACGCATTGTGAGGTCAGTAATGGGGTAATCCAGACTTTTTCAGGTGTGCATGGGTTTTGGATGTGAAAAATGAAAATTGGACTATGTCTTGGGGTAAAATATGAAAAATGGGGTGTTAGGGGTAAAATATGACAAATGGGGTGTTTGGGGTAAAATATGAAAAATGGGGTGTTTAGGGTAAAATATGAAGAATGGGGTGTTGTTTGGGGTAAAATATGAAGAATGGGGTGTTAGGGGTAAAATATGAAAAATGGGGTGTTTTTTGGGGTACAATATGAAAAATTGGGTGTTTTTTGGGCTAAATTTTGGAATTTTGGGGTGTTTTTTGGAGTCAAATTTCTAAATCTTGGGTGTGTTTTGTGACAAAATGAAGAGAAATTTGGGGGGTGCATTTGTATCAAATGTGATCTTTTGGGTGTCTTTTGGGGGTTCAGAAAGGAATTCCAGGGTTCACGGTTGGGTTTGCTGTGCAAAGGTTAATTTTGGATCGCACTCACTGCAGTGGGAACAGTGATCTTCATGTCTCCGCTATGCAACACCTACTCTACTGTTGCAATGTGCCTAGTATTAGTATGTATCGGAATGGAATGCGATGTTATGGCATGCATCGCAACTACATATGTGCCTTTGGCACACGAGTGGTACGCCCGATGTGCATGGGCGCACAGCGGCCACAATTGAGAAGTGCGGGGGTGTCTGGACAGCTGTGAGGTGGTAAACCCCATAAAGAACACTGGATGGTGCGTGGACGTGGGGATGTGTGTGTGAGCGTGTGTTGTTCAAAATCTATTGAGGGAAGTCTTACCTCTAAGCTGTGCCCCGTGTCTTCGTAGCTCCTGCTGTCCTGCGTCTGCTTCCAGGAAAAGGAAGCAGGCAGCCAGGCTCCCTCCCCTGAGCCAATCACAACGCTGCGATGTGGCGGTGGGATTGTTAATTTGCAACAGGGCAAGTCATGCAGGCAGGGCCCGCAGGGGTGGGCATGTTCTCCATGCAGGCTGTAATGCAGCCTGCATTGCAAACAGAGAAGTGCGCATGTCTGCATTGGGCGGCCTGAGTGGGCCGACCAAACAGTCATTGCGCACTTGTGTGTGCATGCCAATCCGCACATTCCCTGCTCCGTGTTTGGAGCAGTCCTACCCACCCCCTGAGGATACATAGCATGATTACATGAGTTATTTATCCCTTGTTTTTCCCTTTTTTAACTGTTGTATTGGCTTCTCTGAGCCCGCACTACCCGCTTCCCGCCACTGCTGCCCCTGCGGCCCGCACCCCTTTCCTCGCACATTCCCGCCTCCCAGCTGATCGTTCCTCCACCCTCCCCTACTTAATGGCGGATGCTGCGCGATTGCGCAGCGGACAGGCGCCGCTGGTGTGCAGAAGGCGCGCCTAAGACAAGCCCGTCTTCGCACGCCTGCAACCCAACCGCGACCAGCGCCAGGAAGCCTGGATCACAGGCCACCCACTGCTACAGCACAGCCACCCTCCACGCACTCAACCCCGGGAAAGTCAGAGACTGACAACAGGCCTCGGCAAACATGACCCACGGCCAGTTCTCCTGCCTCCACTGCCGCCAGAGCTTAACCACCACCCCGGACTCCTACACAGCCGACGCCAGCACCGGCGACACCCTAGGATGCATCCTCCTCAACGGGCGCTCCGTGCACAAACACGCCGTGGAAATCTGGAACCTACTCGACTCTCTCTCGCCTGACATCGCCTTCTTCACGGAGACCTGGACCAACGCCTCCTCCGTCCCCGACATCAACACCGCCATCCCGGACAGATACAAGATCCACAGGAAGGACCGCACCAACCACCCGGGAGGGTGCCTCGCTATTGCCCACAAGAGCAACTCTGCCTCACCGCCTCCAGCGAAACCTTCCCCTCCGCCGAACACCTGCACTTCCAGATCCAGATCCAGACCAGCCACAACTCCACACTCCGAGGAACCCTCTTCTACAGACACCCCGGGCCCTGGACACACCAGCCAGCCCACCATCTCCACCTGGACGCCATTCATAGCCGAAGACACAGCCTCAACCATGAAAGGCATCCACTTGTGGGCCCCCACCAACCCATGCCCTCCCTCATCTACCACAGAGCCGCGGCCGCCATCACACACAAACTGCAACGCACCATCAACACCACCTTCAAAACAGGCACCTACCTAGACGACTGTAAGCGTGCAGAAGTCTGGCCCCTTCTCAGAAAGACCACAGCTGACCCCACGACCTCAAGAACTACCGGCCCATCTCGCTCCTCCCCTTCGCGGCCAAAGTTGCAGAGTGAACAGTCAACAGGTAACTGACACGGTTCATTGATGACAACGCCATCCTCGACCCGTCCCAATCCGGATTGCGAACCAACCACAGCAACGAGGCCATGCTACTCGCCGCCACAGACTACATCCGCACACTCCTGGACCAAGGCCACTCTGCAGCCCTCATCATACTCGTCCTTTCAGCGGCCTTCAACACCATCTCCCACCACACACAAGTCGCCAGACTACACGACGCAGGCCTACAAGGAACAGGCCTCGACTGGATCTGATCATTCCTCCCCGGAAGAAACCAAAGGATCAGACTGCCAACCTTCCTCTCCGATCCCACATAAATCACCTGCGGAGTCCCAGAGGGTTCATCTCTGAGCCCGACCATCTTCAACATCTACATGGCACCCTCGACGCCACCGTCCAACAACACAGCCTCAACATCGTATCCTACGCTGGTGACACCCAGCTCATCCTCTCCCTCACCAAAGACCCCACCACCGCCAGACTCAACTTCCAGAAAGGAATGCAGGATGTTGCAGTCTGGATGACCAACAGCTGCCTGAAGCTCAACGCCAAGAAGACAGTAGTCCTTGTCCTTGGAACCACACCTTCAGCATGGGACAACACCTGCTGGCCTTCGCCCACGGAAGCCCACCTACCCCCTTGGACCATGCCAGACACCTCAGCATCGTACTCGACCCATCCCTCACCATGAACAGACAGGTCTTCGCCATCACCTCCAGCTGCTTCAACACCCTCTGCCTCCTCCGCAAGACCTTCAAATGGATACCCCCAGAGTCAAGGAAGACAGTCACCCATGCACTCATCACCAGCAGACTGGACTATGGAAACGCACTCTACGCCGCCATTTACAAGACCTTACTCCGTAAACTACCAACATTACAGTACACCGCCGCCAGACTCGTCCTCGGCATCCCCCGGCACTAACACATCAGCCAACACCTAGGTAGACTCCACTGTCTCCCAGTGGTGAAAAGAGTCACCTTCAAAATCATCACTCACGCCTACAAATGCCTACACAACAACGTAACCAAATACCTCAACGACAGGATCAACTGCCACATACACAAATGAGACATCCGATCTTCCAACCTCGCACTGTCTGAAACCCAGCGCATCCACAGAGCCAGAGCAGGCGGAAGATCCTTCTCCCACATTGCATCCAATACCTGGAACGGGCTACAGGCAGACTTCAGAGGTGCCCCCTCCCTGAACACCTTCAGGAAGACCCTCAAGACCTGGCTCTTCAAATAACAGATCTGCGGCCCCCCACCCCTCAGTGCCTTGCGACCCTCACGGGTGAGTGGCGCGCTTACTATTCCCCGGAGTGATTGATGGATTGAGTTATCATCATGTGATGATTGTTCCTCTTCTGACCTGCTTAAGGTGGTGGGGCAACGCTCTTCCAATATAGCAGTAGAGCCGCCACTGGGGGTGCGTCATCTACGTGTGATAGGCATGAGCGACTCCTCCCCCCCCCCGGCCCTCCTGCGCTACGCGTCCCACCTTCTCCTTACCTGGACATTGACCCCGTGGCGCAATCCACTGCACTCTCTCCAAATCTGTGACTCAGCCAGCAGGAGCCTGAGCCAGGTGTGCTTTCACTGGGCTGGGTACAGCAGTCACTGCGTAGTCCGCTGGTGGACCACCCGATGCAGTTGATGCAGCAGGGCTCCCTTAGGCGTGTAGTTGCAGCGCTCAGTCCACACAAGTTCGGCGTAGCACAGGGGCCTCACCCTCCAGAGCGTCCGGCCAGCCCAACATCATCCGTCCTGTGATGCAGGGAGACGGCACCCACCGTTGGTAATCCCCTCCGTGCACCCGGGTGTAGTGGTGGGTCATAGTATGCGAAGCAGAACTCACTATGTTAGTGCGCAGGATCACCTCTACCATTGAATGCATCGAGGTGCGCAAGGCGGGCTTCTCACACAGGTCAGCAACGTGTCTCCATGCGACCTGCCAGACTTCACCACCAGGTACGGGCGATCGTCGCACATCAATGTCTCCTGCCACGGCTCATCGACTCCACAGCTCCTCCACATCCCACTCCAGGCCACAGACGCAGGTCCAGCGAGGGATCCAGGAACCAGATGCAGCTCCAGCGAGGGATCCAGGAACCAGACGCAGCTCCAGCGAGGGATCCAGGAACCAGACGCAGGTCCAGCAAGGGTTTCAGGAACCAGGCGCAGCTCCAGCAAGGGATCCAGGAACCAGACGCAGCTCCAGCAAGGGATCCAGGAACCAGACGCAGCTCCAGCAAGGGATCCAGGAACCAGACGCAGCTCCAGCGAGGGATCCAGGAACCAGACGCAGCTCCAGCGAGGGATCCAGGAACCAGGCGCAGCTCCAGCGAGGGATCCAGGAACCAGACGCAGCTCCAGCGAGGGATCCAGGAACCAGACACATCTCCAGAGAGGGATCCAGGAACCAGACGCAGCTCCAGCGAGGGATCCAGCAACCAGACGCAGCTCCAGCGAGGGATCCAGGAACCAGACGCAGCTCCAGCGAGGGATCCAGGAACCAGACGCAGCTCCAGCGAGGGATCCAGGAACCAGACGCAGCTCCAGCGTGGGAACCAGGATCTCATCCTGGTCAACCAGGATGTTGGGTGGCTTGAGGGGGTTGTTGATGTGTGCTGCACTATGCCCTGGCTGCTCAAATCTGCATTTTTTCTTTTTTTTTGGGCACCTTTTATATTGCGGGTGGACAGATGGGCTAAGTCCAAACTTGCGGGTTAGCGTGCCTTTTTCTATCGCTAAGGGCTTATCGATGGATTCCACCCGCTATCGCCGGTTTCATTAACGCCATTGCGCTAATGTTAGCGGCGGTTTTCGCTGCTGATCCCTGAAGCTATCGCCTGTTAGCAAAACGTTGCTAATACATCGCTAACAGGGCGATAACTTGCAGGGATCGACGGCGATAGGAAAACTAGCGCTAACCTAGGTTAGCGATAGTTATCGCCATTTCTTGGTAATATGCCCCTACATCTTCTGTTTTCATAGAGTATATTGGACGCCGTATAGATTATCGGAGCTGGGGAAGGGGAGAATGTCAAGGTGTGTAAAATGTAGCCAAGACAAAGCAGACGATATTCACATGTTCCTGGATTGTCCTGTGATTCAGAAAGTTTGGGGAGATGTAAGTAGAGATATCTCATCTGTATTGGACACAGAACTCCAGGTATGTCTGCCTCTTGTATTCTTTGGGTTATCATCCGTGCATGCTGATTTTACCAATGAGGAAAAAAAGTTGGTTTTTTATTTGATTCTGTTGGCTCGAAGAGAGATATGTAAGAAATGAATTAGTAATTTGCCCCCAATTGAAATAGACTGGCTAAAAGCTGTTAAAAGCACAGTAAGTCTGGATAGAGTATTAGTAAGTAAAAGGAACCGATTTTGGGCTTCTGCTCTAAAGTGGTTAGATCTTAAATGAAAGGAGTAAGTTAAGGGAAGGATTTGGTCCAATGATTATGAATTCTTATAAGTTGGTCTCCTATCTCTCCTGGATGATATGCAGTTCGGCCGGCTGGCCAGGGCAGAGAATCAAGGGAGAACTGCATGGGACAATAAGATCCTTGGTATAAATAAATAGCTCTGGTAGGTGCTAGATCAGGGGGGCACCAGAGGTTGATTCCAAGGTAAATGAGGACTAAAACACAATATCTATATATATTAATTTACGTAACTCCTGGCGAGTGGGCAACATTTGAAACAGGGTTGCCCAGGGTACTGTCTCTGGAAGAATTATCACTCTGCTCCCCCTGGGTTCCTTTTATGAACCACCAGGCCAGAAGTCTGAGAGGAGGGCTAGGGCGGAAATACAGAATACCGATTTTAGCTGTCTTTGTCATCAGGAGAAGGCCACTCTATCTTTGAGTAATCATTTTGAGCCCCTAAATGAGTTAGACACCCAGGATTGACTCGTTCATGGGCAGGCGAATCCTGCTATATATCTCCACTTAGACATCTTTAGCACCCTTAAAGTGATGAGATAGAATATCGCAGGTAGCCAAGGAAAATTAGACAATGAAGAATGTACTAAATTCCTAAGCTCTTTGGACATTACATGCCTGCAAGAGACCTGGGATGTTGTAGGGAATCTGTTCCTAGATGGTTATGCCACGTTTGTTTCCAACGCCATGCTCTCCTTTCGTGGTAGAGCTAAAGGGGGTTTAGTTACTTTTATAAAACTGAGCCTTAGCTGTAAAAAGGAAGGGGTTGAAACACACTTAGCTCCCATTTTGGGCACTCTCCTGACTTTTTCAGGATGTTGTCTGCGATCTTAAAAATTTCCTAGAAGATTTCACAGCTAGCTCTCCTAGATTTATGGTATTGATGGTGTTGGGAGATCTCAACTTGTACCCCTGCACAGATTGTTATTTGTATGTTGACAGGGATTATGATCTTTTGGCATGGTTCAAATACACCTTAAACACTAACCCCAGGGGAGTTGCTCAACAACTTGATTTTAGATCACAGTCTAGTGAACCTGTTTAACAAGGGGTATGTTAACCATGTGGCACAAATTCCAACTTTCAAGGGGTCAGGCTCTATTTCGATAAATGACTATAGATTTGTATTGGCTAGCCTATTCTCTTCTCTAATTAATTTCAACGTAGTCTGGCACACTCAGAGTGATCATAATCCTATCCTGGCCATCTTCTGGTGGTCGCAGACGTCAGCCAGGTCGACAGCCTATATAAGGAAACAGTTGGCTTAAAAGATCAGGGGAGAAGGCTAAAGTGGCTTAAGGTAGTTCCGGCTGATTTTAATTTTTACCTGTTTTCCTCTTGTCAATGTGACTTTAATGCTTGCCTTGATGAAGGAGCCACTGATGCCAATATTTTGGCTGCCCTTTCCAATTTACTGAGTGTATTAAGGCTACTCTTACCTCATCTAATGTTGTGCATTTGGCAGCGCCTTCTAAATGGTTCGCCAAGGCATGTTCTTAGGTCCACAAAGTGCTGATAGCCTTGCTGCAAAAGCAACCTCACAATCGTGATGAGCTGAGGAATGCACAGGCTTCCAATCGCCTGGCAGGACATGAAAGAAAGAGGATTCTAAAAACTGAGCTATGGGTCAATCTCCTGGAGGCCTGCACCTCTCGTGAAAGTGTGGCAGTCTGGAGGGTGGTGAATCTCCCCCTGTTCTGGACAGAGCAGGTGTTGGCGCATACCCTTATTATCACTCCGAAGGCCTGGCTGGATCATTCTGTGGCTATCTATGATTTTGAGAAAGGTGATGACATGCATTTCGGGGGGGCTTATGGCCGGGGGCTTAGCTTCCAATGGGAGGAAGTTAGGAAAGCTATTAGGTCTCTCCCAAATGGTAAGGCTCTGGGACCAGATGGGGCACCAGGGGGGGATCTGTTAAAATCCACAGTTGATCTGTGGACCCCCATAGTGACTCAACACCTTAATACACCCACCCGTAGCTCGTTACCAAATAGTTGCTGTCACTCTGTAATCATGCAGATCTTCAAACAATGGAATAGAACTGACCATGCTTGCTATAAACCTATCTCCCTGGTGACGGTGAGGTTAAAATCATAGGCTGGGTGCTCCTAGATCTCCTCACGTTATGGGCAAAAGAAAATAATGTTCTATCTGAGATCCAATATGTGTTCAGGATCTCTATATACACCAGGGCGATGCGAACTGTCAACTTGACCTTCATGGACCTCAGCTTGGCATTCAACAGGGTTAACAGAGCCAAGGTTTGAGTCATGCTGGGGTGCATGGCGATTCAGTTCATCTCCTTCACATTACGGGGCCTAGATGGTAGATAGATATCACCTTCATTGATACACTTCACTCTTTTATTTATTTTTTCATATTAATTAGAGTTAGGTCACATTCTTTTCTGTCAGGAAAGTGTGGATGATGACAGAGGGAGCCAACTGGTGAGTACCAACCAGTAGCTCCATGGATGCTGCTTACGTGAAGCACTTTCTGACCCAACTCCCATTTTTTGTTAACCCATTCTGAGACTGCAGGCTGGTGGGCTCCCGACTTGACGTGGGTGGTTGATGAATTATATTAATCTGAATAACACATATGGGTGGGCATGACTAGATAGCAAGCATTGCCTCGCTAAAGCAGTATGATATTTTTTTTTTAAAGTTTATGTGTTTGTCTATAACCAGGCCTTTGTTTTCTGAAATTTATGAGTGGAGGGTGTCCTGGTTGTGTTTCCCTCTTATGCTCCTCATTTGACAGATGATTAATGTTCGGCGGCTCAGCCGTGAGAGCCACTAAAATTGTACAGAGAAGTGATTTTGATTTTGCCAGATGACATGTTAGGTTAACAGCCACTTGTGAATGAGTATGTGCATCTTGCCACTTTTTGTTCACTTATAGGATCTATGACTGACTAAAAGACACTTTGGGGCTGATTACAATGGTGGGCGGAAAAGCATTCCGACCGCCGTGCTAGCGGGAAATTTCCGCCCGCAGGTACCGCAGCAAAACCGCCAGCCAGATTAGGATGCACCGCCAGAAACTCCCTACCGCGGCGGTCGGATTCCAGGATTCACCGCCGGAAAAGCTGAAAATCTGTCCCCGGAGGTCGGATTTGCTGCGGAAAGGCCAAAGACCGCTGTTTCCCCAGTGGTCTGGAACACATGGAGCTATCCGCAGTATTGCCACCTCCATCCTCGGATGGCCGAATTCTCCGTAGCGGTGTGATGGGCTGTTTGAGGCATCATGATTTGACCGGCGGTCGTGACCGCATTCCGCAAGGCGGTACCTCTATTGGCTCCGTCCGCTACCGGTGCGGACGGAGATTTTCGGCGGAACCCGGAACACTGCAGCGGACGGGAAATGGGCTATCTATGCCCATCATAATACGGCAGACGCAAGGACCGCCGATGGAGTGCGGAATAGGGCATTTTCCGCCAGCACGGCGGATGTGCCTCCGCCCGCCATCGTAATCAGCCCCCTAGTTGGCTGTGCCCTATTTTTAGGTAAAATAGACATAAATTTTTATGAGAAGGATAAAAACTGTCTTGCTTTCTCTGACAAGATTGCATTGATTTTGTCAGGCCCCTCCCTGTTCCCAGATGCACCTCTGTTTATTGGTAATACAGCCAGGGTAGAATGGGAAAAGTGGTCCAATACTAAGAAACGACAAGTCCTCATTGCCCTACATGGGACGTTAATTACTGAATATTTATGTGCCAATGCTGCTCCGGCCAATCTTCTAGTGCGAACTGAACCAAAACTTTTCTTAGAGGACAAACAGTCCGTCTTGATTGGAGCTATATTGCAAATAGGGGTACCTGAGATTGGCTAATCCTGATTATTATTACGGCCAAAAGATTGAGTGAGAAACTTTTGAAGGAAAACGTTGCACTAGAATAAACCCTAAAGAGGTATACCACGATTAGTGATGCCAAAGAACAACTGGTTAGAATACAAAGAGACCTCTCTGAGTATAAGACCTATATGGTCAATCGAAAAATCAAGGGCCTTAGACATAATTTGGATCGTTTTTCACATGAGTGGGCCATCCTTTATGTAGAGGATAAATACTACCAAACTGGTGTTGAACAGGGACAACAATACACTTATCAAAGAGGGGGACGCCTTCAGGGTAGAAGGACCCCATATAATTGCTCATTTGATAACACTACCAGTGAGGAGGAGGACACGGGTGAACAACCATCAACCTCAAATAACTCAAGGGTTAGGTTTGGCCGTCAGACTAGACAGAGTGAGGATTTGGGTACTGTTGAGGTCTTTTTTATGCCAAAACCAGCAGGGAAACTGGGGAGGAGGCTAGAGAACCAGGGGCAGGGGCGACAGGATCAGTCATGGCAGGTTTACTCCCCAAGGATAACAGGCAGCAGGGGGAGGGGACCCCAATGAACAATTTAGTAGTGAATTTATCTGACCAAGAGTTGTCTTTGGCTGAACTACATGTTCTAAATAAGGGTTTAGATTATGTCCCTACCCCTCATCATGATGCGTTTAAGTTTAGAACCGAGTTCTTTGAGATGATGCGGAAGATACGCCTGCATAAATTCTTTGAAGAAAAAACGGTGGATCCACCTTCGGTGTTTTCAACCAACTTACACCGTCCATCAGCATTTTGCCCCCCTAACTCCTCAATGGGACCTGAAGTGACAGTGTTTGAAAAACATGTTCTAAGAGAAATTACGGCTCTGGAACAATCACGTAACCATCATAAATGTCAAAATATGACTAAAAGCGATGGGAAAGCCATTAAGTTACTCCAGAACAACGATAAAGTAATAATAAAACCTGCTGATAAAGGAGGTGCAGTAGTGATTCTTAACTCAAAGGATTACGAGACTGAGGTACTGAGACTAATGAGGGTGCGTACTAATTACATACCCCTTATGAGAGATCCCACT
Source organism: Calotriton arnoldi (assembly GCA_963921515.1). Lineage (NCBI taxonomy): Eukaryota > Metazoa > Chordata > Amphibia > Caudata > Salamandridae > Calotriton > Calotriton arnoldi. The sequence goes on from CAWUFW010007081.1 coordinate 807,192, forward strand.
AGTGAACTACAGGACACGATTAGGGAAATGATAGCTGATGCCAAAGAGAAAAAATGGATAACTTCCGAAGAAGCAGATTTTGTAATAAATCCAACACCGGGAATATATTTGCCAAAAATTCATAAAGCCCAACGTCCACCCCCTGGACGTCCTATAGTGTCTGGGATTCAATCTTTACTTGGACCGCTGTCGAACTTTGCTGATTTAGATTTTGTCTTGAGAGAAACGGTTATCAATCAACCTTATTTTGTACAGGACACTACTGATATCCTTATTACTCTGGAGTCACTGGAGTATAATCCTTTGAACCAATTCAAGAGAGCCATGAAACCCCCCGGGATGCCTTAGTAGAGAGGAATACGAGAGCTAATAACAAGTGTCTACCGGTGGTTACCACTTTTGATCCTTTATCCAAGAAGATTAGGCAAATCATCAGAAAACACTGGCACCTATTGGATGTGGGACTTAACAAAATGCCCCAGCCAAGATTTGCTTTTTTTATTTATTTTTTATTTAATTTATTTATTTAAAGTTTTATAGAGCGTGAACGTGACCCGTTAGGGTATCAGAGCGCTTTAAAGGGAAAACATGTTGCATACAGGTTTGACACAGGCAAAAAAGCAAAAACACGGATAGGGATAGAGGGAAGTGACTACATTAGGACATAATCAGGGTATATACAATAATCAGGGGGTGGCGACAAGTCAGCAAAATGCAATGAAAGCCAGCAATTACATATGCGGGGTGACGCGTCAGCGATATGCAGAGAGAGTCCACAATTACATATGCAGGAATAATGAATCAGTACAGAGAATAGGAGCAACCAAGCAGACAAGAGATATTTCATAATAACCAGAGCACTGCCGCGGAGCAGAGTGCACGGAGGAAGAAAATTAAGGGAGGTATTTGCTCATTAGGAATGTTTTAGCTTCCTTCTTGAAGGTTGACAGAGAAGGGATTCTTCTGATGGAGGACGGCAGCGAGTTCCATGTTCTGGGTGCGGCCCCAGAGAAGGCACGGTTATAGGTTTTATCCTTACGGAAGCGGGGTGGCTGGAGCACAAGGTCTCTGGCGGACCGGGAGTTTCTGATTCCCCCGGATACCAGGAGTTTCTTGGCGAGGTATGCAGGGAAATTCGTGTATAGTGCTTTGTGCGTGATACAAGCCAGTTTGAGCTTGGACTCTGGCTTCAAATGGGAGGAAGTTCAACGCCTTCAGATGCGGGGAGATGTGGTCAAACTTTTTTGAGCCTGTTAAGAGTCTTGCTGCGGCAATTAGGCAGGCTTTCAGGGGGGCAGTGGAGATCTTGGGTAGGCCTGATAGGGTTGAGCAGCTGTATTCAATCCTGGAGATAACTAACGCTTGGACTGCATTTTTTAGGTCTACAGCTTCAAGGAAGGGTTTTAGTTTTCTCAAATAGCTCAGGTGGAACCTGGCAGTTTTGGCCATCGAGTTGATGTGGTCACGCATATTCAGTTGGCTGTCCAGGGTTATGCTGAGAGATTTGGCAGATTCCACTATGGTTGGTGTGCAATTAAGTGCTGTGATCGAGTTGGTCCATTCCAGGATGTCAGTAGTGTTTTTAGGGGGGGAGATGAGAAGGAACTCTGGGGCATATCTACAAGGGCTGGCGATAAAATTATCGCCGCTTTAGCGTCCGTTTTCGGACGAAAAGCGGCGATAATTTTAGCGCCCTATTAGCAAGGACACGCTAACGCGTGAATCCATGCTTCTTCGCCCTTTCCTTATCGCCCAGCTTTGCATCTCTAATGAGATGCAAAGTGGGCGTTCCTTCCCGAAATAACTGGAGAAATGTCGCTAACCGACATTTCTCCTATTATCAAGGGAATCGCTAACAAGCATAGCGATAAGAAAAGTAGCGATAACCACGGTTATCGCTACTTTCCTAACGCATGCTTTAATTCTGACTTAGCCATGTAATCCAATGGGAGGTGGATTACATGGCTAAGACCACCCTGCCCTATCAGCAAGGTATCGCCGGTCACAGTGCGATTATCGCTGGTTTCCCAGCGATAATCACACTGTTTTCCAGCTATTGCTTGCATTTCTATCGCTTTGGAGATAAGCGTTGCTGATAGCACACTATCTCCGCGATAGAAAGCAGCGATAGCCGGCGATAATTATCCTAGCGCTAAGTGCGCTTAGCGATAATTATCGCCGGCCCTTGCTGATATGCCCCTCTGTTTTTTGTGCATTCAGCTTGAGCTGGTTGCTGGCGAGCCATTGAACCGTTAACTTCAGAGCCTCATTCGAACAGTTAATCTCCTCTAGGGATGAGATTTTGACGTAGATCTGGGTATCGTCGGCGTACATGTGGAAGGAAATGTTAGCAGTGCGGAGTATTTCAGCTAGCGGTACGAGGTAGAGATTGAAGAGGGTAGGGGACAGAGTTGAGCCTTGAGGGACACCGATTGTTATCGGAGAGGGAGCAGATAGGTTGCTGTTAACTACGAATCTCTGGGAGCGGCTCCGGAGGAAGGAACCAAACCATTTGATGACAGTACCTCCTATTCCCATCCTGTGTTTGAGGCGTTCAAGTAGTTTCTCGTGGTTGACTGTGTCGAATGCAGAGGATAAATCCAGCAGGATTAAGAGACAGGTTTTGCCTTGGTCAAGGGCTTGAAGAGCATCGTCTACAATGTGAAGAATAGTTGTTTCGGTGCTGTGCCCAGGCCTGAAACCGGATTGGAATTCGTCTAATAGGTTGAAATTAGCGATGTGTTGGCTCAGTTGAAGTTGCACACATTTCTCCAGCACTTTAGCAAGAAGAGGAATATTGGATATAGGTCTGAAGCTGTCTGGAATAGCAAGATTCAGAGTAGGTTTTTTTAGGATGGGGATGACTTGCCCGGTTTTTAGGGAGTCAGGTATGGAGCCTTGAAGAAGGGAAGCGTTGATGATTGTGGTCCAAATGGGAATGATGAATGGGGAGGTCGCTGCCAGGCAGTTGGAGGGGAGTGGGTCATTGAAGTGGCTATTCGGTTTTAAGGAGGATAGAATTTTCGAGATGGAGAGGTCGTCATAAGCTTAGAAGTTGGACCAGTGAGCTTGGTTTTTGGGTGTTACCAGGGGTGGATGAGGAGAGAGATGCGTCCCGGCAGGAGGAGGTGGGAAGTTTGAGGCAGCATTAGGGGGCTCATTAGGATGGCGGACGGAAAACCTCCCCGACCGCCATGGTAGCGGAAAAAGACCGCCCGCAAGGCCCGCGACATAACAGCCGGTCGCATTACGATTGTCCTTGCCCGAAATCCGACTGCGGCGGTCGGATCGCGGGCTTTAACATTGCGGCGGTTGCTGCTGCACGCTGCACCGCCGCGATGTCCAAAGGAGTATGTCCATTTCCCTGCACTGCGTGGCAGGCACTGCACAGTGCCTGCCACGTGGTACAGGGAAATGTAGGGGGGGGACCATGGGTACCCCCCCAGTGAACCCCCCCACCACAACACAATGGGGGCCCGCAACGGGCCCCCGGAAGACATTCTCCGCCGCCTTTCCATGGCGGTCTGACCGCTGAGGAAAGGCTGGCCACCGCCGGCATCATAATCGTGCCGGCGGAGCCAGATCGGCACCGCCACCATTATCCCAGTCCTTCTCCATCCGCAAGGCAGGAGTGCGGATGGCAACCGGCAGAAAAGCGGCGGTCGGAATTTCCCACCTCCGCGGTCAACACCGCCATCCTAATCTGACTGGCGGTTTTCTGGCTTGCGATCGTGGGCGGATGTCCGCCGCCGGTTCGGCGGTAGCCCGGTGGTCATCCGACCGCCATCCTAATAGGCCCCTAAGTTAGTTTTCTAGGGAGTTAATTTTGGCTGTAAAGAAGGAGAACTCCTCACAAGTTATTAGGGATTTTGTCATTTCTTTGGAGGTTTTGGCTAGTTTGTTTGATTGGAGTTTGGCCATTTCAAAGAGCTTGCGGGGTCTGTTTTTAGCGCTATCCAGTTCGGATATGAAGAACTCTTTTTTAGATTTGAGGATGTTTCTGTTATATGAGTTTCTGGTCTGACGGAGAAGTTTTAGATGGGAGGCTGAGGGGTGCAGTCTCCAGTTTCTTTCTGTTAGCCGGAGAGCTCTCCTTTCGTTGTTGAGGTGTTCGTTGAACTAGGGGTTTCGGTCTTTGATTAGGGATCTTTTTAGCTTCACCGGGGCAAGATCATCAATAATGTTGGACATAGTCGAGTTGTAGTGCTCTGTGAGGTCGTTGACATTGGAAAGATTTGGAGGGGGGTGTAAGTCATTCTCTCAGCGAGCAGTCAGCTTCTCGAGGTCGAGGCTCTTAATGTCTCTGAGCCAGCGTTTCGGTTTCACAGGTTACCCTGGTCTCTTCATGAGTTGGCCAGGTATCAAGAAGGTAATGGCATGGTGGTCTGACCAGTCTCACAGGACAATTGCGTTAAGCCTGACCCCCGATGGCTTTGCGATGATCCAATCCAGCGTGGAACCTTTCGTGTGAGATGGTAGAGTACAGGCTTGAGTGAGTGATTGGTCAACAAGGAAGGCTTTGACGGCGTTGACCTGGGGGTCTTTGGGGTCATTGCAGTGCAGATTAAAGTCACCGAGGAAAATGTCATTGGAGTGGGGGGAAGCCTTAGCAGTAATGATTTCCATGAGGTAATCAATGAAAGTGTCATTCTTGCCTGGGGGGTGGCAGAAGATATGCAGTTTGCAAAACTGAGTAGTGTTATTACCAATGGAGAGAGCGAGATATTCGCAGGAATCAGTGGGGTCAGAATGGAGTTCAGTGACGAGGAGGTCTGAGCGGTAGATGCAGGCAATGCCTCCCCCTTTTTTAATTTGTCTGTCAAGACAAACAATGAAGTAGTTTGGCGGGACCAGTAAATCTAGGTAGGGTGATGAAGATTCATTGAGCCATGACTCGGTTAGGATAGCTACGTCAGTTTTTTTGCTCAGGATGAGGGTGGCGATGTCGGAGGCATGCTTCACTGCTGATCGGCAGTTGAGCAGGAGGCCAGAGAGTGTAGCGTCGGGGCAAGTGTTGGAAGTAGGGAAGGATAGGGGTACTTGCGTTAAGTTGTTGCTGTTTACTCCTCGGTTGTGGAGAGAAGATGATCTATTAGTGTTGATGGAGACCGTCGGGATTAAGTAATCAACTTTCTTGACTGGAGGACGGGGGGCCTCGAGGGAGGTCTTGTAAGATAAGAGGAGGGCTAGGGTTTCATCCTCCGAGAGGTAGTTGGGATGTTTGCGAGGGCGAAGGTGTCGGTTGGCCAGCGGCATGGGTTGGAGGGAATGCATGGTGAGCGGGGGAAGGACTGAGTTATGGGAAGGCTTAAGAATAGCGATAGAGTGTTCAGTGAGGTGAAGTATGTTATTCAACTCCAGCATGGAATTCTGGATGCTCTGAGCTATGTTGGATGCTCTGATGTTCAGGGTTTGAAGGTCCAAAGGTGAAGGTAGAACCTGTGGGAAGGGAGCCTGTGGGTCAAGACAAGATCTGGTGGGATGAGCGGGAGGCCTGGTGGAGGAGCTCGAACACCCTAAGGCTAGGTTTCTGGGAGGAGGGCTAGGCGAGCTCAGAGGGGTGGTCAGGGGGCTGTTGAGGCGGGTGGGGCTCAGAGGGGTGGTCATGGAGCTGTTGGGACGGGGCTCAGGTGAGCTGAGAGTGACGTGTGTTAGTTACTGAGCGAGAAGGTGACGAGCGGAGGTGGGAGGAGGAGGGCGGTGGCAATGGTTTGTTGTCAGAAGCAGGAGGTTGGGGGGTGGAGGGAAACTCTCTAGTAGCATTAAGAGAGGTACGGTCCAGGGATTTGTTCTGGGAGTGGAACACTGTAGGGAGAGTCGAGCCTCCCCGACTTTTGGGAGGGGGCGTGGGGGTGCATGGGGGGAGTGGTAGCAGCTTTGGTAGACCTGGATGGGAGGCCCAGGGGGAGCGTAGAGGGGTTATTTGCTTGTGTTTTGAGGATGGGGAAGAAGTCAGCGAATTTATTGAGATCTATGTCTGGAGCTTGGATCAGAACGATGACGTTTTTGTATAAGGTAATGGTAAGGTCAGCTCTAAGATTTGGGGAAGGCACGATCGTGAATTTGGCACCATATGGAATGTTCCTGGATTCTTGAACACTAAGAAGGTTTGATAAGGCAGCGCGCCATAGTGCTGTTTTTTTAGTGTGGAAAGTAAGGTCATTGGTAATGATGCTCTTGTCAGCGTTGAAGTACAGGTCAGAGGTCAATGTTTCGGGGTGTCTCCTCAGGAGGGCATGTTTGAAGGTTTTAGCAGCGGTCCTGGAGAGGTTAAGAGGGTAAGCGATGGTGTAAGAGTTGCCCCCTGTTGTAATCAGGGCTTTTAAAAGGGCTAGCATTCTTAGGGATCGGCTAGTCCATACTCGACAAAACACTCAGCAGAAACGAGAAACTGGGGTACCAATGGGACATTTCCCGTGTGGAAACTGTACAGTGTGCAGTCTGACTCAGGCCTCTAAAAGCATTATTCTTCGGCTGGAAGAACTTGGTTTCAGACTAAAATCAGTAATTGCAATACCAATAACGTAATTTATCGACTGACGTGCAGCTGTGGGCTTCACTACATTCGGTTCACGGATAGAATATCGGCCCCCAAAATATCCCCATACAAAAATATAGAGGTATAAATATCGATGTCAAAAATATCGACATCCTATATTTACAATGGTAAGTACAAAAATATCGATGTAAAAAATATAGTTGTACAAAATATTGATTTTAATATATATATAAAAAATAATATTAAATATATTAAATAATAAGATTAACTTTAAAAAAATAAATTAGATTTAATATACATTTTATCAAAGGTAACACATTTAATTAAAAAAATTTAAGCATACGTATATAAAATGTAATATATATATATATTCAGCTCCTTTACACGTGGTAAATAATGACCAGCACTCTCGCTAGGTTAAATCCCGTTGCGGATTTTATTGCGAACAATTAATTCAAAACAAACGCGTTTCGGCGTTAGCCTTTGTCAATGCTAACGGGCGCCGTTTCGTGGCAACTTTTATCACATGATACAGTCATTGAAAGGAAAAGAGGGACTGTCATACATTCTAGCAAAATTGGGCGCCATCTTGGAGCATGTTTTCCTAATGTTAAATACAAATCAATTGCATAGTTGCACTAAAGTAGACAAGCTCCTGGGCTTCAGACAAATTTCATATTCATTCCATTTGGACATTACACGGAGCATGTCACCATTATGACGTCACAAATTCATCAACATCACTCTTTGGCATATCAACACTAACCCTCTAAGGAGAAGAAAACAGCTTTTTAGCCTTGAATAGGCTGACTGGTGGCATGACGTGAACCCAATGTACATACTTTTAATCACTTAAAATTCTTTGACTTAAATCCATGGTATATTACCACTATCCCACGATAATTACACTCTATGTTGATTAAATAAACATTTAATTATTTCACCTTGAATAGGTTGTCCTATAACACTATGTTAAAAGTAACATAATATGAAATAAAGTATATACATTTGTCTTGATCTACCCTTACTCTTCCAACATCACTCATCTCGTCCCCTCCTCATCCTAAGTGAAGGATCTGCTATTCTACAAATGAACTGCTAAATCTTCCCCGCAGTTTAAACCACCTGGTGATTTTGTTTGGAGATCAATAATAAAACGCGATTCCAGTCTCCTCAAACATCTTTCCCTGTTGCCTCCCCTTATGTTCTTTGGGACATGGTCCAGGCAAAAGTACTGCAAAAGTAGCCTATTGCTTATATATATATATATATTTACTTTAAAACAATTAGTAAATTAATTCTAATTTATTTCATAATTTTATAAATATATAAAAATGTACAAATATATATACACATACACCAATAACATAAAATCTAATAAAAAAACATATTATAAATTAAAACAATAAACTATTTAAAAGTCTTTAAACTTAAATTTTCCACTCCAGTGAGTGCAACCGTAGGGAAAGTGTTGGATAGCTGAGGGGTAAAAATTACTATTCCCACTCCAATTAGTGCAACAGTAGGGAAAATGTTGGATAGCGGAGGAATAAAAATGACTATTCCCACTCCAGTGAGTGCAACAGTAGGGAAAGTGGTGGATAGCGGAGGGGTGAAAATTACTATTCCCACTCCAGTGAGTGCAACAATAGGGAAAGTGTTGGATAGCGGAGGGGTAAAAAATACTATTCCCACTCCAGTTAGTGCAACAATAGGGAAAGTGTTGGATAGTGGAGGGGTAAAAAATACTATTCCTTCTCAAGTTAGTACAACAATGGTGAAAGTGTTGGACAGCGGAGCGGTTAAAAATACTATTCCCACTCCAGTTAGTGCAACAAGAGCGGAGGTGTGAAAATTACTATTCCCACTCAAGTGAGTGTAACAGTAGGGAAAGTGGTGGATAGCGGAGGGGTAAAAAAATACTATTCCCACTCCAGTGAGTGCAACAATAGGGAAAGTGTTGGATAGCGGAGGGGTAAAAAATAATATTCTCACAGGAGTCAGTTCAAAATTAAAAACAAACAAAATATCAACAGCAACACAAAATATTTAAAAAAACAAAAAAATGAAATAGATAAAAATATTAAAAATTAAAAAAGATAGAAACATATTATAATGTTAAATAGATATAACAAATACCTAGACATATTATATTAAATACATAAAAAATAATTTACAAACAAATTTTTAATTAGAAATTATCTGTAAACAAAAACATTAATTATTACATAAATTTAATCTTTTTTATTTCCTACCCTTAAACACCACACAATTCACAACACACATCTAAATTGTTTTTTAATGTAACTCCATAATTAACTTAATTAATTATCAATTAAAGAAATATTATTAATTAAAAAACAAATTAAAACAGATAAAAAGTTTAATTTTCTCCCCAAACGTTACCACTATAAAACCAAAACCCACACACAAAATAAACAATTACCCTAATTATCAATTGATGAATTAATATTAATGATCAACTAATTATTAATTAATTAAACAAATTACTTTCCACCCTTTACCCCTATGAACCCCACAACCTACACTTAAAAATCATTACACAATTTCCATAATTAATTTAAAAAATAATACATTAATATCAATTAACAACTACTTATTAATTAAAAATAAATTACTTCCCGCCCTTTACCACTATAAACCCCACAACTCACACCTAAAATTAATTACACAATTGCCATATTTAAATTTTAATTAATTAATAAGCATTAATTAACAAATAAGTATTAATTAATTAAAAATAAATTACTTCCCATCCTTTACCCCTATAAACCCCACCACCTGACCCTAAACAAATAACACAATTAACATAATTAATTACCAATTAATTATTTAATAATTAACAACCAATTAATAATCAATAATACATTACTTCCCACAATTAACACTATAAAATCTAAATTAAATAAATATTAATAAATAAAAAATAACCATTAATTTATTATAATTAAATTACTTTCCACCCCATTCCCCTATAAACCCACAACCCGCTACAGAACTAAAAACGCAAAATTTAATTAAAATAAAATTAATAACTACTAAAAATTTAACACATATATTAAAAACAAAAACCATACTTAAACAAAAAAAAGATCACATAAATTTAAAATACATACTAAAATACATACCACTAATTTAAAAAAATCGATATTTTAAACAACTATATTTTTGCAAATGATATTAATTTCTTCGATATTTCTAAAAATAATATTTCTTACCTTAAAGTCGATAATCTTGACCACGATATTCTTGCTGTCAATATTTCTGTGTCACGATATTTTCAACTCGATATTTGTGTAAGTCGACATTTCCAACTCGATATTCTGTCTGCATACCCTACATTGGCCTCACCTCAAGAAAAATCAAGATTAGGGTCCAGGAACACATCAGTATCCTTAAAGCTGGGAAACTCACCACACGACTTGTCCGCGACTTTCAGGAGGTGGATCACAATTGTAGGGACCTTAGATGGACAGTCCTGCAGAGGGTGACAGGAGCAGCACATGCCATTGAGAATTTGTTAGCTTGTAAAGAGGCTTGTTGGATTTTCTTTGAGAAGTCAGACCAGGAGGGGTTGAATGACTCAATTGAGTGGCATAAGGTGGTAAGATGATGACATCAACACTGTTCTTGCTCTGTCTTATTAGAGGCTGATTAATATACACACCCATTATTTTTTAGGTGATATTTGGATCCACAGTGACGAGTGCTTTCCACCATGCAGTTAATAAGGAATCTGCTACTATATGGTCCTGAAGATGGATGATACTTTGATGTAAGAAATCACTATATGGGTTCAATCTTGATGGTTTAACCCCCCTGCTGGTAGAGAGCCATACATGTGTCTTGGAATGGCGATTTAGGTGTCTCTTATTGAACATTGTTTCGGTATGTAGGTGCCCGTTAATTGACTATGAGTGGGTACTGTAACACCCTGTTACCACTCTTGTAATTATGTACGTGTAGTACGATTGAGAGTACACAAAGTTTGGCATTAAGGTTGATTGTGCCAAACTAATTAGTTGGAGAGGATAGTCCTGCTTCTGGGTCGTTTGGTGCTTTGGATTTCAAATGCTTACTAATGCAAGGAATTACTTAATTCTGACTGCCAGGATGATAATGAGATAAGTTTTCATGCAGGGACACTGGTTTGTCAGATTTAATACATTTTACCGATAAACCAACTGTGTGTGGCCACCAATTTAAGAAGGCGCCCATAACCAGCCAGGTTTTGTATAGTAACAACTTCAAGATGGACCCCAGGACTTAATCTGTTGTGCCCTGGATGTAGCGTTTCACGCGGTGTAGTGAAACGCTTCCAGAATCAGAGGGCGTGCCCGCCGCATCCTTCTGGGTCAGGGGGCGCTGGAATGCATCTTAACGCACCCTACTCCTCTACAATTGTTGATTGCATCCTAAACGCGAGCAACCGGCGCGGCGGTGAGTTACTTCTGGAATACAAAATGCTTAAAGATCGGAGATACGAGATTGAACTTGATTTAACGCAATAGCATTAACAGGAGTTTTTAGTGGTTGGACAAGAATAGGCGAGGTTCATTGTTTTTACTGAGATTCCCATTAATGTTAGTATCAAGCCCGGTAGTGTATCGGTGTTATAACATCAAATGTACGAAGACTGAAAACCTGATCGCACTAACATAGGGGTCCAGAGTGAATTAGATTCTAGATTTTAACAGGCGTGGTTTGTTCTAGAGGTGACTTTAAAGACTCCAACCACAACTTTAGAAAAGAACAACCTGAGAGAGTAAAAGGGAAGAATTTTCCTCTTTTTTATGGTAGCGTGCACAAATTTATTTCCAGGTGTGCGCTTTTGGTTGCATTGATAATTGGGGGGCCGTTACCCTGCAGATCCACTTCCCGTGAGTTGCTGGTAGGAGTCCACCTGGCAACCACTTGATAACTGTGCTATGGACATCAGAATATGGAAACGAGCATGGGTGCTGTCATAATATGATGTTGTCCAATTTAAAAAAAAAAATATATATATATATATATATATATATATATTTCTCTATGTCTCTGGCACTATCTTCTCTTCTCTTATTTTTTACCAACCCCTACCGGTCTGGTGCATTCTCGAGGTGGAGTTGTGTCTCTGTGCCCTGATGAAATTGCCATACATTTTTCGGGCAGTGAAACAGGTTGGTCGTTCAGGTTAAAATGGTCTGAAGATGCCACTATTTTTTAACCAAGTGTGAACACTATTTAGATTAAAGAATATATGTGATAGATGTCCACAATTCAATTTTAATTTATGGGGAATTCAGTTCATCTCCTTCACATTACGTGGCCTAGATGGTAGATAGATATCACCTTCATTGATACACCGCACTTTTTTAAATTTATTTATTTTCTCATATTAATTAGAGTTAGGTCACATTCTTTTCTGTCAGGAAAGTGCAGATGATGACAGAGTGAGACAAATGGTGAGTACCAACCCGTAGCTCCATGGATGTTGCTTACGTGAGGCACTTTCTGACCCAACTCACATTTTTTGTTAGTCCATTCTGAGACTATAGGCTGGTGGGCTCCCGACTTGACGTGGATGGTTGGTGAATTTTGTTATTCTGAATAACACATATGGGTGGGCATGACTAGATAGCAAGCATTGCCTCGCTAAAGTAGTATGATACTTTAAAAAAAAAAATGTAAAAGTTAATGCATTTGTCTATAACCAAGCCTTTGTTTTCTGAAAGTGCATGGGGATTGAGCCAGCACTGGTCACCTTGCTGCACAACTTATATGAGGGCCTCACTGCCTCCGTGAGATATGGGGGCTAATGGTGAATGTACCGAGCCATTTAGTTTGAAGAGAGGGGTGTGCTAGGGGTTCATCCTGGCACCCTTTGTCTTCATACTTTAAATTAACGGTTCAAGTCAGCCTTAACTGAACTTGGGTTGGGTGTGCCAAGCATGGGCAGTCATCCATTGCCCGCACTTTTTTAATAGAATGCATGGCTAGGGGATTGCAGCGCCTCCTTGAGCTTTTTGTCACTTTTTTGTCACCTTTATGAATGCCTCTACCTTTCCACTAACTACCCCCATGTTATTGTTGTTGGCCCCAGAAATACTAGTTCAAAAACATTTGTGGTAAAGGTTCAACCTATCAGCAGGGTTGAGGATTTTTCTTATTTGGTGATCCTGTTAGATTTCCAACCACTGCTCCCGAAAAATTCAAGATGTTTAAAAGGGCTGTCAACTGCATTAGCTCTTTTTCGAGACACTTAGGCCACACACATGTTGAGGCAACACTCAAAGTCTATAAGGTCAAATGTATTCCTGAAGTGAGCTTTGGGTGCGACATTTAGGATTATGTGTCCATATCCCCATTACAGGTTGCTGAGAACATCTTTCTGAGAGGTCTCTTAAACGTCCCTCATGGCATTCCCATTGAGATTGTCCATGAAGAATTGGGGTCGGCGTACATTTCTGATCTCATTTGTATGCAGCCTTTGCTTTTATGGTTGTCCCTTTGGTTGACGTAGGAGCTAAAACTATATAGACTTCGTACTTCTCGGATCCGGAGGGCTTTCCGAGCGAGACGTGCTTCGGGAGTCCGAACGAGCAAGAACGATGCTGCCGTATGCTTACGGACTCGGTTTGGTTGGACTCCCATTGACCTCTATCGGAGCCTGTGTACAGACTCGTACACAGACCCCCATAGCAGAAAAAGGGTGGGCGGGGAAAATCGTACACCCTGTGGCGTGCACCCCATGGTGCCCGTCACACTGTGCATGCCTGGGTTGGGGGGGACCCATGGGCACCCCCATGACAGATTCGGAGAGCCCCGGGTGCGGGGGGGCCTACTACGGCCCCCCGAAGTACGCTTCCGACTGCCGTTTCATCTTGCTGAGACCGAGGCGAAGCGGCTGTCCGAATTGTGCATCTTACTCGCTCGGTCGGAATTCGGCTCCATTGCGCTGCACGATCCAGCTACGAACTAGTCATACGGAGCGGTTCGGGTCCGGAAACGATTCGGTCGGCGCGTACGCGATCTTCGCATCGTATTTGGTCATTCGGACCTGTGTACGATTCGGTTGTAAACAAGGGCTACGAATCGGATCCGGCAAAGCCAAATCCGATTCGGAGGCCTTCCGAACGACATCGGAATCGGGCCCATAGTGTGAGACTGTTTAAACCTGGACAATATGTCCCGCATCCCATGGTTCTCCTTTATTAGAAGAAATCTCATGGATCTGTGCAGACCAGAACTTTTTTCAGATCCCAATCGTTTAGTGAAAGGGGATATTGCCTAGCTGAATCAGGCCTTTCATACCAGGGTGGCAGCGGAGTGAGAGGCCTCTGCATTGACCAAGAGCTTGATGCGCCATTTCATTATGGTCAAACCAGTTTGTACGATGGAACCCTGTTTAAATCTGGGTATGGCCAGTTATCACTGCAAGTTGCTGACATTTTTCAGGTTAAATCTGCTTCATCAAATGATGCTTTCCAAGGGGGTTGGACAAAAGTATCAGAGCTACAAGCATGTATGTGTGATAACATTTCCATTCCTGATACCTTATATATTGTAATGATTTGCCCCAGATTTAAGAGTTTGCATCATCAGTACATTTGTTTACTACTTTTACCTCTAAACTTCAGACAGGTGAGACCAGCGCTCTTTTTCCTACTACTTTTACCGTCCCATAGGGTGTGCTTTTTCGTGACACGCCTTTTATCTGGTATTTTATATTGGCGATGAGAACACCTATGTGCACTTTGGACCGCATCTATATTGATCACTTGTTCCACATTTCAGTTTTTTCCCTGTAGAGCAAAACTGTATTTTTTTCATGTTCTTTAGACTGTATTTCAGTAGTTTTGCAGTAATCAATTCATTTATTGTGGATATCTCCGATTTTATTTAGAGTCTTATTCTCTTTTATGACCGTAATGTTTTATTGTATGCACTTTTATAATTTTAAGATAAAATCGAATGAAGTTAACACTTGACATGTTAAAGTCAATAGGCAATTGAGTGTGGAGTGCTATTACTTTATTACAATTTGCAGAGAAGCATTTTGTTACATGGAACTTCATAGTTTACTGTGGAAGGCCCTGGGGGCACATGCATCAAGCCTTTTTCCAATGCATGTACCTTTTGTCATTCGCAATTTAGGTAATCGCAATTTTTTGCGATTACCTAAATTGCGAATGCATTTTGGGAATCGCAATTTTCGATTCCCTAAAGGTGATGCATGTAGCCTTTCCTAAATGCGAACTGTGCATTTAGGAAACGTTAATTACCATCAACTTCAAGTTGATGGTAATTTGTGCATGCTTTGAAAAATGCACAAAAATGCATTTTTCAAAGTACCATGCAGCGCACACATGCCCTTAGGGCATGTGTGTGCTTTACATGTGCACACTTACCTTTTTTGGGGGGGTGCTTCAGGGGGGCCTTAAGCCCCCGGGCACCATTGGATTTGCATTTGCAATTTGCGAATACCAATTTGGTAATTGCAATTTGCGAATGCATTACCATTCATTCCTATGGGCCTGTAGGCCCATAGGAATGAATGGAGTCAGGTTAGCTAATAGCGATTCATAATTTCAGAATCGCTATTACCTAATGTTAAGAAATCGCTAATTTTTTTGCGATTCCTACATGCATTACATTTTGCGATTCCAAAATAGCAATTCAGTAAAAATTGCTATTTTAGAATCGCAAAATGAATGCTTGATGTTTGTGCCCCAAAGGTTCTAGTGTTGGTTAACCTCTCTGACAAACCATTAAGATAGCACAGAGGATGTGTACTGTGGTAATCCTTGTTAGGCCCACTTAGGAGACCTAGGGGTCGATTCCGTTCTCGGTCGGAAGGCCTCCGAATCGGATTCGGCTTTACCGGATCCGAGTCGGAGGCTCTGTTTCCGACCGAGTCGTACAGAGGTCCGGACACCCAAGTACGATGCGAATGAACACGAAATCGCCGACCGACTCGTTTCCGGGTCCGAACCGCTCCGTACGACTCGGTCGCAGACGAACCGTACCGCGCAATGGAGTCGATTTCCGAGCGAGCCAGTACAATGCACGATCCGGACAGCCGGATCGAGTCGGAGTCACTGGGACGAAAAAGCTCCGGGAAGCGGACTTCGGGGGTCCGTGTCGGACCCCCTTCACCCGTAGCCTAACGAGTCGAACACAGGGGGGGATCCAAGGGGCCCCCCTTCACATGCATGTACGGTGCGGATGGCACCAACGTTTACCCACTGCAGGGGGCGCCCTTTTGCGAGACGAACCCATTCAGCTGATGCGAGGCCAAGCACGCGTCGTACGACCAGCTCCCATTGACTTCAATGGGAATCCGACTGGGCCGAGTCCGTCAGCATACGGCAGCATCGTACTCGCTCGGTCGGACTCCAGGGGTACGGCTCGGTCGGAAAACACTCCGGATCCGGCTCGGTCGGAGGGCTTTCCGACCCAGATCGGAATCGCCCCCCTAGTCTTTTGCTTTGTGAACTTGAATGGCGTTTACATTTCTAAATGTGTGACTGTGTACCTTGTGTGTGCCTTATTGGAAAGCTTATGCTGAAGTCAGCAGGCCTGAATTGGTTATGATAACAAGGCAATGATAATGGGCACAGGCCTGATTGGGTCACTGCTAAAAGTTAAGTCCAAAGCCATAGGTCAGATCTCTTTATTATAAATCATTATGAAAAAGGTAGTAGGCTTGGCTTATTTATTGGGAAACGCATTTGTTAATGTTAATATGCCTTCAATGATGGCTTGTGATCATGCTGTGTTACAGGCTGTAGACAGGTATTTTGTTACATGATATCTTGCAGATTACCATCCTAGGCTAGGGTTTTGGTGTTTGCCCTCACCTGTGACAAACCCTGGTGGTAGATGATTATAGTCGTGATAATGCTGGTTAGGCTCTTTCGAAAGGGGTTGTAGATTGTCTTGCCAACTATAATTGTGCACATATTTGTAATTTTATAACTGCATACATGATGGCTCCTAGCATAAACACACTTAAGCAGGCCAGCATTGGTTATGGTGACAAGTCAATGGTAAAGGCTATAGGCCTTATTGGTTCACTTGGAAACGTTATGTCAGATTTCATAGGTTTGTTTTGTTTATTATTACAAGTTATGAGAAAGCTAATATGCCTGACTTACTTATTATGTAAGGCAAGTGTTAAAGGCAATAGGATTTTAATCGTGAATAGTTATTGCACTTTGGTCAAAGTCAGTAAGCATGTATTTAGTTAACCCCTTCGCTGCTAGGCCTTTTCCCCCTGTGCTAAGCCTTTTTTGGCTATTTGGGGTAGTTCGGTGCTAGGCCCCTGTAACTTTTTGACCACATAAGGTATCCACGCCAAATTTGCGTCCTTTTTTTCCAACATCATGGGGATTCTAAAGGTATCCAGGGTTTGTGGATTTCCCTGGAGGGGACCCAGAAATTAGCCAAAATACAGCAAAAGTTTTTTTGGGGGGGAAAAAAAGGGCTACAGATGAAAGCGTCTGGTTTTTTCCCTGCAAATGGTATCAAAAAAGGGGTTGTGGTGCTGAAATCACCATCTTCCCAGCTTTCAGGGTCAAGCAGACTTTTGTCAGAAAATCAAAATATTTTACACAGTTTTGGCATTTTTCTGGGACATAGCCTATTTTTGCTATTTTTTGTGCTTTCAACCTCTTTCCAGTTAATGGTAGAAATGGGTATGAAAGCAATAATGGATCCTGGAAAGCTATACATTTTAGAAAAGTAGACAAAATTCTGAATTCAGCAAGGGTCATTTGTGTAGATCCTTCAAGGTTTCTTCATAGAAACTAACAGTTAAATATAGGAAAAATTGAAAATTAGTTGAAAAAAACAGCCATTTGTGTCAACGTTTTCACCTGTAACTTCTTCTAATTATGATAGTTGTTTGAAAGCAATATACCATTACATCCGCTAAACCTTTCTGGTTGTGGGGATATATAGGACTTGTAGGTTCCCCAAGAACCCGACGAACCCAGAGCCAATAACTCAGCAGCGTCTTGCAATGGTTTTTTATTATGTACCGGGTATATAGCAATTCATTTGGGAAAATGTATACATGGAAAAATCGGTATGAAAGACACCTATGTATTTCTGAAATGGGAACAAAATATAGAGTTTAGAAACAGTAGATATTTGCACATTTCCGAAATTGGGAGTACCCATACTAGCATAAGAATTATAGGTGATTTTTCAAAATGACTTCTTTTTACACATTGTCTTTCATTTGGAAGGCAGAAATGCATCGAAAGTCAATAGGTAATAACAGTTGCTCTACAATTCTGTGTTACCCTAAGTCTCCCGAGAAAAATGGTACCTCACTTGTGTGGGTAGGCCTAGTGCCCGCGACAGGAAACGGCCCAAAACGCAAGGTGGACACACCACATTTTCACAGTGAAAAATGACCCTTTTTTGCAAAGTGCCTAGCTGTAGTTTTTGAACCCTAGCTCTGCCGGCACCTAGGGAAACCTAGCAAACCTATACATTTTTGAAAACTAGACACCCAGGGGAATCCAGGATGGGGTGACTTGACTGGCTCTCACCAGGTTCTGTTACCCAGAATCCCTCGCAAACCTAAAACATTGTCAAAACAAACATTTTCCTCACATTTCTGTGGTGGAAAGTTCTGGAATCTGCGTAGATCCATAAAATTCCACCCACCCCGCATTCCCCAAAGTCTTCCGAGAAAAATGGTGCCTCACTTGTGTGGGTAGGCCTAGTGGCAGCGACAGGAAATGGCCCAAAACGCAAGGTGGACGCACCACATTTTCACAGTGAAAAATGACCCTTTGTTTTACAAAGTGCCTAGCTGTAGTTTTTGAACCCTAGCTCTGCTGGCACCTAGGGAGACCTAGCAAACCTATACATTTTTGAAAACTAGACACCCAGGGGAATCCAGGATGGGGTGACTTGACTGGCTCTCACCAGGTTCTGTTACCCAGAATCCCTTGCAAACCTAAAAATTGTCCAAAAAACAAATTTTCCTCACATTTCTGTGGTGGAAAGTTCTGGAATCTGCGTGGATCCACAAAATTCCACCCACCCCGTGTTTCCCAAAGTCTTCTGAGAAACATGGTACCTCACTTGTGTGGGTAGGCCTACTGCCAGCGACAGGAAAACGGCCCAAAACGCAACGTGGACACACCACATTTTCACAGTGAAAAATGACCCTTTTTTTGCAAAGTGCCTAGCTGTAGTTTTGAACCCTAGCTCTGCCAGCACCTAGGGAAACCTAGCAAACCTATACATTTTTGAAAACTAGACACCCGGAGAGTTCCAGGGAGGTATGGCTTGCATGGATCCCCCAACGTTTTCTTACCCAGAATCTCCTGCAAACCTCAATTTTAGCTGAAAAAATCACTTTTTCCGCACATTTTGTGTGGGAAAGTTGTCGCATCACCGGGCTGACACAAATTTCCTACCACCCAGCGTTCCCCAGGTCTCCCGATAAAAATGGTGCCTCACTCGTGTGGGAGGCCTAAGTACCGCGACAGGCAAGGGCCCAAAACGTATTGAGGCGACATCAAATTGCCTATCACAAAACGACCTGGTTTTGCAAGGGTCACCTGGGTTTTGGCCCGTGCTCGGCGGCCAGCTAGGGAAACCTACCAAACCCACACATTTCTGACAACTAGACACCCGGGGGGTTCCAGGGAGGTATGGCTTGTGTGGATCCCCCAACGTTTTCTTACCCAGAATCCCCTGCAAACCTCAATTTTAGCTGAATAAATCACTTTTTCCACATTTTTGTGTGAGAAAGTTGTGGCATCACCGGGCTGACTACAAATTTCCTACCACCCAGCGTTCCCCAGGTCTCCCGATAAAAATGGTGCCTCACTCGTGTGGGAGGCCCAACTACCACGACAGGCAAGGGCCCAAAACGTATTGAGGCGACATCAAAATTGCCTATCACAAAACGACCTGGTTTTGCAAGGAAGGTCACCTGGGTTTTGGCCCGTGCTCGGCGGCCAGCAGGAAACCTACTAAACCCACACATTTCTGAAAACTAGACACCGGAGGTTCCAGAGAGGTATGGCTTGCATGGATCCCCCAACGTTTTCTTACCCAGAATCCCCTGCAAACCTCAATTGTAGGTTAAAAAATCACTTTTTCCGCACATTTTTGTGTGGGAAAGTTGTGGCATCACCGGGCTGACACAAATTTCTACCACCCAGCGTTCCCTCAGGTCTCCCGATAAAAATGGTGCCTCACTCATTTGGGAGGCCCAAGTACCCGCACAGGCAAGGGCCCAAAACGTATTGAGGCGACATCAAAATTGCCTATCACAAAACGACCTGGTTTTGCAAGGGAGTCACCTGGGTTTTGGCCCGTGCTCGGCGGCCAGCTAGGGAATCCTACCAAACCCACATTTCTGACAACTAGACACCCGGGGTTCCAGGGAGGTATGGCTTGTGTGGATCCCCCAACGTTTTCTTATCCAGAATCCCTGCAAACCTCAATTTTAGCTGAAAAAAATCCCTTTTTCTATACATTTTTGTGTGGGAAAGTTGTGGCATCACCGGGCTGACACAAATTTCCTACCACCCAGCGTTCCCCCAGGTCTCCCGATAAAAATGGTGCCTCACTCGTGTGGGAGGCCTAAGTACCCGCGACAGGCAAGGGCCCAAAACGTATTGAGGCGACATCAAAATTGCCCTATCACAAAACGACCTGGTTTTGCAAGGGAGTCCCCTGGGTTTTGGCCCGTGCTCGGCGGTCAGCTAGGGAACCCTACCAAACCCACACAGTTCTGAAAACTAGACACCCGGGGATTCAGGGAGGTATGGCTTGCGTGTATCCCCCAACGTTTTCTTACCAGAATCCCCTGCAAACCTCAATTTTAGCTGAAAAAATCACTTTTTCTACACATTTTGTGTGGGAAAGTTGTGCATCACCAGGATGACACAAATTTCCTACCACCCAGCGTTCCCCCAGGTCTCCTGATAAAAATGGTGCCTCACTTGTGTGGGAGGCCCAAGTACCTGCGACAGGCAAGGGCCCAAAACATATTGAGGCGACATCAAAATTGCCTATCACAAAATGTTTTGGGCCCTTGCCTGTCGCGGCTACTTGGGCCTCCCACACGAGTCAGGCACCATTTTTATCGGGAGACCTGGGGAACGCTGTGGTAGGAAATTTGTGTCAGCCCAGTGATGCCACAACTTTCCCACACAAAATGTGTGGAAAAAGTGATTTTTTCAGCTAAATTTGAGGTTTGCAGGGATTCTGGGTAAGAAAACGTTGGGGATCCACGCAAGCCATACCTCCTGGAATCCCCTGGTTGTCTAGTTTTCAGAAATGTGTGGGTTTGGTACGTTTCCCTAGCTGGCCGCTGAGCACAGGGCCAAAACCCAGGTGACCCCTTGCAAAACCAGGTTGTTTTGTGAAGGCAACTTTGATGTCGCCTCAATACGTTTTGGGCCCTTGCCTGTCGCGGTACTTGGGCCTCCCACATGAGTGAGGCACCATTTTATCGGGAGACCTGGGAACGCTGGGTGGTAGGAAATTTGTGTCAGCTCGGTGATGCCACAACTTTCCCACGCACAAAATGTGTGGAAAAAGTGATTTTTTTCAGCTAAAATTGAGGTTTGCAGGGATTCTGGGTAATAAAACGTTGGGGATCCACGCAAGCCATACCTCCTGGAACCCCGGGTGTCTAGTTTTCAGAAATGTGTGGGTTTGGTAGGTTTCCTAGCTGGCCGCCGAGCACAGGGCCAAAACCCAGGTGACCTCTTGCAAAACCAGGTCGTTTTGTGATAGGCAATTTGATGTCGCTCAATACGTTTTGGGCCCTTGCCTGTCGTGAGTACTAGGGCCTCCCACACGAGTGAGGCACCATTTTTATCGGGAGACCTGGGGAACGCTGTGGTAGGAAATTTGTGTCAGCCCGGTGATGCCACAACTTTCCCACACAAAATGTGTGGAAAAAGTGATTTTTTCAGCTAAAATTGAGGTTTGCAGAGGATTCTGGGTAATAAACGTTGGGGGATCCACGCAAGCCATACCTCCTGGAACCCCGGGTGTCTAGTTTTCAGAAATGTGTGGGTTTGGTAGGTTTCCTAGCTGGCCGCCGAGCACAGGGCCAAAACCCAGGTGACCTCCCTGCAAAATCAGGTCATTTTGTGATAGGCAATTTTGATGTCTCCTCAATACGTTTTGGGCCCTTGCCTGTCGCGGGTACTTGGGCCTCCCACATGAGTGAGGCACCATTTTATCGGGAGACCTGGGGAACGCTGGGTGGTAGGAAATTTGTGTCAGCCCGTGATGCCACAACTTTCCCACACAAAAATGTGTGGAAAAGTGATTTTTCAGCTAAAATTGAGGTTTGCAGGGATTCTGGGTAGGAAACCGTTGGGGATCAACGCAACACATACCTCCCTGGAATCCCCCGGGTGTCTAGTTTTCAGAAATGTGTGGGTTTGGTACGTTTCCCTAGCTGGCCGCCGAGCACAGGGCAAAAACCCAGGTGACCCCTTGCAAAACCAGGTTGTTTTGTGAAAGGCAATTTTGATGTCGCCTCAATACGTTTTGGAGCCCTTGCCTGTCGCGAGTACTTGGGCCTCCCACATGAGTGAGGCACCATTTTTATCGGGAGACCTGGGGAACGCTGGGTGGTAGGAAATTTGTGTCAGCTCGGTGATGCCACAACTTTCCACACAAAATGTGTGGAAAAAGTGATTTTTCAGCTAAAATTGAGGTTTGCAGGGATTCTGGGTAATAAAACGTTGGGGGATCCACGCAAGCCATACCTCCCTGGAACCCCGGGTGTCTAGTTTTCAGAAATGTGTGGGTTTGGTAGGTTTCCCTAGCTGGCCGCCAAGCACAAGGCCAAAAACCCAGGTGACCCCCCCCTTGCAAAACCAGGTCGTTTTGTGATAGGCAATTTTGATGTCGCCTCAATACGTTTTGGGCCCTTGCCTGTCGCGGGTACTAGGGCCTCCCACACGAGTGAGGCACCATTTTTATCGGGAGACCTGGGGGAACGCTGGGTGGTAGGAAATTTGTGTCAGCCCGGTGATGCCACAACTTTCCCACACAAAAATGTGTGGAAAAAGTGATTTTTTCAGCTAAAATTGAGGTTTGCAGGGGATTCTGGGTAGGAAACCGTTGGGGATCAACGCAACACATACCTCCCTGGAATCCCCCGGGTGTCTAGTTTTCAGAAATGAGTGGGTTTGGTAGGTTTCCCTAGCTGGCCGCCGAGTACTGGGCCAGAAACCCAGGTGACCCCCCCTTGCAAAATCAGGTCATTTTGTGATAGGCAATTTTGATGTCTCCTCTATACGTTTTGGGCCCTTGCCTGTCGCGGGTACTTGGGCCTCTCACAAGAGTGAGGCACCATTTTTATCGGGAGACCTGGGGAACGCTGGGTGGTAGGAAATTTGTGTCAGCCCGGTGATCCTACAACTTTCCCACACAGAAATGTGAGAAAAAAATTATTTTTTTCAACAAAATTTGAGGTTTGCAGAGGATTCTGAGTAACAGAACCTGGTGAGAGCCACTCAAGTCACCCCATCCTGGATTCCCCTGGGTGTCTAGTTTTCAAAAATGTATAGGCTTGCTAGGTTTCCCTATGTGCCGGCTGCGCTAGGGCCCAAAATCCACAGGTAGGCACATTGCTAAAAACAAGTCTGTGCCTAGTGGGCTTTCTGCCGCCCTGAGGGGGAATCGGGGGGGACCCCGATATGCCCCTAAGGGGGGCATAAAGACTGGCTATGATTTTGGGGGTGGGGGCATTGGTATGCCCATTCTGGGCAGCCCCCACCCCCACGCATAAAAAAAGCCAGCGTAATCGCTGGCGCCAAGTGGGCCTTCTGCCCCCCCGGGGGCAGATCAGGGGCCACTGCCCCCATCTGCCCCTCGGGGGGGCAGAAAGACTGTGGCACTTTTTTGGGGAGGTGTGGGCATTGGCATGCCCATTCTGGGTTGACCTCAACCCTGAATAAAAATTAAAAAAATCCTGAGGCCTAGTGGCTTTCTGCCCCCCCGGGGGGCAGATATGGGGCTATTGCCCCAATATGCCTCTGGGGAGGGGCAAAAAGACTGTGGTAATTGTTTTTGGGAGGGACATTATCATGCCCATTCTGGGCAGCCCCCACCCCTACATTATTAAAAAAAAAATCCCTTGTGCCTAGTGGGCTTTCTGCCCCCCCCGGGGGCAGATCAGGGCTATTGCCCCATCTGCCCCTGGGGGGGCAGAAAGACTGACATTTCCCAGGAGGGGTGGGGGCATTGCCATGCCGTTTTTGGGCAGCCCCCACCCCAACATCAATAAAAAAAAAATCCCTGGTTTCTAATGGGCTTTCTGCCCCCCCGGGGGGGCAGAAAGACTGACATTTCTCTGGGGGGAGGGGTGGGGGCATTGCCATGCCCTTTTTGGGCAGCCCCCACCCCAACGTCAATAAAAAAAAAATCCCCGGTTTCTAGTAGCCTTTCTGCCCCCCCGGGGGGCAGATTGGGGGCTACTGCCCCCGTCTTCCCCCTGGGGGGGCAGAAAGACTTACATTTCTCTGGGGGGGTGGGGGCATTGCCATGCCCTTTTTGGACAGCCCCCACCCCAACGTCAATAAAAAAAAAAATCCCTGGTTTCTAGTGGGCCCCCCTTCACATGCATGTACGGTGCGGATGGCACCAACGTTTACCCACTGCAGGGGGCGCCCTTTTGCCAGACGAACCCATTCAGCTGATGCGAGGCCAAGCACGCGTCGTACGACCAGCTCCCATTGACTTCAATGGGAATCCGACTGGGCCGAGTCCGTCAGCATACGGCAGCATCGTACTCGCTCGGTCGGACTCCAGGGGTACGGCTCGGTCGGAAAACACTCCGGATCCGGCTCGGTCGGAGGGCTTTCCGACCCAGATCGGAATCGCCCCCTAGTCTTTTGCTTTGTGAACTTGAATGGCGTTTACATTTCTAAATGTGTGACTGTGTACCTTGTGTGTGCCTTATTGGAAAGCTTATGCTGAAGTCAGCAGGCCTGAATTGGTTATGATAACAAGGCAATGATAATGGGCACAGGCCTGATTGGGTCACTGCTAAAAGTTAAGTCCAAAGCCATAGGTCAGATCTCTTTATTATAAATCATTATGAAAAAGGTAGTAGGCTTGGCTTATTTATTGGGAAACGCATTTGTTAATGTTAATATGCCTTCAATGATGGCTTGTGATCATGCTGTGTTACAGGCTGTAGACAGGTATTTTGTTACATGATATCTTGCAGATTACCATCCTAGGCTAGGGTTTTGGTGTTTGCCCTCACCTGTGACAAACCCTGGTGGTAGATGATTATAGTCGTGATAATGCTGGTTAGGCTCTTTCGAAAGGGGTTGTAGATTGTCTTGCCAACTATAATTGTGCACATATTTGTAATTTTATAACTGCATACATGATGGCTCCTAGCATAAACACACTTAAGCAGGCCAGCATTGGTTATGGTGACAAGTCAATGGTAAAGGCTATAGGCCTTATTGGTTCACTTGGAAACGTTATGTCAGATTTCATAGGTTTGTTTTGTTTATTATTACAAGTTATGAGAAAGCTAATATGCCTGACTTACTTATTATGTAAGGCAAGTGTTAAAGGCAATAGGATTTTAATCGTGAATAGTTATTGCACTTTGGTCAAAGTCAGTAAGCATGTATTTAGTTAACCCCTTCGCTGCTAGGCCTTTTCCCCCCTGTGCTAAGCCTTTTTTTGGCTATTTGGGGTAGTTCGTGCTTAGGCCCCTGTAACTTTTTGACCACATAAGGTATCCACGCCAAATTTGCGTCCTTTTTTTCCAACATCATGGGGATTCTAAAGGTATCCAGGGTTTGTGGATTTCCCTGGAGGGGACCCAGAAATTAGCCAAAATACAGCAAAAGTTTTTTTGGGGGGGAAAAAAAGGGCTACAGATGAAAGCGTCTGGTTTTTTCCCTGCAAATGGTATCAAAAAAGGGGTTGTGGTGCTGAAATCACCATCTTCCCAGCTTTCAGGGTCAAGCAGACTTTTGTCAGAAAATCAAAATATTTTACACAGTTTTGGCATTTTTCTGGGACATAGCCTATTTTTGCTATTTTTTGTGCTTTCAACCTCTTTCCAGTTAATGGTAGAAATGGGTATGAAAGCAATAATGGATCCTGGAAAGCTATACATTTTAGAAAAGTAGACAAAATTCTGAATTCAGCAAGGGTCATTTGTGTAGATCCTTCAAGGTTTCTTCATAGAAACTAACAGTTAAATATAGGAAAAATTGAAAATTAGTTGAAAAAAACAGCCATTTGTGTCAACGTTTTCACCTGTAACTTCTTCTAATTATGATAGTTGTTTGAAAGCAATATACCATTACATCCGCTAAACCTTTCTGGTTGTGGGGATATATAGGACTTGTAGGTTCCCCAAGAACCCGACGAACCCAGAGCCAATAACTCAGCAGCGTCTTGCAATGGTTTTTATTATGTACCGGGTATATAGCAATTCATTTGGGAAAATGTATACATGGAAAAATCGGTATGAAAGACACCTATGTATTTCTGAAATGGGAACAAAATATAGAGTTTAGAAACAGTAGATATTTGCACATTTCCGAAATTGGGAGTACCCATACTAGCATAAGAATTATAGGTGATTTTTCAAAATGACTTCTTTTTACACATTGTCTTTCATTTGGAAGGCAGAAATGCATCGAAAGTCAATAGGTAATAACAGTTGCTCTACAATTCTGTGTTACCCTAAGTCTCCCGAGAAAAATGGTACCTCACTTGTGTGGGTAGGCCTAGTGCCCGCGACAGGAAACGGCCCAAAACGCAAGTTGGACACACCACATTTTCACAGTGAAAAATGACCCTTTTTTTGCAAAGTGCCTAGCTGTAGTTTTTGAACCCTAGCTCTGCCGGCACCTAGGGAAACCTAGCAAACCTATACATTTTTGAAAACTAGACACCCAGGGGAATCCAGGATGGGGTGACTTGACTGGCTCTCACCAGGTTCTGTTACCCAGAATCCCTCGCAAACCTAAAACATTGTCAAAACAAACATTTTCCTCACATTTCTGTGGTGGAAAGTTCTGGAATCTGCGTAGATCCATAAAATTCCACCCACCCCGCATTCCCCAAAGTCTTCCGAGAAAAATGGTGCCTCACTTGTGTGGGTAGGCCTAGTGGCAGCGACAGGAAATGGCCCAAAACGCAAGGTGGACGCACCACATTTTCACAGTGAAAAATGACCCTTTGTTTTACAAAGTGCCTAGCTGTAGTTTTTGAACCCTAGCTCTGCTGGCACCTAGGGAGACCTAGCAAACCTATACATTTTTGAAAACTAGACACCCAGGGGAATCCAGGATGGGGTGACTTGACTGGCTCTCACCAGGTTCTGTTACCCAGAATCCCTTGCAAACCTAAAAAATTGTCCAAAAAAACAAATTTTCCTCACATTTCTGTGGTGGAAAGTTCTGGAATCTGCGTGGATCCACAAAATTCCACCCACCCCGTGTTTCCCAAAGTCTTCTGAGAAACATGGTACCTCACTTGTGTGGGTAGGCCTACTGCCAGCGACAGGAAACGGCCCAAAACGCAACGTGGACACACCACATTTTCACAGTGAAAAATGACCCTTTTTTTGCAAAGTGCCTAGCTGTAGTTTTTGAACCCTAGCTCTGCCAGCACCTAGGGAAACCTAGCAAACCTATACATTTTTGAAAACTAGACACCCGGAGGGTTCCAGGGAGGTATGGCTTGCATGGATCCCCCAACGTTTTCTTACCCAGAATCCCCTGCAAACCTCAATTTTAGCTGAAAAAATCACTTTTTCCGCACATTTTTGTGTGGGAAAGTTGTCGCATCACCGGGCTGACACAAATTTCCTACCACCCAGCGTTCCCCCAGGTCTCCCGATAAAAATGGTGCCTCACTCGTGTGGGAGGCCTAAGTACCCGCGACAGGCAAGGGCCCAAAACGTATTGAGGCGACATCAAAGTTGCCTATCACAAAACGACCTGGTTTTGCAAGGAGGTCACCTGGGTTTTGGCCCGTGCTCGGCGGCCAGCTAGGGAAACCTACCAAACCCACACATTTCTGACAACTAGACACCCGGGGGGTTCCAGGGAGGTATGGCTTGTGTGGATCCCCCAACGTTTTCTTACCCAGAATCCCCTGCAAACCTCAATTTTAGCTGAATAAATCACTTTTTCCACACATTTTTGTGTGAGAAAGTTGTGGCATCACCGGGCTGACACAAATTTCCTACCACCCAGCGTTCCCCCAGGTCTCCCGATAAAAATGGTGCCTCACTCGTGTGGGAGGCCCAACTACCACGACAGGCAAGGGCCCAAAACGTATTGAGGCGACATCAAAATTGCCTATCACAAAACGACCTGGTTTTGCAAGGGAGGTCACCTGGGTTTTGGCCCGTGCTCGGCGGCCAGCAAGGGAAACCTACTAAACCCACACATTTCTGAAAACTAGACACCCGGGGGGTTCCAGAGAGGTATGGCTTGCATGGATCCCCCAACGTTTTCTTACCCAGAATCCCCTGCAAACCTCAATTGTAGGTTAAAAAAATCACTTTTTCCGCACATTTTTGTGTGGGAAAGTTGTGGCATCACCGGGCTGACACAAATTTCCTACCACCCAGCGTTCCCTCAGGTCTCCCGATAAAAATGGTGCCTCACTCATTTGGGAGGCCCAAGTACCCGCACAGGCAAGGGCCCAAAACGTATTGAGGCGACATCAAAATTGCCTATCACAAAACGACCTGGTTTTGCAAGGGGGGGGTCACCTGGGTTTTTGGCCCCGTGCTCGGCGGCCAGCTAGGGAATCCTACCAAACCCACACATTTCTGACAACTAGACACCCGGGGGGTTCCAGGGAGGTATGGCTTGTGTGGATCCCCCAACGTTTTCTTATCCAGAATCCCCTGCAAACCTCAATTTTAGCTGAAAAAAATCCCTTTTTCTATACATTTTTGTGTGGGAAAGTTGTGGCATCACCGGGCTGACACAAATTTCCTACCACCCAGCGTTCCCCCAGGTCTCCCGATAAAAATGGTGCCTCACTCGTGTGGGAGGCCTAAGTACCCGCGACAGGCAAGGGCCCAAAACGTATTGAGGCGACATCAAAATTGCCTATCACAAAACGACCTGGTTTTGCAAGGGGGGTCCCCTGGGTTTTTGGCCCCGTGCTCGGCGGTCAGCTAGGGAACCCTACCAAACCCACGCAGTTCTGAAAACTAGACACCCGGGGGATTCCAGGGAGGAATGGCTTGCGTGTATCCCCCAACGTTTTCTTACCCAGAATCCCCTGCAAACCTCAATTTTAGCTGAAAAAATCACTTTTTCTACACATTTTTGTGTGGGAAAGTTGTGGCATCACCAGGATGACACAAATTTCCTACCACCCAGCGTTCCCCCAGGTCTCCTGATAAAAATGGTGCCTCACTTGTGTGGGAGGCCCAAGTACCTGCGACAGGCAAGGGCCCAAAACATATTGAGGCGACATCAAAATTGCCTATCACAAAATGTTTTGGGCCCTTGCCTGTCGCGGCTACTTGGGCCTCCCACACGAGTCAGGCACCATTTTTATCGGGAGACCTGGGGAACGCTGGGTGGTGGGAAATTGTGTCAGCCCAGTGATGCCACAACTTTCCCACACAAAAATGTGTGGAAAAAGTGATTTTTCAGCTAAATTTGAGGTTTGCAGGGATTCTGGGTAAGAAACGTTGGGAGATCCACGCAAGCCATACCTCCCTGGAATCCCCTGGTTGTCTAGTTTTCAGAAATGTGTGGGTTTGGTACGTTTCCCTAGCTGGCCGCCGAGCACAGGGCCAAAACCCAGGTGACCTCCTGCAAAACCAGGTTGTTTTGTGAAAGGCAATTTTGATGTCGCCTCAATACGTTTTGAGCCCTTGCCTGTCGCGGGTACTTGGGCCTCCCACATGAGTGAGGCACCATTTTTATCGGGAGACCTGGGGGAACGCTGGGTGGTAGGAAATTTGTGTCAGCTCGGTGATGCCACAACTTTCCCACACAAAATGTGTGGAAAAAGTGATTTTTTCAGCTAAAATTGAGGTTTGCAGGGATTCTGGTAATAAAACGTTGGGGGATCCACGCAAGCCATACCTCCCTGGAACCCCGGGTGTCTAGTTTTCAGAAATGTGTGGGTTTGGTAGGTTTCCTAGCTGGCCGCCGAGCACAGGCCAAAACCCAGGTGACCCCTTGCAAAATCAGGTCATTTTGTGATAGGCAATCTTGATGTCTCCTCAATACGTTTTGGGCCCTTGCCTGTCGCGGGTACTTGGGCCTCCCACATGAGTGAGGCACCATTTTTATCGGGAGACCTGGGGAACGCTGGGTGGTAGGAAATTTGTGTCAGCCCGGTGATGCCACAACTTTCCCACACAAAAATGTGTGGAAAAAGTGATTTTTCAGCTAAAATTGAGGTTTGCAGGGATTCTGGGTAGGAAACCGTTGGGGATCAACGCAACACATACCTCCCTGGAATCCCGGGTGTCTAGTTTTCAGAAATGTGTGGGTTTGGTACGTTTCCTAGCTGGCCGCCGAGCACAGGGCCAAAACCCAGGTGACCCCCTTGCAAAACCAGGTTGTTTTGTGAAAGGCAATTTTGATGTCGCCTCAATACGTTTTGGGCCCTTACCTGTCGCTGGTACTTGGGCCTCCCACATGAGTGAGGCACCATTTTATCGGGAGACCTGGGGAACGCTGGGTGGTAGGAAATTTGTGTCAGCTCGGTGATGCCACAACTTTCCCACACAAAATGTGTGGAAAAAGTGATTTTTTCAGCTAAAATTGAGGTTTGCAGGGATTCTGGGTAATAAAACGTTGGGGATCCACGCAAGCCATACCTCCTGGAACCCCGGGTGTCTAGTTTTCAGAAATGTGTGGGTTTGGTAGGTTTCCCTAGCTGGCCGCCAAGCACAAGGCCAAAACCCAGGTGACTCCCTTGCAAAACCAGGTCGTTTTGTGATAGGCAATTTTGATGTCGCCTCAATACGTTTTGGGCCCTTGCCTGTCGCGGGTACTAGGGCCTCCCACACGAGTGAGGCACCATTTTATCGGGAGACCTGGGGAACGCTGGGTGGTAGGAAATTTGTGTCAGCCCGGTGATGCCACAACTTTCCCACACAAAATGTGTGGAAAAAGTGATTTTTCAGCTAAAATTGAGGTTTGCAGAGGATTCTGGGTAGGAAACCGTTGGGGATCAACGCAACACATACCTCCCTGGAATCCCGGGTGTCTAGTTTTCAGAAATGAGTGGGTTTGGTAGGTTTCCCTAGCTGGCCGCCGAGTACTGGGCCAGAAACCCAGGTGACCCCCCCTTGCAAAATCAGGTCATTTTGTGATAGGCAATTTTGATGTCTCCTCTATACGTTTTGGGCCCTTGCCTGTCGCGGGTACTTGGGCCTCTCACAAGAGTGAGGCACCATTTTTATCGGGAGACCTGGGGGAACGCTGGGTGGTAGGAAATTTGTGTCAGCCCGGTGATCCTACAACTTTCCCACACAGAAATGTGAGAAAAAAATTATTTTTTTCAACAAAATTTGAGGTTTGCAGAGGATTCTGAGTAACAGAACCTGGTGAGAGCCACTCAAGTCACCCCATCCTGGATTCCCCTGGGTGTCTAGTTTTCAAAAATGTATAGGCTTGCTAGGTTTCCCTATGTGCCGGCTGCGCTAGGGCCCAAAATCCACAGGTAGGCACATTGCTAAAAACAAGTCTGTGCCTAGTGGGCTTTCTGCCGCCCTGAGGGGAATCGGGGGACCCCGATATGCCCCTAAGGGGGCATAAAGACTGGCTATGATTTTGGGGGTGGGGGCATTGGTATGCCCATTCTGGGCAGCCCCCACCCCCACGCATAAAAAAGCCAGCGTAATCGCTGGCGCCAAGTGGGCCTTCTGCCCCCGGGGGGCAGATCAGGGGCCACTGCCCCCATCTGCCCCTCGGGGGGCAGAAAGACTGTGGCACTTTTTGGGAGGTGTGGGCATTGGCATGCCCATTCTGGGTTGACCTCAACCCTGAATAAAAATTAAAAATCCTGAGGCCTAGTGGCTTTCTGCCCCCGGGGCAGATATGGGGCTATTGCCCCAATATGCCTCTGGGGAGGGGCAAAAAGACTGTGGTAATTGTTTTTGGGAGGGACATTATCATGCCCATTCTGGGCAGCCCCCACCCCTACATTATTAAAAAAAAAATCCCTTGTGCCTAGTGGGCTTTCTGCCCCCCCCGGGGGCAGATCAGGGGCTATTGCCCCATCTGCCCCTGGGGGGGCAGAAAGACTGACATTTCCCAGGAGGGGTGGGGGCATTGCCATGCCGTTTTTGGGCAGCCCCCACCCCAACATCAATAAAAAAAATCCCTGGTTTCTAATGGGCTTTCTGCCCCCGGGGGCAGAAAGACTGACATTTCTCTGGGGGAGGGGTGGGGCATTGCCATGCCCTTTTGGGCAGCCCCCACCCCAACGTCAATAAAAAAAAATCCCCGGTTTCTAGTAGCCTTTCTGCCCCCGGGAGGCAGATTGGGGGCTACTGCCCCCGTCTTCCCCTGGGGGCAGAAAGACTTACATTTCTCTGGGGGTGGGGGCATTGCCATGCCCTTTTGGACAGCCCCACCCCAACGTCAATAAAAAAAAATCCCTGGTTTCTAGTGGGCTTTCTGCCCCCGGGGGCAGATTAGGGCTACTGCCCCGTCTTCCCCCTGGGGGGCAGAAAGACTGACATTTCTCTGGGGGGTGGGGGAGGGCCATGCCCTTTTGGGCAGCCCCCACCCCAATGTCAATAAAAAAAGAATCCCTGGCTTCTAGTGGGCTTTCCGCCCCCAGGGGGCAGAAAGACTCACATTTCTCTGGGGGAGGGGGTACTGCCATGCCCTTTTTGGGCAGCCCCCACCCCAACGTCAATAAAAAAAAATAATCCCTGGCTTCTAGTTGGCTTTCCGCCCCCCCCAGGCAGGCAGATTCGGGGCTACTGCCCCCATATGCCCCCCAGGGGGGGCAGAAAGACTGATGCCCAAACAAATATGGGGGGGAGCAAGGCCCTTGCCCATGGGGCCGCTCCCCCCTCCCTGGTGTCTAGTGGGTGAATCCCTGCTTGGGGATCGCCCCCCTGGGGTGATCCCCAAGCAGGGATCCACTAGGAAGGGTACCATTGGAAAGGGGAGATTCTCCCCTTTCCAACGATACCTCTCCCATCTTTTTGGTGCTCGGGGGGCTGAGATAGCCCCACAAGCACTGAAACACTGAAACTGAAACTAAGTTTCAGTTTCAGTTTCGATGCAATGACGATCGCGCGCCATGCGCGCGATCGTCATTGCAACAAAATTCAAAGAGGCCTGGGGAGGTTGGGGAAGCTCTTCCCCACCTCCCCAGGCAAAAAAAAAAAATGGGAAATCCCTCTGCTGTCTGCAGCAGAGGGATTTTCTGAGCATGTGCTCATGACGGAATAGTTCCGTCATGAGCACACTGGAACTTGTGCTCATGACGGAACCATTCCGTCATGAGCACTGAAAGGGTTAAATTGAATCTCACAGATTACCATAGAAGACAAGGGGTTGGTGTCTGTGACCTACTCAAACAAACTGGGGGATAGAAGAATTTCAATGTGATAATCCTTATGAGGCCCTCTTAGGAGGGATTTTATATGTTTTGACAAATGTAATTTAATACAGATGTGTACTTTTATTATGGTGTACATGATGTTAGCCTTGTGGGAAAGCCAACATTCAATACAGTAGGTCTGAGCTGGTTATGATGACAAGCCAGTGATAAAAGCTACAGGCCTGAACGGTTCACCAGGAAACATTCTGACAGTTGCAAAATGTCTGATCTGTTTTTGTACAAGTTACAACAAAATCAGTAGGCCTCATTAATTTATTATGAAACACACATGCTAAAGCAATAGGCCTTTATGGGAGGATCATTATTGCACCATGTTAAGACTGGATATGTGATTTGTTGCATGACATCATACAGATTACCTCTGTAGGCAAGGTTTTGGCTGCTTATTACACCGCTGACAAACCCTAGGGTGTAGAAGGCTTGCTAGAACTTCTGGAGAAGTGCAAAATTGACTCCACCCCAAAAGAACATGTTAGGAGAGTGCATTATCGCTAAATGTAGTCTGCATTCACATATATTCTGTGTGACTAATGTCAATATTAGAATTGGGGATATGATATATAAAGATATCCCTGCAATGTAATGCATTTTCTATGTGTGTTTAAAAATGTAACTAATAGGATTGTGATTTTCGTGAAATTGTTAGTGAACGAGTCCATAGACAAGAGAAATAATGTTGTGATTACTCAATGAAAGTTCATGTGCTTAGAAACTCTAATTTAATAATCATCCTATTACTGTGTTTATTTTACGTGCTGAGAATTTGATTTATCTATGTATAAAGAGTGCCCTTAAATGTAACCTGTGCACTTGTTAACTTAGCCTAACTTGTGGGCCTGAGATGCATCTGGATTCAAGCTCACTTTTCAGTTTAACATTTGAATTCATATTTTCTTTCTCTTTGCAGTAGAAAGTTGCATGTATTTGTGTTTCCACTGCAGGTAAACAAGGCTTTGTTAGCAGAGAGAAAGGGGTG
This sequence comes from Calotriton arnoldi, assembly GCA_963921515.1. Taxonomy (NCBI): domain Eukaryota; kingdom Metazoa; phylum Chordata; class Amphibia; order Caudata; family Salamandridae; genus Calotriton; species Calotriton arnoldi. Next base: position 841,295 of record CAWUFW010007081.1, read on the forward strand.
TTTGTTCTCAGCAGATAGTGAGGCATGTGGAGCAGCAACTTGGTACAAGGAGAGCGATAACAAGATGGGAGGCAAGTTCTCATTCGAGAAGGAGACGAGACCAAGGACTGCTGGAATAACGATTGTGGGAATAGCAAGATGGTGTCAAGTAGCCAATGTGTGCTGGAAGAATGGAAAAGTATCAGGCGGATTTGTGGGACGTACCTTAGATGCAACTGATGTTATGATGTAACATAGCGAGGGATCGTTAGCATTCTTACAGCGCCTGGAGGTACAGACCTCTTTTGACATTTGTGGCTTTACGCAACTTGACCCATGTTGGAGCTTCTTTCACAGAGGACTCTGATGGCTTACAACTTTTTCCATATTTCCTCCTTAACTAAACCTTGTCTTAGCTTAGGGTTGCCACAATAGAATAGAGAAGGGTAGGTACAGATAGGAGTCTATGCTTATCTTTAATAACAAATTGATGTAATCCGATTCAAAGTTCTGTTTCCTTATTACCTACATTGCAATTATTGAACTAGTAGTTTTCTTTTTACTACATGGGGTGAATCGCTTTCGAAGATTTGGTTTCATCCTATTTGCATTGTACTTTTATACTATTATGCTTAGACTGGTATACATTCATATGTTTTTGAATTTAAATCTGGAATAAAACTTACTAACTTGAGACTTGGTTTCGAACTGAGTTATTGTGTAACCACATTGTCTACATTGTATTGGGAAATTGGACTTAAATGTTTCTTCCCTCACCTCTCAAGTCACACAAAAAGACCATTGAGTAAGTGTTACTGAGTAAGTGGGCCCAGGCTCCATCACCTCTTCAGAAGGCCTGACAGGCTTCCTTGTGTGCCAGAATCTTGTAATAATAAACATAAAACATATAGTAAATAATAAGAGGAGAAGGTAAGAAATCAGATCAGAAAATGCAGTTACTCATAGGGCAATAGAGTCAATAGCTGAAGCACTCTGCTTGCATCCATGATAACATTCAACATGGGGCAGTCGATCAGCCACTGTAGACATTGGTTCTGTTGACCCATGACGGATAGCAGTTTTCAAATCATGTGCGCATCCATCTGAAAATGAGTGCACTTCAGTACCAAGACCGGTAGGCCAGTCCTCCAGTTTTCCATTTTTCCTCTCATTTCTTTCCTTCTCATCTTTTCATTTTAATTATCTTTAGAGGATGCTACAGGTTTCCAGACATTGCTAGTAAAATGCTTACTTGCTGTTCATTTCCTCTGCAGTGCATCTTGTCCTGTGAGACCACAGCCTCTAAACCAAGCCACCGTCCTTCAATGGAATTGTCCACTATTTCACTCTTTTACCATTTTAAGATGGACAACACGTTGGTTCAAAATGTGGCGGCCATGCTGGAACTTCACAACAACCAAAAACCACAGTGCATATTTAAAAGCCCCTATCGCCACCAAAACGTCACTTTTTTTACATTGTGGTGGCGATACGGGCTTCTCCGTATTTACAAGGCAGCGTTAAGCCACTTAACATGACTTAACGCTGCCTTGGAAATAAGGCACCCTTTCACGCTATATTTAGCGTGAAAGGGGTGGGCAATGGGTGTTGAGGAGGGCATTCCGCCACAACACCCATTGATTTTGACACTGCCCAATATTTACAAGAGTGGTGTAAATATGGGGCAGCGCCAAAATTAAGACCAGGGAAAACTTGGTCTTAACTGGGAGCAACAAGGAGAATGCTTTATTTCTCCTCGTTTTGATGTTTTTATGTGTGCTGCATTGTGCAGCACACATAAAAACAGCAAAACGCCATGCATGATTTAAAAAATTATGAATTGCAACTTCTATGTGTGCTGCGCAAGCAGCACACAATGAAGTTACAAATTGCCAATTAAGATTGTTTATGTGCAGGAAGGAACATAAACAATATCTGCACATAAACAATCACACTCCGCAACGCAGCCCCCTTATAGTGCAAGGGGGCCTGCGTTGGCACTAGGCAGCTAAATTTAGTGCCAGCTCAGGGGGAAAATGCAGGGCTGCATCGTATTGTTTTGAATACGGTGCAGCCCTGCGTTTCAGAAGTGGCAGAGCGCGGCGTTAAGCCAAGAAGGTTAACGCCGCACCCCGTCACTTCTTTGTACATATGCCCCCATGTGTAATGCCATTGCAAGATGGACACCTGTTGATATGTTTAATTTATTTGCTATTGGCTAGCATATGCCTGCCATGTTTAGGCAGGGCCATGTTTTCTTTTGGTACGTTTATTCTTTTAATTTATCTTGCATATGTTGGTGAGTATGTGTGTGCCTTTATTGTGGTTGTATTAGTGGATAATTGCAAGAATGAGTCTATAGGTTAGTGAATGGACACAAGGGCTAAAATAAGTGGCTCAGTGTGTGTACGAAGACTTGTTGCAAATCTAAACCCATCATTGACTGATGAAGCACTTCCATTTAAAAGCATGATCTGGCTTTGCCAATGCTTGTTGAAGTTGCTGTTTTAAAGTGTTTAGGTATCGTTGTGACATTGTAACTGCCTGCAATATGAGTGCTTGTTTGAGGATGCTTTCTTCGCACCAGCTTCAAAAAATATAATAGTAAAATGCATGGCACAACTCAAAGGGTTGTCTTTTTAAAAAACATCCACATCAGTGAATGTTTTTAATTTTTAATTGCAAGCATGAGACTACCACATTTAGATGGCAGCATGTTTTCTACGTCTTTTCATTTTTTTGTCAACTGCTTGCAATAAACAAATTAAAAAGATATTTATTACCCCAGGATGCCAGTACAAGTTATTTTAGAAAGGAGCATCTTAACAGCAAGTTACATCTGATGGGCACTCTAGTGGAGTGCTAGAAATAAAAAAAACAAGCGCTGGCAAAACCAATATGTTGCATGTTTGTACAGTGCATGCAGAAATACAATATCTAGGCACACATTGACACACGTCTCAAAATACCTCTAAGTACCTTGTCCCTAGTCAATACGTTTAAGGTGAATCCCACCCACAAGACAGGAACAAAAAAGAAGTGTTGAAAATGCAAGACCCACCGACCCTACTGGGTGCCATAAAAGAGCTTACCATCCCAGCATCTTCTTGTTTTGTGCCCAGTCTGCCTGGGAGCCTCAATAGCCCAATACAGTAATCAGCCACAACAGAAGGCTCTGTATTTGAGAGTTTGAATTATTAAGTATATGTCTATTACAGCAATGCAGCAGAGCCACACAATGCAGAACCACAGTAGAACAATCTAGCTGCATGGAAACGAGGATTGTGGAGCCTGCCCAAATATCTTTGAGCATGCTTATAAAACACTGCTAGTAGCCATTAAAAATATAAAATTAGGTAAGCTTCTTAAAAAATACACTGTGCTTCTCACAGAACATGGGTTTCACGTATTGAAATGCCCTTTCTCATGCCTCCCAGCAGGAGTGCCAAAGGGCAGCAAAATGTAAAACAGGGAAACATTTGTAGGTTAAGCTTCCGCTTGTTTCACTCAAAATACAAATAGCACAGTCTATCAGACAGAAACAACATAGCCTCTCTTTATTTATAGTGACAGAAGTTTCATCAGCAGCAGTTTCGTAAGATCAACCACCCTGGAAGTTTAAGATCATTAGAAACTAGCAATTACAATAGATTGCACCTCGAAGGTAATTTGAATGTAGATATTGTAAATAACAAGAAAGGTGAAGCTGGCAATAACATGGAAACAGAAAAAGCTTTTACAAATTATTTTGTAATATCGTTTGTATTCCAAGCAACAACAACAAAAACGTAAATCGGTGTTGATATAGACAGAAGCTTGGCCACAGTGAAACAATTCAACATTTGTGAGCCCACGTGTAGAGCTTAACTTAAGTGAGCTGGATACCTCTAGCTCAGCGGTTCTTGACCTTTTGACTTTTGTGGACCCCCACTGAATCATTACTGGAAACCGGGGACTCCCACTGAGTTGTTATTGGAAGCTGGGGACCCCTGGCCTAAACAATTTCTATGATATGAACCTCAAAACAATACAAAAAACAAATATAAATCAAACAAATGCTCAAATATTGGAATATTTTGTGTAATTCACACTAAATATAGAAACCATTTTCAAATTCTTAATTATTGCCTCTTTATTTGTATATACTTTACCAATTTTAATTTATTCATTTTACTATTTAATTTTATAAAACAGTAGCTGACCCACTAAATAGGCCTCGCGGACCCCCAGTGATCCATTGACCACAGGTTATGAACCATTGTCTAGCCCATCCATTTCGTTTTTAAAGCCATGGCAACTTGGTACTAGAGGGGGACACTTTATATATTTTTTTTCAAACAAAAGTCCTAATTCTGGTCCGGTACACGGATGGTTGGTCTGCTGGTTGGGCATACATAGTCAGAGTAGATTGAAATGAATAGTAATGGAGCACTGGATGACGGAAGCAGAGGACACTGTATTCCAGGGGTTGAGAGAGGGAGGAGCAAAAAAGACAACAGGGTAAGACAGAACCTCCAGAGCTCCATGGCTGCACATCAGTGACAAAAACGTAATATACTTCCCAAGTGGCAGGGTTCTTTTTATTTTAATAAACGTCAGTTAAATCTAATAAACACACACAAAAAATCAAAACTGCGCAATTTTATTTGATCGTAAACCAAGAATATGGGCGCTATGCCATGTTTGATCTCATAGTGGTTATGCCAGCCTGTAGCAGCTTCAAAGCGCTGCAGGAAAATAGGAGAGAGGAGATGGGAACGGATGAAAACAAAAGAAATGGGAGCTAAGAGGGAATGAAGGGAACATCATTGCGGAGTACTGGGGAATAGCGGTTTATTTAGCATGCGCTATATACAGAAGTGGCTCCTCGACTAAGGCGGAGGAGAATCGCCCCACTGCTCTCAGAGCAGGAAAGATAAAATGATAATAACGTAGGTATTACCATTTTATTTTTTGCAGGTTCAGAACTCTGTTGGGGCGGTGCTAGTGGCACAGGGGGAGGAGTGGTTTGCACACTCCAAGTGTACGTCAGACCAATCACAATGCTGGGTGCTTCCTGGTTCCGGAACTCGCCGGAGAAGTGAGGAGAGATGCGGCCGGCGGAAGAGGTAAGTGGTATTTTTGGGGGGGGGGGGGCGGTATTTTGTATAGTTGGTCAAAACGTTCTGGTAAGCACAAAAACGTTCTCGTACCTGGGGGTAACTTTTAGCAAAACAGGACCCTGGGTAGCACATATCCAGCAAAGTAGGGCAAAATTAGCTAGATCTTCAGGTTCACTCCTTAGCCTACCATGGCCAGCCAGAGGTTGGCCTCTGGCCATGGTACTGCAAAAATACACTGCAAAATGCTACCCCACAACTTCTTATGCGGCCGACGTTTTGGATCAAGCTGATTGTTCACCAATACAGAGGGAGGAAACAAACTTTTGTAAGAGACTGCTGGCCATACCAGGATCCTCTTCAAATGTCATTTGCCAAGGTGAACTTGGGCTCTCCTATTTGAGCGACCTCATACGAACCAAACCACCTTTGTTGTGGCTTTCTATCTGACGAAATGAGGACGATCCATTAACTAGGGCCATAAATTGCGATTGTCTGAAATGCGACAAAGGTATGTCAATCCCATGGTTGGCCTATGTGAAGGATTTCGTCGATGAGATTGGCTTAACCTATGCTTTTTCCGACCACCCTTCATATGCAACCATAAGTAAGAAGGAAGTATCAATAATGCTATTAGCACAACTACATAATAGGAGGGTCGTGAAGGAGTCGCAGAAAGTAATGAATGACAAATATCTTTCCTGGAATGTAGAGGGTACACCAGTTAGTTACACATAGAAACCCATGAGGACCTGGGAGCGCTCCCTATTTAGGTTTAGGGCAGACACAGTAAAATACCTACTCTGTTTCTGATCAGGATACCAGACCAATCTAGATGCGATGGCATGCCCGTGTAGTGACGGTGCCACCCAGTCCATGATGCACTTCCTCTTTTTTTGTAAATTTTACAAGCTACATACTAAATGTTTTTTGGTCCCACTAATGGGAGCGAGAAACATAAGACATGGTGCCCAAGCCATTCTCGCATTACAAGGTCTCTCAGGCGATCAAATATGTGCTGCTCTAATTTGCTTTCTTTGCGCTACCGTCCGATCGCGCAGAACTATGAATTTTATTTAAAAGAAGTGAGGTTGTGACCGCTGGTAGAGATCACAACTTAAAAAGGTAATTTTGTAATATTTATAAAGGATGAATTGTTCTTAATATTTTATCTTTTCAACCTTCAAGGTTGTACCATCAAATTACTAGTTATGAAATGCCCGAAATAATCAAGAGTAGTGACAAGTAACCCATCCATTGATACGGCGGGCCATAAAGTAAGATTCTATTAACTGAACTATGATGCCTGTGTTACAATATTCAAGCTAACTCTCATTAGCCACCAGTGGAGGGCATTGAGACACATGATTTTGTTAATGCAAGATAATAATTGTATGTTTTTAACATGTACTTTTATGGTTTTTATGTAAAACCAAATAAAGATTTTTTTTTGTTGATTTGACGACAATCCTTTTGGGGATTTCTACATTTTGGCAGAACATACATGCCAGATTACGCAGAACAGGTTAAACCATTCTACAATTTAATACGTCTTGACTTCTCGAGTACACATTGGGCACAGGAACATACAAACATATTACGCTCCATAAAAGCTTACATGCTAGCTTCCAAATATTTACACACGTGTCAACACAACAAACCTGGTGATTTGCGTCATCGCAGGAACATCCAGGATATACATATCGTTCAAAGAAGGTGGCACTGTACCGATTGCTTATAAATCGCATTTATACACCAATGCTGAAATGCGTTTTGCGCCTACTGAAAAGATACTGACAGCAGTACAGACTGCTGTAGTGAGAAACTGAGCCCTGGCCTGGGGTAAACGCATAATTGTTGTGACCCTGGTGCCGACCTTAGAGACTGTCACCAAAACAAGCGTTCCAAACGTTAAGGCTTTACATCCACATTGAATACAATGGGCTAACTCTCTCACTGCATCAGATATAGATTACAGATTTGATTCTACACTTCAAACACAAGCTTTTCTGCAGTATGAACAAAAATACCCTCTGCCCAATGAGGTAATGCCTCTAGATAGCTATGACTACATCATAAATACTGATGGATCTGCGCAGCCTCCCATAGGGACAAAGCATCAATACTCAGCTGCATGTGTGATCGCAAAGGGGCGCATGCATGATGGAGAATTCTATTCTGAGAAAACCTACCTGCAGTCACCAGGTAACCGCACAGCACAGCTGGTGGAACTAAAGGCTCTAATACTGGCACTGGAAAATACGGATCATGAATTTCCCACACTCATAGTGTGTGATTAGTATTGCTGTGTCCAGTCCTATAATGAATACCTGCATCATTGGAGCCAGAATGGATTCAGAGATTTAAAGGGGTGCACAATTGAGCACAAGCTGCTTTGGGAGAAAGTGACAAAGCCGAAAAATTGATTGACACAGACTCATGTCATTCATACATTAAGTCATCAGCGTGTTTGGGTTCAAGTTGCAGATATTTCCATGGCTGATAAGACTGCAAAAGCAACAGTTCACACTGCTGCAGTTGCTGCAATCACTCGGGCTAATAAGAGGATAGATAGAGACATCATGATGACTGTCAACGCTGAACACGACGGCACCCACCTGCTGAAAGACTTTCCACTCAAGTACTCCTACAAGTTAAATGCACAAAACATACCATTTGCTCACATTCCTGGAGTCGGGGATAGAGTAATACCAAACACAGATCACAGACTGGGGTTGATACTACCTGCACATGAGGGTCTGGCTTCTGCACAAACGGGGTGGCAGCTACAATTTAATTACTACAGCAGTGCTATTGGCAGCCCGGTCTCTACAAACAGATCAAGGATTCTGTCCTTAAATGCAACATCTGCCAACAGATGAAGGAATCTACCGTAGCGTGTCCCCCAAAGACACCTCTACTGATTTCAAACGAGAGATTGGCTTGTGTCTATTTGGATCACTGCAGTCCCTTTCAATCAGATTGGGCTTACAAGTACATCTTGGTGGCAGTGGAGTCCTACTCTAGATTCCTGTGGGTTTGGCCATAGCAGTCTTCTGACACCCAAACTTTTAAAAAGGATCTGCAAGTCTTTATCGGGACATATGCAATTGGCACATTACACTCTGACCAGGGTCCGGCGTTTAGCTCTCGGGTTTACAGAGAGGCCTTGGGAAGTTTGGGTGTGACCTTGCGCTATTCCTCACCCTATCATTCAGAGGGAAATTTTGTAGTGGAGAGGAAAAACTGTAACTTAAAGCACTCTTTAACAGCAAGGGTCCTAGGCTCAGGTCGCAGTTGGGTCCATCGCCTATAAGTAACATGCCAAGAAAATCCCTGGGTGGTCGCAATCCCTATGAGACCCTGTTTGGGGTTAATATGTGGGTCCCAGACCTCGACAATCCCAGCACAATGGCGGCAGAAACACCATTTGACATCAATGCACGTTTGGCTGTTTTACAAGAATTTAAAGATTTCTGGGACGAACAAAGCAACGTCCAAGTAAAACACACTGCCACTGGAGAGGTGAAGGTAGTGCCAGGAAGACCTGGCTGGGTCCCAAATGTTGGGGATCTGGTCAGGGAGAAAATTGTGGACAAAAAAGAGTTTGAGCCATCTTACAGAGCGCCTGTGCCTGTCCTGGCTGTTGAAAGTACCAGAACTGTGTTGCTTACGCCCCTTGCCGGTCGCAAAGACAAGTGATTTGTCTCCATTGATCTGATCAAATCACACTATGTGGCCGATTCTCAATAGTAAGCCACGTGGGCTCCTGGGTTTGCTATCTGCCTCCTCAAGCTACTGTTCAGGAAGTCCAGATGGAAGCCTTGATATCTCAAGATGCACCCTCTCTCGCAAGAGAGACACCAACCCCACAAATACGAAGTGTATATTCTACCTTTTGCAACTGCAACAACTGTACAGTCAACTAGTACAGAAACACAAATTTTGATTCAGAAACCTGACAAGAATAAAGTCTACATAAACATACCACAGATTGAGTCATCTCCAAGATCTACAGATCCTGTTGAGCTGCCAAAAAAAGATCTTACGGCCTCTGGCTATTTTATCGACTTTACTGACTTCTCATCGGATTCAACTGATCCACCATCTCCGCCACCACCACTTCTCCCTTTCAGGCTGAAAGTGCGTGTTTTCTATCTCTGGCTGAAAATAACATTTTGTTTCTCCTTGATTACATTTGGATTACTTTTTCTTGTCCTGTGGATTGGTTTGGTACCTGTCTTTTTCCAGTTTCTAAACGGACATTATCTTCCGGAATGCTCTGCAGTACAAATGGTGAAATCGGTGCCAAAACCACATACATCATCACACCATGAACGGAGAGACCATTCCCTGGTGAACATTACAGTGGTTCCAGTTCCCGAGGGGATTTATGGGATAGGGTATCATATGATGTATATGGTCCCACTGAACTGCTACAAACTCCACATTTGTTCAAAATTTCTTTAAATGATGTAATTACCCCAGTACTGTTTCTGATGATTGGGACAGTAATACAGTACATGGATTGCTAGATGACATGTTTTGTTTTCAGCTTTATGGTAATCATTTCCTGCATAAAGCCAGTGTTCCGCGTGCTGTTTACAATTACACCCAATGGGAACATTGCCCTACACCACCAAGAAGTAGTTCAAAAACTTTTGCACAGGAGTTTGCTTATTTTTCTGGTTATGACACATCTGTCCCGGCCTCATATTATTATAGGCTTGCACCAACACCTGCAAAGAAAAATATGCTAACTGACACCAAGCTGATATATTCTGCATCTTCTCTTTCTAATGCTGTCTGTGCAGGGTTTCGACTTCTGAAGGGACACTATAGATGTAAAATCTAATTGGGGGACTAGAGACTGACAGGTTCAGAGAACTGAGGCTTTGTTTAGAGCATGCCTCAGACCACAACAAATTATTCTCCTGAACAAGACTTTGAAACAAACACCATGTCTTGGAATAGCTCAAATGAAAGACTTGAACACACCACGGATTCCCACATTTGCACTATTTGACAATTGGTAACAGTTTACACACTTCAGTGAAGATAAATTAGGTGCCATGCTATGTAATGGCACTTACAAATCATCTGACCCCAATTGGAAGGGATGGCTGGTTTGGCCACTGGACAATAACGGGTATAAGCCGCAATTCATGGGTAACACCAAGGGTTTCAAGGCTAATAGACCTGACATGCATTTTTTGTTTAAATTTCTTTATTTGCATTTTTCAATATAAACAAGCACATTGTACACATTATACATGTTACATCACATGCATTATTATCAGATTTGCGCTTTCTGGCTTACATGCAACTTAGCTGATCAGTCTCCATACATTTGTAGGTGAAATTGCACATTGAATGTATGTTGCACTGGTTACAGTAAAATTTGTATACTAACATGTCTGACTATTTCCAGTGCCTACGTAATTATCCTTTCTTGACAGAGCATAAATGTCGGCAATTTATATTTATTTCGCTCAGTTCAAGATTTAAGGCTTTAAACAATGCATTGCTAACAACTATTTACAGATGAGTCAATACCCTCGCACATCCGATACATGCCTATTACATTTTGGTTTCAACATGCTTGTCCCGTGTGTTGCCCCTACCCTCCCATGTGTCTTCCACTCCCATGTACCGGTTGACGCATCTTTCTTTTGCGGGTATTCATTAATATCCCGGAGCAATGCTCTGCATTGTCTCCCATGCAGTAGGTGCTCGGCTCTCGCCCCTAGCATCTAATGCGTGAACTGATTATGTACCACTTTCGCCTCTGGCCTCCTCCCCATCCTGTGAAGTGTTAACCTCTGATGCATGTCCAGGGTATTGCATTGCTGTTCTAATTGTATCCCAGTACTGGGTGATAGGGTATTTGCGCAACCCCGTTGTCTCCTCCCTGTGCAATGCTGTGCTCTCTGCTTGGGCCCATACCTCTAGTGAGCCTTTCCAATTATCAATTGCAGGGGGGTGTTTACTTTTCCATCTTCTAGTGATCAGCCTTTTAGCCACTATGAGTCCCAAATCCATGAATCTGGAGGTGACTTTTTGTTTTTTGGGCCTGGGGAATATTCCCAAGATGCATTCCTCCCATGTCCGCAGTGGTGGGCGATCAGTACATTCGGACAGCCCTTCCGTTACTCCCTGCCAATATGTTTGTAGCGAGGGGCAGGACCATGTCATGTGTAAAAAATCTGCTCCTACCTGAGCACATTGTGGACAAGCAGAATCAGCGAGTTGGAAATATCTGTTTATCTTGTCGGGTGACAGATACGCCCTGTGCACAATATATGTCTGTATGACCCTGAATTTAGCATTACGTGGAATCTGTGTCGCGCTAGCTAGGATTGTTTCCCATTCCCTTTCCGTCCATGGGCCTCCTCTATCCTCTTCCCACTTCACGCGTAGTGATGTCAAAGGCTTCAGGGTGTGTTCTAGTAGCGATTCTGTCAGCCAGTATGCGATGTGACTCCCGTTTCCCATTACATATAAGTACTGAACTACCAGGTGTTGCTGGGGCTCAGTGGTCATATCTCCCCACTTTGCTGTGAGAGCCCTCACAATTGAGTTGTATAACATGAAGTGGCCTGCTGGCAAATCGGACTCACAAGTCAGCCTATCAAAAGGCAGCAACTTGCTATCTTCATGCAGGTCTCCTAACGTTTATATCTCTGCAGCATGCCAGGGTGCTAGTTCCCTGCTAGTGGGGCCTCTCTGGCCTCTCGGGGTGCCCAGTAGGGGGAGTGCGGGTGCATATGGAGCTGTGTTTCTGCTTAAATATAAACTACGTCTGTGGCATCGGTAAGCCAGGGCCAGTAAGGTGGGTGTAGGGGTCGATGATCTTGCTGCCGGGTGGAACAGGTTGGATTACGTAAATATCTTGTATCTGGGGCTTCCTGAATATTTGCTCAATCGGCTGCAGGTTGTCCAGAACGCCGCAGCCAGAGCTATTCTTATGGTAAACCCCAGAACGCGCATGTCGCTCCACCTGAAAGTGCTGCACTGGCTCCCGGTGAGAAAGAGGATTCAGTTTAAGGCTTTGGTGCTTGCTTATCGAGCTTTCTACGATACGGGTGCAGTTTACCTGAGAAGTAGGATCCAACGCTATCAGCCTCACCGAGTCTTAAGGTCCTCTGGACAATCCCTGATGGTGATTCCCAAATTCACTCGATCTCGGATTGGAGGTCGTTCCTTTCAGGTTCAAGCGGCTCGCCTATGGAACGACTTGCCTCTACATCTCAGATTGACTCAGGACTTGCTGTTCTTTAGGAAACAACTTAAAACATGGCTGTTCCAACAATAACACGTTGGTAGGTGGGGCAGGGTTTTTCCTGTTGGTTTTGGAGATTAGCGCCGGGACACTCTATGTGAGTATCCGTGCGCTTTATAAATGCCTAATTTCAATTCATTTCATATCTGGGCCAGCGACCATCCTGGCTGTGTTGTGGCTGTCTCAGCTAGGTTCAGCCTAGCAAGCCATTTCATTACACATTGCAGCTGCGCAGCTAAATAATAAAGTTCCATGTTCGGCACAGCCAGCCCCCCTTTGTTTGTAGGGGCATACAATTTCCACAGCGCTATTCTATGCCGGCCTGCGTTCCAAATAAAGTCACTGATTGTTTGTTCTAGCTCTCGAAACATTCTGGCTGGCACAGACTGGGAGATTCACAAAACAGTACAGCAGTCTAGGTAACATTACCATTTTAATGAGTGCTATTCTACCCATTAGACTTAGCGGCAGTGATTTCCAAACTTTGATTTGTGCACGAGTTGAGGAAATGGTTCTGCATAGATTACCTTCCAATATGTCAGCCTGGCTATGATATATACAGATACCCAAGTATCTAAAAGAGGTAGGTTGCCAGTTGACAAGTTCATTGTTAATTCTGAGGTTCGGATTTTGAGTCCCGGTACTAAAGGGGTATAGGCACGACTTGCTCCAGTTTTCCTTCAGCCCCGACAGGTCTGCAAATTGTTGCAAGGTTCCCGGTATGGTTTCTGGTATATTGTGCAGTTCTCTAAGATAGACGAGGAGATCATCCGCTTATAGGGAAATCGCGTGGGTACCATCCCCCAATAATATGCCCCACTGTTCCCCTCCCTTACGCATGTGTGCGGCTAGTGGTTCCATGGCTAGTGAAAACAGCAAAGGGGACAGTGGGCACCCTTGTCTGGTGCCCCTGTTTATTGCTATGCTTTCCGACGTGGTGCTGCCTGTGCGCACCCTAATAAGTGGTTGTGTGTATAGTAGTCTGACCATCTCAAGAAAGGTGTCCCCGAAGCCGAAGTGTCGCAGGACCATGAATAGGTAGGGCCATTCTATAGAGTCAAATGCCTTTTCTAAGTCAAGGACCATACATCCAGCGTCGGGCCAATTACAGGCAGCGTATTCTTGCACCCTAAAGAATCGTCTGATATTTAACGCAGTACTACGGGTAGGTGCAAACCCGTTTTGGTCGGGGTGTACTAAGGATCTCACCGTCGGTGCTAATTGCGCCGCAAGGATAGAGGCCAGCACTTTATAATCCATTTTCAAAAGTGCCAGGAGCCTATCAGAGCTCGATCCCTGTCCGGCTTGGGGAGAGAGATTAATAGTGCTTCTCATTGCCAATCAAACATGGTGCAGTTTGTGAATGCCTCATCATACACTTTTTTGCAGTTGAGGTGCCAGGAGTGGGGCATATGCCTTGCAAAATTCGGTTGGTAACCCGTCGGGACCTGGAGTTTTCGCCATGGCTAGGGTGCGTATGCCAGCCAATATCTCTTCTAGCATAAGCGGGTCCTCAAGTTCTAATTTTTGCTCAGGCGAAGTCCTGACATGCATTATGTGCAATCTGAATACTTGGGGTAGTGACAACATACAGTGTTGTGAAGTTGTACCTTGATTGGCTAAAAACCTCAACACTATCACAGGTGAAACAACACTTGTCCCTTTTGTCTGATGACCTAGATGTCAAGGACATTTTATTAGGTCCCTGGAAGCCACATCAAAAGCGCTTCTTGCATGCAATATACAATGAGATATGAAAGGTTTCTCAGCAGGATGCTGTGATTATGGTCACTATAAATCTGAGCAAGGAATTCACTGTTTTTAGTGATTGAAGAAATGCTCCAGGAAGTGAAAATATTGTCTATGGGGCTCCCTGCACCCCTCCCTATGAACGTTGGAATGTCACAACCAATGGAGTTAGGGATCTTATTGACCAAGCCCCGTTCAGCCAATAAGGGAACCAGGGCCCGCCCCCTAGTATCCATCACATTACAATCAGCTTCACAAATAAGGAGTTCAAAAGTAGTTGATGATAAAGATGGTAAATGCCCTAATTTAGCGTTAAAATCACCTGCCACCACACAAGCATATCAATTACTGCAAAAATACCCTGTAATTTCAATCACCCTTGCTGGAGAATTTATTATTGAAAACATTTAACATATGAATCTTATAGTTATCATTCCAGCTAAGGCAAAAAACCTGCGCCTCCCCCTAGTCCAAGAAAAGGGGAGAAATAGAACAGCCAATATTTACTTTGAACCAAGCTGTCAGCCCCCCTTTGGCTCTTCCCGCTGGCATACTAAAGCAAGTAAATCCATCAAATGCCATCTCTTTCACGTATCAGTTTCCTGCATAAAAACGTTGTCATAATTCAAAATAAAAAGTTGCCAGTCTTCAATCAAGATATTGGAAGCTAATCCTGCAACATTCCAGTTTAAGAATGCAATTCAAGCATGTGCTAGACCACCTTCTGCCATAGATACACTCACTATTGGACCTTTTGAGGGATCGATCTGTACTGGGTTGGTAGTCAATTAATGAGTGTGGATGGACCTAGGAGATTCTCCACCCTCTTCCAAAGAGCCAAAACAATCACGCTCCCTACTTAACCGTCAGTCATTATCCTCCAGCCAAGACTGTGAATCTATTATTCAGGGGTACTATCGGTTGAAAAGGAAGTCTAGGAAGAACACTCTTTGGGGCAGCTAACCCATCAAAATTGCGATGTAGCATGGCGAAGTGCCTATAGAAAAAGCCAAGTGGCAATATATTAACAGAACTTGTCTTGACCATTCCTGTGCTTGCTTGACACAAAATTTCTTTTACAACCATAGGGTTAGGAAGGTTGACCACAATATCATCACCCTTGTACCCTTTACCCAACCCGCCAAACCCCCCAAGGGTCTTGCCATCAATATCTCTTTAAATATGTCCCAGTGACCAGTCACGTTCGTATTCAACCAATGTATGGTTTTTTTCATAAGGCCCCTTGTGGTTTCCATATTACCAACTGTGAGACTGGGTACATTCGCCAGAACAATAACATAGGGAGCAGACGCGGGAGGTAAATTGATCACAGGAAGCATGTCCGGGCTGGGGTCACATGTTTCTGATGGCTGGACGGCTTGTTTATCCCTAATGGGGGCACTTCGTTGCTCCGAGCTGCTCTGATAGAAGCTGGGCCAATGTCAGAAACGGAGGCTTGGTTATCAGCGGCCCCTCCAGCCCTGTAATGAGAATAATGATTAGAGGGGGGAATAGAGGTGCACTGAGTCTCCTGGGAGCAAGTAATTGCCCTAGAGGCAGGTGACTTTGCTAGTTTGGCTTAAACTTTGAACAGGCGATCAATAATGGGGCGCAATTTAACTTCCAATAGATCGCCTAAACGACAAATAAGTTGGTCCCAGATATTTTCGACTGCAGCAGATACTGGCACTAGCACATCCTCGTTACAGGGTCTATTTCGGGGTGCCATTGTAACTTTTGCAGCAAGATATTTATTTTTCGTAATTTTAGCGTTTTTCCTCCTGGGCTTAGGTTTTAGACCACTCTCTGAGTCAGTCTCGCGATGTTGATCGCTATCCACCACACCAGTAGGGCTACGTTCAGTAGCGATGTACTCAGCTCCCTTTCCTTTCACAGAAGACACACCCCCCGGGCAAACCATCATATCGTTAATAGTTTGTCCACTCTCCCCTGAATGAGCATAACCAGATAAGCCAGCAGGTGGACTTGAGACCAGGGCGCTAGATGTAGTTAACCGGGGGAGTTCAGGTGGATTTTGAATATTAGACTGGTGGAGGGGTTCCACTAGGGCAAGCTCCTCAGGCATAAGAGAGAGGCGTCGCTCTACCGGTCTTATTTCATTTGTAACCATATCCACAGCCCGGGTTAAATAATTATCAATTGTAGAGCGAGTGTGTGGCGGTGATAGTGCACTAAGGCCACCAGAGGATCCCTTCTTTTTGCCCATACTCAAAAGCTGCAATAATACAGGTCAATGTGAAGGGAAAAAACTGAAAATTTCAGGCCTCCAGACAATTGCACACGAAATGGAAGAGAAAATGCAAAATGAAAATGCACAGTACCTCTGATAGTAGGAATAAACTTAAGTGCCCTTGACCATGCTCCAGTATATCCGAAGGCAAATCTCAGGGGGGTGGCCCAGCCCAGCCTCTACCGGGCTAAGACGGGACCGTCTTGGCCCGGTCTTCACCTGGGCCACACCCGGGCATGCACGCGCATGTCCCGCGTATCGGAATGCCTTGACTAGTTTTGTGGCGCTCCGGCACCAATTGCAGGCGTCACGGCCCCTCCTCCGGGGCTGGTGCGGCAGGTATCAGCAAGGTTGTAGGCTATATCTCTTTCTCTCTGAAACTTTCACTAGATTTTTTAACTGCAGTCTCACTCTTGTTTAGTGATTCAATTTGGTGCTAAACTTGACTTTAACTGCATTTTCTTCTAAGTGATTGACCTGCCCGTTATTGAAAAGTTCAATTTCGACTATATGAAGAGACCGAGAAGAGAGCTGCAAGTGCTGAGGTCAATTCAAGGTAGTAGGGGAAAAGACAAGGACATGGAGAAGAAAGAATGAGACAGAGGTAGACATAGAAATCTGTGGTAAAGACCAGGACAAGGCCACTTTGTACAAGCTAGAGCTCAAATATCTGTAGGAGTAGGATTGCATTACTAGTTCAAAAAGGGAAAGGTGAGGGGCCCAGCTTAGGGAGTATGTTCCACATGAAGGCAATGGTGAACACCAAAAAATGCAGAGACTTACAGACATGAAGTCAACTTGTCTTCAGTGCTGGAAAGTTAGGGGAATGCACTGCCAGCTATTTCTGGCCATATCAGGGATCCAGCCGATCCAGGGAAATATGTTGAATTTGTCCTGGTGTCATTTTCTGACACCAGGATACATTTCAGTAATTCAAGCACCTTGTCTGCATTCCGTTCCGAGCAGCAACGGGCAGGGGAGGGGCTTTCTTATTTACACTTCCAGCTGCACCCAAAACAAAGGCCTTATTTAAATAGTTGCCAGCCATCCTGTTGTTTGTACACAATACTGGATGGGAGCTATCTGGAGCCTAACACCTTGACATCGGAGCAATGGAAGAAAACAAAGGCGCACAGCCGGTTTTTACTTCAATAGTACTTAAGAGAAACTATGATTTGGAGGCATGTTTTTAACTTTCTTCAACTGCCTATGTAAAAGATTTGATTGCATTGTAAGAATGCAAGAATTGTTGATCTGTATGAGTAATTACACAAATATTATTGCAAGGGTTTTAACTGATATGGTGTAGGAATCAGATATCATCATACTTGTAGATATTATAAGGTAAGATTGAAACACAAAGTCAGGTTATATTAATCCTAACACAGTGTTAGTGGTTGTCTGTACTAATAAGGCTTTATTACTTCCAAAAGGAACTCTTCTTTCAGTGGCGGATGGTGAGTTTTGAGAGTGGTAGGGCGTAAAAGTTGGGGTTGGGTGTTAGGTTGCAAGCAAAGCAAGCGAGCCCAATGTTCAAAGGAGGAGTGGAGGGGGTTCTCCCCCCAAGAAATGTTTGAAAAGAGTGGCAAAATATGCATTTTAAAGCGAATTTGACAAAGAAAAAATAATATAAAGCAATTGTAATATGTAGTCTTGAAATATTTAAACACATTAAAAACAGCCCCTTTTGTTCTTGCACTAAATATGTTCCATGTCTCAGTCTGTCAATAGGTAGCACATGATTCTGTTAGTCCCAGGGCATCTGATCATGTAAGGGACTTGGTGAAAGACAGGTAGAAGGGAACTGTTTGCAAGACATTTGAAGATGTTGGCTTGGGGGAGAACATTGTTTCCTCCTTTGGGACACCACTGCCAATACCACCATCAAAGCTCCCTTGGAATTACGCATAATCAAGTAGGATGTGAATTTGTGGGATTTTTTTAAAATTATATAATTAGAATTCTCCTCTGGCTGTGTTTTGCAGCACAGTTCTGACCCAGGTGAAAGGGTATTTCCAGAGGAACAAGCTACAAAAGCACCACCTTGACAAACACACCCTTTATTCTACCCACTGTGACAATCTAACAAGGAAGCTGGCTGAATTAGGAGAAAGGTGTTTTCCTTTACAAGTCTTATCCCTCTCTAAAGCACTTGTCTCCACATGACACAGGCAAATAAAGACAGATCTGGTTAGCGAGTCTGCAACCATAAAATTTAAATGGCATGTTTTCTTGAAGAGTGCCAAAGTGTAAAATGTATAAACACAGCCTCAAAAAGATGATAAGGCTCTGCCATTCATCAGCAACTTGTGTCAAACGGTTTACTCACTGCAGCAAGTGGTTAGGAACCTCTAAGGCAAAGAAAAATGATTCAGTGAGTTAAACTATTTTTTGGTATTTGTGTGTCAGTCACGGTCTCTGGAGACAAACAAATCTGGAGAAACATTGTAATAAAAGCATGAACAAAAAACATATCAGAACAGGAATTGGAAAGTAATAACAAATAAGGGAAAAGAGTTAAGTTAAATAATGGAAAAAATAAAGTGGGACTTGTGGTGAAAATATTAAGAAAAGCAGGCCTGGCTCTTTAACAATTACAGCTTAGAAACAGTTATTTATGGGCTGCTGTTGCTGAACACATCCCTGAAGGACTGTAGAGGCTTGATTTAATTTTTAGTGTCCGTATTACTTGCAGTGGCGGCTCCCCCGCTAAGATGGAGGATCGCCGCCCAACTACTGCTGTGCAGCAGTAAAAGAAAAAAAAAAAAAATGATAAAAACGTGATGTTATTATCATTTTATTCTTTCCTTTCCTGCTGCTGCAGCATGAGGGCAGGCCTGCTCTGCTGACAGAGCAGGGGAGGAGTGGTGAGCACACTAAAGAGTGCATGATGCTTTGACCGGCCCTCTTGGGCCTTCCAAACAGTCATGCACACTTTAGCATGTTCTCCATGCAGGCTGCATTACAGCCTGCATGGAGAACATGCCCAGACCCCCATTCCCTGTCTGGGCACCGAACCACGGCACTCAGACCAATCACAGTGCTGCATTACAGCGTTGTGATTGGTTTAGGGGAGCCAATCACAACGCTTCATTGCAGTGTTGTGATTAGCTATGGGGAGCCTGGCTGCTTTCTGTTTGGGGGAGAGACGACGTGGGACAGAGCGGCGAGGAGATAAGTGAATTTCTTTTTCTTTATTTTGAAGGTTTTATATAGCGCGAACAAGACCCTTGCGGGTATCAGAGCGCTTTACATGTCAGATGAGGGAAACAAGAGTAGGCATAGCAAACACAGTTATAAGTGATTCAGATAAACAATATTCAGAAAGGTAAAAAACTAGCGATTAAAATATGGAGTTCTTTACTTTTATACCTCCGTACCCCCTCGCTCCCACCTCACCACCCCAGATTCGTGCTGGCCGCCACTGATTACTTGTATTATCGACTCTGCTGGAGTAAAGGACTTTGTTTTCAAAGAAAACGAAATGGCAACAGACGTGCTATTTTCTGGTTGGATCCTTAACTTTCAGATAAGCAGTTGTTTGTGAAGTCATAAATGTGCATGGGGGGGAGGGGCAATTCATATTTTTGCATGGGATAGCATGTGCCTGAACTGCAGAACCGGAGACGCCGAAACATGACGGGACAAAAAGCTGTTATGTGCACAATCACAAAAAGGGCCCTTGTGTATGGAATACAGCATATCTCTTGTCCTTCAATGCACAGACAACTAACACTTTGATGTTATCTTCGTCAAATATATTCAGCCCCAGTCACAATCACTCTTAAATCTACTCTGGAATTTACAAAAAAGTGTGCGCAGTGTGATAACGCTTCTGAAATAGTCGCCCCATACGTTTTTTTTTTAACTTTTCTTTATTGATTTTAATAACATAATACAGTTAAGTAAAGCATCATCAGGCAATAATTACAGGACAATTAGACAATCAAAGTGGCTCCACACGTTAACAAAAGTACATCATGGTTTATAAAGAGACACAAAGTAAAAGGAAAAATAAGCAGAGAAAGACACTGGTTGCATCCGTTACCAAAAACACCCCACATCATGTTAAAAAGATATTCATGACTGGCCAGAGGCAGTGAGCAGTAGACAACCATATATGATCATGTTATGACACTAAAGATGAGTACTGACAGCATCACCCTCTGGTTCACCTGTTTCTTTACCTATCAAGTACTGTTGAAATGGGCCCCAGTAAGATTGTGGTCTGGATTGGGAGGGAAGAAGTTCGTCATATGAGTCTGACTGCATATTGCAATAGATCATGTCACTTGTCCATTCCTCAATTGTAGGATTCGGACCTATACCCCACCACATAGCAATCCGTCTCTTCGCCAAAAGCAGCGCCATCGTCACCAATCGCCTGGAATTTCATTCGATAGGTTTGGTATAGCCTAGGAGAGCTATGTACAGGTCAAGGAATAGTGTGAGGCTAATGATGTTGTTTATTTTCTGGAATATTTTTCCCCAATACTCCAATATGCTAGGGCAGAACCAGGCTAGATGCATAAAATCTGCCATTGGTTCCAGGCACCGAGAACAGGTAGCTGTCTCACGCAAACCATATATATGCAGACGTTCTGGGGTGTAATATGTTCTATTAATGTATTTGAAGTGTATTAGGCGATGCCTACCATTCATCGATATCGTTTTCGTCATCTCACAACAATACTGCCATTCTTTATCCTCAATTACCCGGGCCAGGTCCCTCTGCCAGTCATGCCTAGGTTTGGAGAACTGTACCGATCTATTTGCTTGTGTAGTGTTATATATTCTCGAAACTAATTTTGGGGGTGAAGGAGTCTTGATGACGTAAAAGAGGGCGTGAACGTCCGGGGGCTCCTGCAAGGAGTTTCCCAAAAGTGTTTTTAGGGCGTGCCGAAGTCTAAGATACTGAAAACACACCAGCAGTGTAGGGTTGGAGCCATCCGCCGTCAGCTGTTCCCAACTGCGGAATTCCCCCCCCCTCGAAGAGGTCACCTATAACAGTGACGCTGACTCTGCTCATGGCCTGGGATACCCCACTATCGATACCGGAAGGAAGCCAAGTGCACCACTCTAAAGGAGTCACGGGAGAGTATAATATGGCGCCAGCTTGTCTGTCCAACAGGTTACGCCCAGCATGGGTGGAGGAGTTAATAGAGTCTAGAATACTGTGCCTACGTGTTGGATTCCTGAATGCGCCTTTGGGAGATTGTCAGTACCAGCAGCGATTCTCTCTATATATATATGCGGGGGAGTAGTGGGGCAATGCAGCCAAGCGGAGGCGTGGGAACACTGTGCAGCTCTATAGTTTAGGTCTAGATCCAGGGCGTTGAGACCGCCCAAAGAATATGGCAAAGTGATAATGTCCCATTTTACACAGGGTTTTTTGCCAGCCCAGGCCAACTTTATCATGAGGGACCTTAATTTAATGAATATGTGTTGTGGAAGCACCATGGGTATATTCTGAAACAGGAATAACAGTCTAGGTAGGAAGACCATCTTCATCAATGAAACACGTCCCAGTAGTGAAAGTGGTAATCGCGTCCATCTAGTTACGTCCTCTTCTAGTCTGTCCAATACTGTCCCATAATTATCAACCAATACTACTTCTGGGTCAGTATGTATCTGAATCCCTAAATAGCGTACAGACTCTGTTGTCCAGTTCAAAGGGAACTGCATGGTAGGAAGGAGAGTAGATGCGGTCAATGGAAAAATTAAGGACTTGTTCCAATAAATGTTTAGTCCGGACAGCTGTCCAAAACGAACCACTTCATTCAAAACGGGGGTGAGGTGGGTGGAGGGGTCCCTAACATATAGTAGTAGATCATCAGCATATGCAGAGACAATTAGCTGATAACCTGGGAAGCACACCCCCCTATGACTTTGGTATTCCCAAAGAGCGCATAACAATGGTTCGGATACCAAAGCATACAAGAGAGGGGATAAGGAGCATCCCTGCCGAGTGCCCCTGGATATGGGTATCGGAGCCGTCACCAGATTTCCCAGCCTAATTCTAGCGCACGGCGCTTCATAAAGGACCTTAACCAGTTGTAAAAAGACTTCGCCCACACCCACCGCCTGAGTACCATTTCCATGAATGGCCATTCGACAGAATCGAAGGCCTTTTCGGTGTCCAAGAACACCGCAGCTGCGTTAATTTTAGGGTTGATATGCTGCATAGCGGTGAAAATCGTACGAAGGATAGATGTCAGGTTGCGTCCTCTGACAAATCCGGCTTGCTCAACTTCCACTAGCCCCGGAAGCAGTGGAGAGATGTGATTGGCCAGTATCTTAGTGAATACTTTTGTGTCTATGTTTAACAGGGACAAGGGTCTGTATGATGAGCAATCGCTAGGGGTTTTGCCAGGTTTGAGGAGGGGGTCGATCAATGCCTCACGCATTGAAGGGGGTATTAGCTTACTCTCCGCCATCTCTTCAAACAGGGTAACCAGGTGTGGGATTAGAAGGTCTTGAAACGCTTTATAAAAGGGGACAGTCAACCCGTCAGATCCCGGGGCGGAGCCACTCTTCATTGATGACAAAGCGACCCTAATTTCCTTGGGGTCTAGGGGGGCCATGAGATGTTCCCTGTGGGAGTCTGTGAGCCAAGCGAGGCGGATATGTGTCAAATAATCCTCAATAGCAGAACCAGCAGGAGAGATCCGTGACCTATAAAGCTCTGCATAATATCTACTGAATCTATCCTCAATGCCTTTTGAATCATATATCATACTACCATCTTCGCCCTTAATTTCGACTATGGAATTAGTTTCCCTCGGGGGACGCTGCAATTTAGCTAACAGGGCTCCGGGGCATTCGCCCTCCCCGTACACACGAGCTGTGGCGTACTTGCCTAAGTGCTTGACTTCACTATCAGCTGTGTCCTGGAATTCCTCCAACAGCATTTTAATAACCTTTAGTATCTCACCATGACCCGTCCGCTGATGCTCTTGTTCCAGGGCTGCGATGTCTGCCTCTAGTTTAGTAAGCCTGTTTTGAATGGACCTGAGAACTCCTGCATGCTTAGCAATTGCTTCCCCACGAATAAAAACCTTAAACGTTTCCCAGACAGTTGAAAAGGCAGGGACTGAGCCTATGTTCTCCTTAAAAAGGTGTCAATAGCTGTAGCCATTTCTGAGCGAAACACCTGACCGAGTAGGGAGTACGGCGGAAACCTCCAAGTGAATGGGGCATGTCTAAATGTAGGGACCGTCAATATCAACTGCACTGGAGAATGGTCAGAGTAAGTTCTAGGGAGCAGTTCACAATTCAACACTAGAGGGACCAGGCTTCTAGAAACCAGCCAGTAATCAATCCTGGTGTGAGTGGGTTGTAGGTGGGTATTTATGACAGGGCGCAATTGCAAGCTCTTGAGGTCAGGCTGAAGGCAGTGCAAGTTTCTCACAGTACCTTTCAGCGGTTATAAAAGTGTTCAGACTATACTGCACATCCAATCATTGGCCTCTGCAGAGCGCAATGGCTACATATGTGCCATTTATAACTGCGATTCAATGAGAAAGTGTGGGGAAGACGTATGTAGTTGTCGAAATATTAACAGCACCCAAGAAAAGGAAATCAGTGTTTACAGGAGAGAGAGAGAGTTGAGGGAGGGGTGGGGTCTGTCTGAGGGGGTGATGAATGGAAGAGATAAGTGGTCGTACAAGTAGAATAAGAGTGAGAGAATACAGTGCTGAAGAAAGATGGTGTGTGGAAGATGCAGTGAGGATTTCAGAATGGTGAAGAAAAAGGGCATTAAATATCTAGAGTGAGAGACCACAAGGAAAGTGATGTGAAGGTGAGAACGGGAGTAGTTGAGACTCTCCGAAGACCACTACCCCTTCCAGAGACCTTAAAATTTTTTAATTCAATCTCGTATTTTCAGAACTGAAACATATGTCAATCCTGTTTGCCACAGAATCATTGTCGCTATTAATTTATTTCATGCTCATAACATCCATTGCCAAAGCCAATAGGTCTGTCTTGTTTTAGAATCGAGCTAGGTCCATTATGTTATAGGCCTGGATGCAATAAAGAAAACTCACAGACTGATATCCAAATACTTGTCAGGTGACACGATGTGTGAAGCACAGTACTTTAGTTCACATGTTTTAAGCCACGCCCTTAATTACAAAGATTCGCTTCTTGGACAAGATTCTTAGTACAGTTCTTGGGCTTACAGAGCCCCCCCCCCTCTTTTATCTTTTTCATGCCACCTACGCCAAAGGTGCACCTGTACCATGACAAACACAAAGTTGTGGTCCCTCCGCACACACCCTCATCCAGTCACGTGTCACTTATTTAACCAGTCCCAAAAGATTTCCACCCACACCTACAAAAAATGTCAGGGGGCTAATTAGCATATAGATGGGACATGGCTTCTTTCCAGTCCATCACTGTCCGGTATGCAGTGTATTCACCCGGGACCTTTGGGGCGGGGCTGCTAGAATAGAACAGGTGTATGAATCTTGTACTGGGTGCCACGTGTACGTGAGTTCTCGCCAATGAAGACAGCATGCATATTTCAATCAAACTCGGAGGGTTCATGGCCGATCACTAAGATGTGACCTACAGGTCAGGGGTTCAGAACCCGGCAAGATCAACTCAGCCTTTCTTACGAACTCGATGAACCAAACATTCAGTGGCGGCTGGTGACATTTGAAAGTGGTGAGGCGTAAAGTTATCGTGGTACTGCACTGAGGCGAGCGAGCGTAGC
Source organism: Calotriton arnoldi (assembly GCA_963921515.1). NCBI lineage: Eukaryota > Metazoa > Chordata > Amphibia > Caudata > Salamandridae > Calotriton > Calotriton arnoldi. The sequence continues at coordinate 866,374 of CAWUFW010007081.1, forward strand.
GAGAGAGCCCTAACAACCTACAGTATACAATAAACATCTGTTATTCAGCGCCAAGATGCCCCGTTGCTGGGGTGAACGTGCGCTTTACAAATACACATGTTATGTTATGTTATGTTACAGGGGGTTCGGGGAAAATTTTGAAAAAAGAGTGGATAAATGGAGCATTTTCAAGCAAATTTGAGGAAGCAGGAAGGTTGATAAAGCACTTGCGAAAGTGTTATGACAGGATCTGTAACAACATCCTTATATCCATCAACTTCACCCCAACACAAGTACAAACACACACTCAAACACTATCAAGTACACACATAAAGCACGAGTCACAAACATTTGTTTAGCCTTAAAGACCTGTACACAAAAAAGTACACAGAGACCGCTGCAGCTGCAAGCAGACGTTGAAATACTCTATTTACTCACAAAGTGACAAACACAAAATCCGCAGCCAGACATACTGGGCCCGGTGCCACCTCACAAGCACCCCTGGTCACACCTTCCCCTTTCTGGGAGCTTCCAGGAGACGCGCTGGGCTGGATGAGGAAATACTGAGTGCTTGTCCCAGCAAGTCGAGTTTCTTTCTGTGTTCAAAAATTACCACCTTCCTTTTTCTGCCTCCCACTCATTTCTGTGTTTCGGTGTCTTTGTGTCTCACACCCTTCACCATCTCTGCCACCCTCTCCTCAGCTGCCCTCTGCACTTCCCCTCACCTTTAGGTCTCCCCCATCACTCTTTCTACCTCCTGTTTTTCCCCATACAGCTCTGCCTGAATTGCACCCTCTTTCATGTTCATCCTTTCACTCTCTCCTTGCTGTCACTCTTTCCACTCCCCTTTGCCCTCCCCCTCCTCTCTGTGAACCTCTCTCTCTGTCACTCTCCTCTCATTGCCACTCTTTCCACTCTCATTTGGCCCTTATGAATCTCATCTCACGCCCTTCATCTCCATCCGTGTCACTCTCTCCTTGCTGTCACTCTTTCCACTCCCTTTTGCCCTTCCCTCCTCTCTGTGAACCTCTCTCTCTGACCTCCATCTCTGTCACTCCCCTCTCATTGCCATTCTTTCCACTCTCATTTGGCCCTTATGAACCTCATCACATGCTCTTTATCTCCATCCGTGTGACTCTCCTTGCTGTACCTCTTTCCACTTCCCTTTGTCCCTCCCTGCAAATCTCTCTCATCTGCATCTCTGTCACCCCCTCATTGACACTCATTCCCCTCCCCTCTGTCCCTTTCTCCTCTCTGTGAACTTCTCTCTCATCTCCATCCCTGTCACTCTCCTCTCATTGTCACTCTTTGCACTCCCCTCTGTCCATCCCTCCTCTCTGTGAACCTCTCTCTCATCTGCACTCCCTGTCCCCTCCTTTCATTGTCACTCTTTGCACTCCCCTTTGCTCCCGCCCTTTCCATTTCTTGATCCGTGGCTACTTCTTCCCACTCTTCCTTTCCCTCTCTCTCTCTCCTCTTACGCTTTTATTTTAACTCTCTGTCCATATTACACCAACAGCGGTTCCTCCTTTCCCCACTCTGCCTATAACATCTCACTCCCTATCATGTTTCCATTTTGTTTCTTCATCTACTTTTCTCAGTCGCCAACTTTTTCACTGACATTTTTTCTTCTGTGCCTCTGCTGCCCTATTCCTTTCCTACATCTCCTTCTTGCTTTTCATCTCTCAGCCCACTTCTTTTATCTCGTCCTCATCCCAGCTGCATCTCGGTCAACTCCGATTTGTCAAAGGGCACCTTTATCAAATCTTGGCTTTATAGCCCGCAGGACAGCTTATGCTAGGACTCCCAAGCCCACATTTCTGGCCACATTCGTTTCAGCACTGAAACAATTGTGACCATGGGGGCTGGGCTCTTTCAACATGTGTTTTGTCACAGTGGTGTTAACAAAAACACAGGGAGATGGCTCCCTCAGATGCCCACAAAGTCCCAGCTAGGTCACAAACGAAAACAGCTCGCACCAGAGTCGCATCTCTGAGAATAACATTTAACTTATTTAAGATGCAGGGGTGTCCAGCGCTAGTCCACGAGGAAAAGTGAGGCAACACTTTTTGTGTAACTACGCTGTACACCAAACCTTGTGGGCCAGTGCTAGACACAAAACCTGACTTTCGTTTTGGGAAAATGGATCAAAAAACGAACAATGGAGGGAAGTAGAACGAAAACGAGAAAAGACTGAAATCAATAGCGTCAAGAAGAAAGCAGGGATACATACAACATGTAGGTACTGTGCAAAGACGAGGCATGAAATGTGTCGACGTGACTGCCCGGAACCCCTATTTCATTTTGTTTGCAAGGCTCACATCATCCCTTGATAAATAACACTTGCACTGTAGCCGGGAGAAAGAGTGTTCATGAGGGCCAAGTTGGCAGCAGTTTGCCTTTCTGTGCCATGGCGCTGCCACGCCACTCTTAGATTTCGTTTGAGTTACCCCCGTGCCATGCCCTGATCTTGTTGGCTGCTGTTCAACCTCTGCAACGAGCCGCAAGGCTGCCATTCTGACACGAAACAAACCTCACTGAATAAATAAATTTAAAAAACACAACACCTGGTAGGGCATCTGCTGCAAAGATCTGTGTGCAACTTGCAGTTCACAGGCTTAGAGTCCGGTGCTGTGACTCCGCCTTTCATCCTTTCCAAGACAAGCCAATATGTGCCAGTTTTTTAGGATAAAAATAGACATATTTCTAGAGCTTTGCAAAGCGCACTGACAACTTGCAATCCGCCTTATGCGCCATATAAATAAACAGGTTTTATTTGAAACACATCGCAACACCCCCAGTCGATCTTCCCACTCCTCTCTCTTGCACACAAGCACAATTAACATGAAAGGTAACATAACCTGGACGCTAGCTTACCACTTCGGCGCGAAGGTGGGAGATAAAGCTGCCAAGCCTGGTGTGGTGCACACGCTTCCGTTTATCCTCGCCTCTACCTCTCCTCACCTCTCTCTCCCCACCGCTATCTGTTTATTTCTATCGCTCTAGCTTATTCGTATCCCGCACACCTGCCTTTCTGCCTGTGCCCTACCCTGGTGCTAGTTTCCCTGACTTTTCTTGTTGGCTCCCACTCACTTTTTGTCATGCAGTGCCTGCCTTTTACTAACTGCCAACCTTTTCTGTGTATTGCTCACCGCTTGCTCCGATCTCTCGCTCTCTTTCTCACCATCCCATTCATGGCTTCTCGTCCCTCCCCTTCCTCTCTCACTTGGCCTGTCAACCTCTCTCTCATGCCTTCGTTCTCCCTTTCTGCACACCACGGTGCTGCCTGCCTCTACCACTTCCCCAATGTGTTTTGAACGATACTGGCTACAGGAAAGCATGGTAGCAAACGGACAGTCTCTCCTCTCTGGCCTCAGTCGGTGGTCTTTTTGCTGGTTTATGTACCTGTGAGTTTTATCGCCCCAGGGTGCTATCAGTAGTCGTGCCAGTCAGTCGCTACTCGCAATGCTCGCGGGGGAGGGGAGGGGGTCGCGGGGGTGGGGGTGGGGGGGAGATTAAAATTTAAAAAAGAAAGCTGTTATATCGTAGGTAAGTAGTTCCAGTAGTCTTGGTTAGGTTACAGATGATAAGTTTATTGATCTTAGATGTTCAGATAGGTTTTCCAGTATAGATGTAATAAAGCCCCACCAGGAGCAGCTTCTCTGCCGCTCAGCCCAGGATCCAACTGACAGTCCCACTCAAAGCATACCCAACATTCCAATGACATCACATTCACACTAACATTCTACTCTCACTGGCTGAACAGCAGAGGCAGAGAAACAGGGAAGATGTAAGGTAGAAACCTAGATATAACACACCTTCCCTCTTTATAAAATGAACAAAGAGAAAGCAAATATAAATAGTAACATTGCAGTAACATCACAGTAATACTGAAGAAACTTGCCAGAAGAAGTATAGCAAATTGCACATAAGTTATGAAAAACATGCTAAAATAAGCAAGTAGAAAGGTGATGTAAAAGGAAGCAATAAGGAAAAGAAATTGCAAAATGTAAACGGTAATGCAATGAGTAAACACGAAGATAGAGTAAAGGAAATTGAAAACTAGAAAAGACACACATCTCCTTCCTTAGCAGAGCAAAAATTGAAGCAAGAAGTTTCAAAAGGAAGGAAATTGTAAAAGAACGTACATACATGAACAAGAAAGAGGTATACCATGAAAAATTAACAAAGAAATAGTGCACCAATGTAACCACCACAACCACACCAACTGGCCAGACTGGCGAGGAGGATGGAAACACTGAACACAGCAGGAAGAAGGAAAACGACAAGAACAAATGTAAGCAAAAGGTGACCAGCACCCAAAACAGAAAGCAAGCAAAGGTGAATTCCAAAAGCAGGAAGAGAAAAACACCCAAACAGAAAGCAATCATAAGTAAATAACGGGTGACTTACACCCTACCAGAAATCAAGCAGAGGTGAAAACACAAAATAGTGAATCCCCAAGCAGTAAATGCAAGGAAAATGCGATCTGGGTGAGCTGCACCACACGTAAATCAAAAGTACAGTCACACCTCAAGTTAGACCATGCATGAAAGTGCAAGGAAAATGCGATCAGGGAGAGCTGCACAACATAAAAATTAAAAGTACAGTCACACCTCAAGTTAGACCACATATGAAAACCTGCGCACAATAAAACAAAATCATGTAAAGAATCAGAGGAAAAGAAAAATGCTCCAGGGAAAGTGCGATCTGGGTGAACTGAACTACACAGCAAATAAAATTCAGTCACACCTCAAGTTAGACCACTTATGAAAACTTGCGCACAATATAACAAATGCACCGTAAGTAAAAATCATGTAAAGAATCAAAGGAACAAGAAAAATGCTCCATAACAAAGTACAGACTGCAAAACGTAAGAACCTGCATGCCATGCAACAAATACATTACTAACACAGTAGCATGTATAAAGTAATATGATCAAAGGTACATCCAAGAATAAATCAAAACAGGTAAATAAGTAAACTTTAGCATGGTAACATAGCAAAAAATCAATGTAGGTATACGTAGAAACATAAAAATGCATAATAATAGAGCACCGTAGTAATGGGAGCCAAAGATGAGAAAATGAACATGGAATAGGCAATATGGCAGTACATTAAAGAAATGTAGCACAGTATTAGTTACAGAAATAAAAATGATAAAGTTGGTATAAGTCTCAAAACAATGAACTAAAACAAATAAAGTAGTCACCGTGGTCCGTAAGAAAACATGCTGGGCTTAAAGAAGATGTAGCGATAAGAAAACAGTACCTTGGTTGAAGATTACCCTATAGAGGACGCTGGCAGTAAGCGCTGTAAGGTAAAAATGAAGAAGAGTGACTTCACTCCTTGAGATATGTCACATCTAAATAAATACAATTGCTCCGGCATGTAGAATGTAAGGCAAAGTGACAGCTCCAAATAAATGATGGATCCCTTGAAAATTCAGTTTCTCAGACGAGAAGTACGGAGGCAGTGTAACTGAAGCGCACTGCGGAGGTGCACAAGACAGCAAAGCCAGGAGAGGGAAACTGTCAGCAAAGCCCAGGTGCTGCATGACATCAACGCTTGAAATACTTTATTGGCACGCAAGAAAAGAAAAACGTGGTTGGCAAGATGCTGAAGTACGTTGAATCCTGCGAGACACTTCATATGCTGAGAACAGCTTGATGAGTCCAACCGCAAGATGGCGGCACGTTCGGTGACGCAGTGCTGGGTGGTTGTAGGCAAGTGCGTGCACCCAAAATTGCTGCACGGTAACGCTGAGACGGAGAAGGATTCGAAAGCGTCACTGAAGATCAGAGGATCCACGAGAAGGTAAGAGCGCGTGCTGAGCATGGCGCGCGTTGTTTTTCAAACCACGACAGGACGGTTGAACTGCCAAATGTAGAGGGAAACCGAGGCCCATAATTAAATCAATTATGATTTACCTCAAAATGTTCACAATACTTGCCACCAAACAGGATCCATGTGAAGTGTCAGCGAGTAAGCAAAGCTCAGTCTCTGGGGTGTCCAAAGTTGATTCTTGGCATAGTTGATGCTAGTCACTGGTTCCACGAAAGCATCCCAAAATACACAACGGGTTTGGGAAGTGCTCCTCCTACACCTCTGATGTAGAGCCAGGGTACATCGGCAGTTTGTATGGATGGCGCTTGCTCAAGTTGCTTGCTGGGTGCAACGTTAGTGTTTCCCATGTAGAAAGAGTAGGTACACAGGATGAGGTACAGGCAGTATTTGGCAGACAAAGGCAGCAGGAATCAGGCAGGAAGAAGATGTAGCAGGAAACATGCGTCCTGTAAAATGGGTTCTTAGATATAGTGCCAATCTTTGAAGATGCCGGATCCACACAATGGTAGAAATTTTAAAGTAGCAGGAATCAGGTTGGAAAGACATGTAGCAGGAAACATGCCCAGTAAGAAGCAGGCAGTAGAAATCAGGCAGGAAGAAGCAGGTAGCAGGAAATTTACGCCTTGTCTATGGGCTGTCCGGTGAATATGGACACTGGTGGGGCGGGAGGGCGTAAGATCCTTAGGTAAGTTCTTTTTTTAAGTAAAATCTTGTATAAAAGTACCTTTTCAAGCTTGAAGTAAGTCCTCACGCATGGTTTTGAATCCAACTCGTCGCCAATTTATGTTATATCGTAGGTAAGTAGTTCCAGTAGTCTTGGTTAGGTTACAGATGATAAGTTTATTGATCTTAGATGTTCAGATAGGTTTTCCAGTATAGATGTAATAAAGCCCCACCAGGAGCAGCTTCTCTGCCGCTCAGCCCAGGATCCAACTGACAGTCCCACTCAAAGCATACCCAACATTCCAATGACATCACATTCACACTAACATTCTACTCTCACTGGCTGAACAGCAGAGGCAGAGAAACAGGGAAGATGTAAGGTAGAAACCTAGATATAACAAAAGCTTACCAGACCGGGTCCGCACGGCGCCTCTGCTTCTCGGCCGGGTCCCGTTGGCGCCTCTTCTAAGGAACAGCACTGAGTGGCAACCCCTCTAAGCCAATCCTGACGCTGCTCCAGCAGCGCCAGGATTGGCTTAGCAGGGGTACTCACCGCCCGCCTGCCCATTAGGGGAGACCGAGGGTTGTGGCGTTGCTCAACCCTCGCTCTCCTAATGCGCAGCCGCCAGCCACAGCAGACACTAGTGCGCATGACTGGGCTGGTCAGAAAAATTCGCCGACCTGCACCCAGCATGCGCACTGCTGCCTGCTGTGCGCTCTGCGCCACCCCTGGTCTGTATGTCAGTCACTCAGCATGACGCCGGACCGCCCACCCCTTCAGACTCTGAAGGAGGTGGGCGGTCCGACGTCATGCTGACTGACATGATTGTCAGACAGTTCTCCTCGGCGTCTCTGAACTTAAGTAAACTGAGTCAGTTTACTTAAGTTCAGAGATGCCGAGGGAGCTGCTGGCGCGGGCGGCTTGTGGGGCAATGCCCCAGCGCCCTAATGGACGCACCGCCACTGCTTAACCAGTACTATTTTCATACAAATAAAGAGCTACATATAAATCGCTACAGAACGAATTATAAAATGCCCTCAATCATTAGCTGTGAAAGCATAATGCTTTTGTTTGGCAGTTTTTTCCAATCAAAGCACAAAGGCTAACCATTCGCGTCATTATTTCCTCTGAACCCCGACCACAACAAAAGGTGAAATGGTGAGCAGTTCCTTATTCAGAGGAAAAAACATGACACCCAGGTCCCCTCGTGGGTGCCTCAGGCTCGACCTGTGGGCGGGAAGCAGAGTGTCTCTTCTCCAATTATACTCTGCACCATTGTTGGAAGGGCTTTAAGTGGGATGAAAAAACTGGGAGGTCTCTCAAAGGGGCGTGGCTGATGTAATTAAAAAAGTGGCTTAAAAACACATAAACTGAAAATCTGTGTTTAGCATAGTGTGCTACCTGACTGGTATTTTGCTGTTTCTATCATTGCATCCAGATATATAATACAACAAGCAACATTACACCTACAACAGGCCAGGACTATTTGGGTGTGTCAATGGTTGTTAGTTGCATATGATAAATAAGCACCAACTACGGCTTCGTTGTATATAATATAGAAAATGCTTCAGTTATGACATGATAAGACTATGAAAGAACTATAAAGAGTCTCTTCGAAGTTACATCAAAGGCAGTGAAGGGGGGTACTGCTGCAGAGCTAAGATTTATTTATTTCACTGAGGGTGAGGGCAAATATGGAGAGCCCGACAGGGACCCGTCTCGGCACCTGCTTTTTAGAACTGACGGTGCTCAGCACGGGCAGGACCCGGCCCACTTAAAGCCCTGATTGTTGGATATGAACATGCACACAAACGTATACAGTTTCCATTCACCAAGCAGCCATATCTTCAGCCTCTACATGAGCGCGCACCTAGCCAAAGGTACCCACAAAAAGACAGGCCTTTCTCAGCCCCCTAGACATACCTTACTCCCACACACACCACCATTACTGGGACCCCCATGCCCTCAACACAGCCGCTTCCTCCATGCAACCCACACTGGCGCACGTGGACCAAGGTAGGCAGAGCCATACCGAGGTACATCAACATGTGTGCTATGCACAGATGTTATTGATTTGCATATGGCTAGTTCCATGTCTGAGGCGGCAATGGTGTGCAAAAATGATGGAATGGAATGCAGGCTCGACCAAGTACTGGCGGTTGAGATTCATTCAGGCATTCCACCTCCACCCATCACTTTTTTTGTTTCCCTCGATCAATCAACTACCCCGGATTTGTCCTTTGGTACCCCTGGAACAGGCCTTGCTATCTCGGGTGTCAGGGGTGACAAGGCAGCGCAATTAGAAAGTAAATGTGGCTCTCGGATCCCTCTGTAGTTTCGATGGCTTCCAGTCCTTGCCCATCCGGTTGCCTGGCTCCTCAACCGTAAACAGGAGACTATTCAAGAGATAAGGATGGGACAAAGGGTCAAGGGGTGACGCAATCGGCTGTCTGATGGTCCCTGCTGTCATTTTTGTTACCCTAACCCCTGACATTCGGACGCACTGCTAATCCACATGAATAGCCCCGTGAAAGGGGGGTATTGCTTCCCCAGCTTCTGGGCTGCCATCGGATGGAGGGGACCTCTGCTCTCCCGGTTCTGGTTCTCTAGGTGCCTCTCCGGGCTTTAATCCAGTGTAGATGCCCGGTACTTTATGAACTGTTTGGATGTTGCTGTGGAAGGTGCACAGCTGAGTGCAAGGGCTAGATGAGGGCAGTCGGGTGAGGAGGGAGGCGTCCAATGTATGCTCTGGGTGTATTTAGGTTAGAGGTTCTGTGTACTGAGGGTGTGGACGGGATACCATGCAAGCACTCTGTTTTCATGGGAGTCCTGCTCGTGAAGGCGCTATGAGTGTGCGTCCAGAGTTACTCCTCTGTTCCCTCCCTAGTCCCGACTAGTGCTCATGAAAGCTAAGCCAGTGGCACAGAGGACAGAAAAGGCCGAAAAACGGAATTAGCATGTAATGTAAGCTGGTTAACGTATGTCCCAATGTATTAAGCTGTTTGTTTCCCCAAGCAGTAGGGACACACTGCAAAATATCTGTAAAACAGGCATGCCTGTGTGAATGACCTCCAAAGAGCAAAAGTGCACTGGTAATCACTGAATCACGTGATATGCAAACAAAAAAGGATTAGCTTTTTTACCTTTTGTATTTTTTTAATTATACGATTTTTTTTTTTTACAAAACCAAAACATGTAACTAAAATGACACTGTCAGTTTTTTCAAAATAATCTACCCACTAAACCCGATTAGGTAACACACATCTAGACGCAGGCAGTAAATTTAGTAAATGAGAAGCCAGTCAACACCCAATGCATAGCGTCATTAATGTAGAGTATACGACAACAACTTGTCACAGCTTCCTCGTGCTAGTACGAATTATCAGAGAAACAAGAATTAGCTTTAATCATATTAACGTTAATCACCCGCAGAAGCTCTCGTGGCAGTAGCGGGGAAAACCCTGAAATTCCAGACATCTAAAAAACCAAGCTGTAGCCCGGTAACTGACGAGGAGGGAGACGGAGAAGGGAGGGGGTAGTAGAAGGGAGGGGGTAGTGAGAGCAAAGAGCAGGGGGTGGAGGAGCATAGAAGGAAAGAGAACAAGCTGTAGCCCGGTAACTGACGATGAGGGAGGGTGAGAAGGGAGGGGGTAGTGAGAGCAGAGAGCAGGCACGCAAGGCTTAATGAGCCTTGACAGAAACCCACATGGCGGCTGCGCGCGTGAACGCAAGCTTGAGGCCAGCAAAAGCCTCTGGTAGCACTTTCAAAAAGCCACTCACTAAATTTCTCGCAGGGCAGCGCATGCGCTGACTCAGCGAGACCTAAAAAAGGGATTCGTTCCTGTCCCAGCAATTACAGGCCGATTAGCCTTATTACAGGAGTGGATTGAAACCAAAGATATATTATCCCCCCTACAGGCAGGATTTTGTTCCCATATAAGCACCGTTGACCAAGTTTTCCGGTTTTTATTAATTTATTGGTGTATTGTTGTAATAGCAGGTGGTACCATTTATGCAGCCTTTGTTGACCTTAAGTCAGCTTTTGATATGGTCCCGCGTAAGAAGCTATGGGAAGTATTGCATCACCTAGGGATGCCAGCAGAACTTTTATCTATGGTAGTGCGATTGCACGAGGACAATTTTGCACAAGTTCGATGGGGCACCCAGGGAGATGTAACCCCACGATTTCCGGTTTCCAAAGGGTGTGTCCTAGCCCCAACCTTATTTTCATTATTTATTAATGGGGCTGTAAATTATTTTCTCACACACCCGACAGATGCTCCATCCCTTGCTGGCACCAAAATACCGTTACTTATGTTTGCGGACGACACCCTGATTATTTTGAAGACACAGTTAGGGCTAGATAGGGCACTTAGGTATTTGAGGTGTTCTGCCAAGATCACGACCTGGTGGTTAATGTAGACAAGACAAAATTTATGGGCTTACACAAGCACAATGTAGTTAAAGGGAGGGTAGCCATGAACGGGAAGCAACTAGAACAGACAGACGTGTTTGCATACTTAGGGATTACCCTGAGCAGAAAACTAAATTGGAAGCTTCACATAGATCTCATGGCCCTTAAACATAGTCAACTAGCCGGGGTCCTATTAAAAGAATTCAATCTCTCCCATACCAGGCCTATAGGTCCAGCAATTAAGATTTATAACACCAAGATCAGGTCCTCCATAATGTATGGTGCAGAACTATGGGGCTTCAATGACCTCTCTCCTTTAGTACTGGCCCAGAATAAATTTGTGAGAGCTTTGACTGGTCTACCACAAAGTACCCCACTAACACCCCTGCTATCTGACTTGGGCTGCAATTTGCTGGTGGAGGAAGTACGATTCAGACCAGTAGCATTTTGGCGCCGATTGTGGTCCACCCCAGAACTCACACATTATGCAATGGCAGCGAAGGATGTAGTAGATGCAGATAAATCATGTAAAGCAGTCTGGCTCCAAAGGGTTAAGACTACGCTGGTAGATATGGGCATGGGTCATCTATGGGAGGACCTGGTTGGCAATCAGTTTCCATCAAAAAAAGAATTTAAGGAGGCATATTGGTCGATGGTTAAGGCAGACCATATACACTCCACAAAGGCTAATTCACTGACGGGTCTGTTTCTGGAGCATAAGATTGTTCCCTAATATGAAAACTTTTGGGATTTTATAACTATACACACACACTTACCTCAGACTGGGCTGAGGATGGGAACTAGAGGCACGGGGCCAAAGGGCAAGCCAGCCTCCAATCTCATATGCAAACACAAAAAAGGCTGCCCCTCACGTATTTGGTCCTGACGAATGCGACGTACCCTACGGGGACACTAACGCAGAAACATGTTGACCGCACTTAATACGGTGAAGGGAGAATAATGTCCCAGATCACCGTACACCTATTTTAATACCATACATCTGTTCCCTGAATAAAACACAGTTGAGTGACAGGTGTGATGGTTTTTAAATCACCTCTCACTTTCTCACGGCCATCACTTAGTTGTAGAAGTGCATCCCTGTCTCCAGGTGTATGCCCGCCCTCTATCAAACGAAGTTTTTAGAGGGCGAGGACAGCCTATGATGAAGCATGACACCGGGCGGTGTGTGAGGCCAGTCCGAAACTTTTTATGAGATGCCCCCACTGGTGTTGCATCTCAGCATAATTCTGTAGGAAACTGTAGGAACCCACGTGAGGGGCAGCCTTTTTTGTGTTTGCATTTTATAACTATACCCAGTGATAGGAGACTATATTTCCAATTTAGGGTAGGCAGCCTCCCGGTTAATTTTTATACTAGAAAATGGTCTAGTATGAGCAACAGTAAATGTTTGTGCTGTAAAGAGCAGGATGAAACGGTATTACATATCTTATTTGTTTGTCCAGTATATAAAATCCCCTGTAAAAAATGGTTAAAACCAATCTGCTCCAATATGGGCACACGGACGAGTGCTACAGCTTTGCGCAACCTTATGACCAACACCAACGAGCCATATGTAATAGCTATTGCTAAATTTTTAAGTTGGTCATGGAGAATTCGCGCACATTTTTCCAACAAGCAGACGACCGGGCCCACAGGTAATACTGAGGAAGATTTATCCCCTGTTAGGGACTCAGCATGATAAAGCCTATGGGAGAAATCCCAGAAGTATCAAAGAGTTTGAGAAATGATAAAAAGGAACAAAAGATTTTTTTATTTTTTTTTAAGAGCTCTATCAGTTTTAATGGTTAATGTTTTTGCTTTTATTAATGAATTGTAAATTTTATTGTCCATTGTAAATTTGAATAGTGTTGTCAATTTATGAATTGTTATTTCAATTATTGGGAATGTTGATGACAAACATTGTTTTTAATTTTTGGTATCATTGGACACTGTATTTTATGGCATTTGGCTTTTATGATTGATTTAATCGAAATAAAGCTTGAATTGATAAGCATTGAGGACCTGAAAACAGAATATCAAATGTCAGACAAGGAGTTCCTACGCTATTTGCAGCTGAGACATGCGCTAAAGAGCCATGTCTTACATGGGGAACAAATAGCGGAATACACCCCACTTGAAGATAGGTCACTCATGGACCCCATGCCCGAAAAAGCTGTTTCACTGGTGTATAAGAAGAAAATGAACAACTCCCCTGACCTCTTAACGGCTCTTAGAGAGGTCTGCACAAGAGACTTAGAGATGTTAGATGATGACAATTGGACAGAGGCGATTCAGAGCCCAAGGGAGGTGGCGATCAGGGCACGATTCAGGTTGATACAGCTGCGTATACTGCACAGATCATACACCTCCAAGGCGCTCTTGCACAGGATCAGACGCAGTGACACTGACCTGTGTACATGGGACTGTGGGGAGCCTGGTACCTTCTTCCATGCACTATGATCATGCCCAAAGATACAACAGTTTTGGAAGGAAGCCATACAGGTCATGGTAGAAGTAACTGAGCAAGAAGTTCCATGTGAGGCCAAATGGCATATTCTTTGTGTGACCGGGTGAGGATAAATGGCCAAAATATTCCAGGATATGGCTTATGACAGCGAGCATAGTGGCCAAACGTAACATAGCGAGGGAGTGGGGGGCGAGCCAACCATCGAGTGTGACAAAATGGCAAGAAGACCTGGATTGGTGCTGTAATGCTGAGAAAGTGGTGTTCCAGGGGAGGGGGTGCCGAAGAAATGGGACAAAATATGGGGGAATTGGATACAATACAGAGGACTTTAACTGTCTGCCAATAAGATAGGTACTGGAGAATAAAGGATAGCACATGTATTGTACTATATTATAATGTACCAGAACCAATTTTGTTGTAACGATTTTGCATTGTTTGTAAGATGATGTACACAAGTGACAATAGGAACGATGCAAAGTACGGAGTGTACTTGTTCACTGTCATCCTGCTGGGTTTTGTTTTCTTAAATAAACAGAATTATTTAAAAAAAAAAAAAAAAAGAATGCACTGTGCACCTAGAGAACCTTAGGCTGACCACCGAATTATTACAACCTTCCGTTTTAAAAAATTAACTTATTTTAACCAGTCACGACATGCAGTTATATCTGAAAGCTGTACCCAATTCAAGACATAGATTTGTCCTGACTCGCTTTAGAATGGCTATTTTCCATTGGCTGGTCAGCTTCCCTAAACCCAATGACTGGATATTAAATTTAGGTAACTGCCCCTGTGACGACAAGACGCCTCAGAGCACCATGCACGTCGTACTCTTTTGTTAATTCTATAACTCTTGGAGAAAACGCTTCATCCTACCATTTTTAAGGCCTTTACAGTTTACACAATGTCGACCTGCATATCTCTTCCTGCAATCACTTTTTACTGTTGAGCTCTGTTGTGGAATGTCAAGTTTTCTGTGGGCTGTCTTTTATGCCAGAAAGAACATCACATAGATAATATGATTAACTTTGTTGAATATTTATAAACGATCAATTAATATATGATGTTTTATTAATATGCACTTACAATCACTGCTTAGAAATATATTATAAACCATGGATTTAGCAAATTTTAAAAGTTACTATTATAAAATAGAACAGGGGACTACCTGTTAAAAGTCAGGCAGTAATGCATAGCGGACCCTTAGCTGAAGGTTTTGCATTTCTTTCCTCTTACTCTGCAGCGGCTGCAGCGCGGGAGCGGGCACTCTAGGAAGAGGCTGCTACCCGGTAAACAGTGAATTCTCACTGCAACAAGTTCTTTTATCTTTTTAAATCATTTTAAAAATTGCCAAACTGTATGAATTTGAATCTATGTGGTTTTAGAAAATACTAAAACGTACTGAGCGCTCGCCTTCTCGGGCGCTCCAGCTACTTCCTGCCTCCCGGTCTCTCCCCTCTGGGGCGACCAATAACATAGGCCAAGGGGAGGAGCTTAGGCAGTCATCTGGTATAAATGCCGGCTGCAGCGTGGGAGCGCAGCAGACACGCGCAGCGGGCGCGCCAGCGGCGCGCCAAAGGCAAGCCCGTCTGCGTACGTCCGCGCCCGGCCGTGCCCAGGGCCCAGTTACCATGCTCAATTTCGCAAGTATTCTTCCCAAGAACTTAGACTGCTCCACTCTGCCTCACTCACGCCTAACCCTGCCACTATCGCAAGCTTGCACCACAATACCATACTCCAGCCTCGGAAATCGTTCCCTGAAGTCATCCAGCCCACAGCCCACTCCACCCAGCAACAGCAAAAAGAGGGGCGCACGGCGATATCAATCTACTATCTTAATACACGATCCTTAGTCAGACACCAGCTGGAAATCTTTACTCTTTTAGACTCAGAAAAGCCTGACATCCTTCTGCTCACCGAAACCTGGCTTACTCTCGAATCCTCGCCCGATATCCTGGCGGCACTACCTAACGAATACTATATTCTTCAAACTAACCGCCCGCCAGGCAAAATGGGTGGCGGAGTAGCGGCTATTATCCACCAGGATCTCAAATTCACTGCTCTTACCCCACTTTGCCTCCCCACAGTAGATAACGCTGTAATAAAACTGGAGTCCGACTCGGCCCCGCTCACATGTGTTCTACTTTATAGGCCCCCACAGCACATGCCCTTATTTCTTCACTCAATGGGGGAAAAAGTCGCAAACTTGGTAAATAACCACGCCAGAATCTTGCTGATAGGCGACTTTAACTATTGGGCAAACAACACTCAAGGAGGGCCGCAATCTGCTGAGTTGACTGAATTATTAAACAACATGAATTTCACTCAACAGGTATCCTCAGCCACACATATAAAAGGGCACATCCTGGACCAAATCTGGACCATCAACCTGGTGGTATCCGAAATGTCCATCGCACCGTGTATATGGTCAGACCACCACCTGATAAAATTCACCTTAAAAAACCCTACCACTGGTAAAATTCCCACTAATAGGGGGGGACTGGCGAGAAAATGGAATACCATTGACAAAAACGACTTCTACAGCACACAGGCCAACACAGCTCCTAACTCCATATCTGATGTCAACCTCCATGAGGAAACTATCTCAGCTTGGCTTCTAGCGGCCAGCAATAAACATGCCCCACTCAAAAAAATCAGACTAACCCGCCGTTTTGAGGCGCAGAGATGGTTCTCCACTGAATTAAAACTACAAAAACTCACTCTCCCTCAATTGGAAAGGAAGTGGAGACAGAACTATTCACCAAAAGAAAAAATCACCTACCTAACGGCTATGAGGGAATATAAAAAGGCGATTTCTACAGCTAAAGCAGCACACTTCTCCTCCAGAATCTTAACCTCTAACAACCAAGCTAAGGAAATTTTTGCAATCGTAGATGAACTGTCCAACCCAGATAGAGTCCTAAGCAAGCCCACACCGTCTCAGGCCCTCTGTGTCTATCTGAACAACTTTTTTATTGATAAAATCGCCTCCATCAAAGCCAGTATTCCCACACATACCTCTCAAGAAATCTCCCCTCCTATGCCCAGGAATCCCTACTCCCTCAAATCTTTTCCGCCCTTTGACACCCAGACCTTTCACGATCTACTGTCAAAAGTCAGATCTGGATCCCCCATGGACCACTGCCCCCCACATGTCCTAAAAGCTGCTTTCACCGCCTTTCCGGACCCTGTTCTCGCCCTCCTGAACAACTCCTTATCCCAGGGCTGTGTCCCTAAAGCCTTCAAAGAGGCAATAGTGGTCCCCACTTAAAGAAACCTGGGGTTGACCCCCAGACGCTGTCAAACTACCGCCCCATCTCCTTGCTCCCGTACCTGGCCAATGTACTGGAGGCCCATGTAGCGAAATGTTTGTCCAACTTTATGGAACAAACTAATTTTCTTGGCCCACACCAAGCTGGATTTCGTCCAGCTCACTCCACGGAAACGGTGATACTAGCGGTACTGGACTCCCTGCGGGAAAAGGCTGACAGAGGCACTCCCCAGGCCCTGGTGTTGTTAGACCTTTTGGCCGCCTTCGACACGGTCGACCATGGTATATTGGCGGACCGTGTCAGAGAGGCAGGCATCCAGGGCCCAGCCCTTAGCTGGATCAGCTCCTTCCTGAAAGACCGCTCCCAGGCAGTCAGTATTGGGCAGTTTACAGCCCCCAAATTAAAAACTACGTGTGGGGTCCCACAGGGCTCTTCGCTCTCCCCGCACCTGTTCAACCTTTACCTTCTCCCGCTGATCAGATCTCTGAAGGAAAGGAAAGTGGTCACCTTCAATTATGCCGATGACCTCCAACTACTGTTCACAATCGATAACTCTTCCCAGTCAATATCTGACTTTCAGTCTACCATGAAATTCATTTGTCACTGGATGGACCACAACCACCTAAAACTAAATCCAGGCAAGACCGAATTAGTCCTGACGGGTGGTGGTCACAATCTGTGGGGCCCACATTATTGGCCAAACGAATTAGGACCCCCCCCAATTCCCTCCTCCTCAGTTAAAAGCTTGGGGGTCACCATAAACAATGACCTTTCCCTAAAAACTCATGTAGGCTCTGTGATCTCCACCTGCTTTTTTCAGCTGCTTAAAATTAGGAAGATAAGCAGGCTACTTACCCAAGCAGCTCTGATACAGGTCTTGATAGCCATGGTCCTATCACGTCTAGACTACGCCAACGCAATCTATCTTGGTATACCACTTTGCCTTACAAAATGGTTACAGATGGTACAGAACCAAGCGTCTAGATTGATCTACAAACAACCCAGGTGGCAACATGCCTCCCCCCTCCTAAGGCAGCTGCACTGGCTTCCTATTCCCCAACGCTGCGCATTCAAAATTGGCTGTCTGGTGTTTAAATCCCTGAATGGCCGGAGCCCTAAATTCATAGACAGCCTCATATCACGCTACACCCCCTCACGCAACCTCCGCTCGGCTCATCTCCAACTTTTGACTGTCCCGACCTTCAATCTGAAGCGCCAAGGGGGTTGTAGGTTCGCAACTCTGGCCCCCAGAATGTGGAATTCCATCCCCCTGGAAATCAGGTCAAGCACTGATCTACTGAGATTTAGAAAATCCCTTAAAACATGGCTGTACAT
Source organism: Calotriton arnoldi (assembly GCA_963921515.1). Lineage (NCBI taxonomy): Eukaryota > Metazoa > Chordata > Amphibia > Caudata > Salamandridae > Calotriton > Calotriton arnoldi. The sequence goes on from CAWUFW010007081.1 coordinate 884,348, forward strand.
CCAGGCCTACGAATAAACTGCTCCGGTTCGGCATTTCCTAGTATCAGCGCCATGAAACCAACCGGTGTACGAGCGCTTTATAAAACCTTTTTAACATAACATAACATACTTTTCCTCTGTGTTAAAGTAACTATGTAAAAACAATGTACAGATATTATAATTGCAGAATATCAGGGTTTAACGATTTTATATATGAAATGATTTTAAAGCATATTATTTAATCATGTGTGATTTAAATTGTATTTTGATGTCTCTTTTATTGAACTTTTATGGTGTAATTTATTTAGATTGAATAAAGTTAATACTGACTGACAGATGTGGCATGCACCCAGAGGGTACCTTAGAGGCTGCCCCCAACTTTACAGTGCTGACCAGCCCGCTCTTTCCCATGTCTGCTGCCGCCAATCAGGATTCTGACCTACCCCCATGCAGGTGTCAGAAATAAAGGCGTGGCAGGAAGGAGGTCACACCTCCCTCCTCCCCAGCTGGCTAGTGAATTGACACATCAGATCGGTGAGCTTCAAAGGCTGCACCGCCTCTGATATGCATCTGGGCTATCCCGCTGAGGAGGAAACAGCCCTCCCCTTGCCCGAGGTGTGCTTGCACCCGGGCAAGGTGGGAAAGTAGCTATGCAAGAGCTGTACACCCCACAGGAAGGCTGGCCACACCTCCAGAGTGGGCAGACCGGTCTGTACACCTAAAATTGAATCCTGCCATCTTTAGGAGGGTAGAAATAGTGGGTTATGGGTAGAAAGGGTTACCTACACCACCGGACGTGGTCACCTCAGGGGTGGACTAGCTGCAGGGGCTAGCTACAGATTGGCTACTAGTTCCCATACCCATAACTCCTTTAAATTTAGGATTTAAGGGATCTCCTAACACCAGAACATCAGATCTGAACAACTTACTTCAAAGAAGGACCAAATGGAGACCTGTGACTCCAACAACAGGATTTCGACCGACCAGCACAAAGCAAAAAAGGAATACTCTGTCCCATAGAAACTTGAAACTGAGTCAGCGCCAAAACTTGACACTCCCGAAGTGAAGTACCCTTGTGGAAGCCATAAGCACCCTCAGTTTCCCCTGGACTTTTGGCACTAGTCCCCTGCAAACTGCAGTGCATTGTGGGAGTTGTAGTTGCGCCTGTCCCGAAGTTTCGGTCCGCTATGTTACTCCCCCTGACCCAGTGAAGCTCGAGAAGCTTTTTGATGTGCTTACCGCTGCCAAGGCTTGTTGGTCACCAACCTGATAACCGACCCCCACACTCAACGCTGCATCTACAGAGAACACCGTGCAACCATCATCTGACATCAGCAGCTGTGTACGTGTGTCGTGTAGTTCCTAAAACTACATAGGATCTGCGCATATAGAAAACATAAACTAAGGGATTGGTGGGATCCAGACACCCCCAGAGGATATGTTATCCTTTAGACTAGCTAGCTCACAGTGCCACCATAAGCCCCCTAACCTTACCAAGGAGAAAATAGTTTCTGGCAACTATCAAACATGACAACCCTTGATCCATCTGGGGTCGTGGAAACAGAACAGTACTTTTCGTTCAGTCAATCGTGCTCACTTAGTCTCAGAGAGGTACACAGAATAAACGATGGGGACGTTTTCAATAAGCATTTATTGAACCAGTGTCATTCTAGTGTAAAACATGTTTGCTGAGACAATCATTAGACAGAATCAAATGTATAAGATTACAAGCACCAACAGAGTAAATAAAAGGTAGAATTCTACCATAGTGCTAAAATAGTGAATATATGCGGGCATATAGACATGACGGTAATCAAGCGTACTCCGACGATGCAAACCCTACCTAAGTGTACCTAGCATGTATGTGGGTGTAAAGCCAAGTATCCCCTAGGAAAGAGCCAATTCCATTACCTGATGGGAGAGAACAAAGGACCCCGTCTTGGTCTCGAGTTGGACACCCCGCAAGGGATGTCAGACCACTGCGTGCTGGAGCTTCTGCGTGCAGGGACCTCAGCATCTTGTGTCAGTGTGAAAGCTTCTCCTCTGCCTATCTAGTGTTGGTATGGTTCTTTTATACCATAAAGATAGCCACGGGGTTCCGTACATAATCGATATGTTGTGAGTACGATTATGTAAATGAGCCTAAGTAAATACCTGCAATTATGCAAAGTAGTTCTTTCGCCCTAGGATGAAGATGACCAAGACTTTTATACAGAGTATGTTAATCCTGTTATGTACGTCATGTGCAGGGACTTTTCTAAGAATCCTCATGCATAATAAATTAGGCTAGTTTCAAGGAAACTGATCGACATTTATTCAGCACATAACTTTGTAAAAGGTCAGTGCGAGAACCGTTATGCAGAGCAAGGTAGGACAAATGTAGGTAAACGGTCGTATAGCTACCTAAGCCTTGATTGGGGTACATTGGTGTACATAACACGTGTTGTGTTTTTGCATTTTGTTTCTTGCAGCACCTGGTGAGAGGTAAAAATAGCACCACCCCCTGCTCCCCTTCAACACCAAGGACAGCCGGAACAACTCTGCACCTTGACTCCACGGGCTAGGTAAAATTGATCTGACTGTTGTGACCTGGTCCGGGGCCCTCATTACCATATACTTATAAGGACACCAGGTACCCCGACCAGAAAGTGACCGATTGTCACTATGTGGATTCTGCCATTGACCGCAGTGCTATTTTGTCTTTGTATTTCACTGCACTTATTTAATATTGCTTCAAAAATCTATAACTCCGGTTATATGTATGCTATTCAGTGTGTTTTGTTGTCTAAATCAAGATAAAATACACTCTATTATAATAAATTGGTGTCAGATTTCTCTCGAGTCGTGTCAATTACTTATCGCTCATGTTGGTTCTCTGAAACGCTTAACACATGTTCCTCTAGTAAAGCCTGACTGCTCAATTCCACCCTATCAGGGCCTACCCGTGCAGGTAAGAGCGGTGGGATGGTGGGGCCTGGTTGGGGGGGATTCGACAGACGACCATGAGGGGAAATTAAATAAATAATTAATTTTCCCTCGTTGTCTTCTGTTGAAATCCTCCCCACCCGGTCGCACCACTCTTACCTGCACAGGCCGCGGCTGATCAGGACTGAGATAAGGATCTAATCTAGTGAATCCGAAGACCATCTTTGGGGTATTGTGATAATATTATATGGAAAGGCTACCCAGCTATACCACATTATATTCCACTTTCTTACAAACCTGTTCTGGATCTCCCTGAGAAAGTGGCAGAAGCAAAATTGTCTGACCCAGAAACTGCATAAAAGCAGTTGCAAAACATTAGAGAAGTCAGAACTAAACTATCCAATGTGACTCATTGCAACTTTCCTACCTGTGAAGATAAGGTTTCCAAAGCTGCTGACGGGTGTCTCATCAAAGTTTGAGAAATCATTCCTGATTAACAAGTAATTGAGTTATTTTACAGACCACCTATTCCAGTTCTATTAGGCACATAGATTATAATCCTGCTTCCACTGCCTCATTCAAAGAAAAACAAGAAGGTGTCCATCGCTCACATTAAAATCAGCATGTGTTTGATTCTTTTCAACAGACCCCCTTTTGACACCAAAGTGCTTTCCGAGTACAACCTCTCAGTCCCTCCCTTTGCTGGAGGAACTACCCTAGGAAGAGTACATTGATGCTGGTATCCTGAGCCTCAATCCAGGGACTGCAAGCCTACTGTGTCTCCATCTTTACACCAAGTTCCAGATTCCACAGAAGAACCTGCTGCTGTAATTGCAGCAATTCTACAGTTTCAACTACTGCCCTGGTTTACCATGAACCTCAGCATGAGTTAACATCACCCTTGATGATGCTTTTTGAGCTACAATGCTTTAAGAAAATTAATGTGAATTGTACACAGAGGACTTTTCATCACAATCCAGTCACTCTACACCATCGATTTCTTCTTGCATGTCATTGGTTTTGTGACAGGTACGTGATACTACATGATTAGATCACTATAACAGTGTTATTTTTCATCATGTGGCTGACAACGCTGGCTGTTCTTCTACTGCTACTGAATGGACATTGTGTCCCTGAAGTAACTGATCCAGAACCCTGTTTCATGGAACTTCAACTGCATCGCTCACCAAAATCTGTACGCTGGCAACATTACAGCTTAACCTGTGCCCAAGGGCATAGTCTGGGAAAGGGTATCTTATTAAGTAATGGGACCCACTGAGTCATTGCAGTTGGCATATGTGTTGAAATGTTTAATGAATTATATGATTACTCCTGATTCCTTTCCAGGTCCATGGGACTATGATACTGTACACCAAGTTACTGATTGGTTTATCGGTTTATGCTACCTTTGAAAATGAAGGATATATGTTCTAAATTACAAAGAAATGTACTGTTTTCATAACTGTGGTTATTATGAAATTCACAAAAGCATTATATCCTGAGAAATGTGCAATTGAACACCCTATACGCAACAGGAACTCTGCAAACAAATAAACATAAAACTTTCAGAGAAACTTTTCTTATTCTGTGTTGCATTAGATTTTCTTCTACACACAGAAAACCAAGAAACATCAGATAAATCTGATTAAACACAATTACCACTCACAGACTCAGTTAACTGCACATTTTGTTTAAACTCTTACTGTCCAAGGGTATGAGCATTGGAAAGAAAACATTACTGACAGTAATTTAACTGAAACGATTCAGAATGGTATTTTTACTTTGACTGGATGTTGTTTTAATGTAAAGCCTTATGGCTTCAAAATGCATACAAATGCTTCTATGCAATGATTTATGTCTTATAATGCCTACATGCTACTGTGCAAAAAGAAATGAAAACGGTTTGATTTTATTTTATTTTTCCTTGTTAAAAAGATTTTTTTGACTATAATTAGCTTAGCCACGCACTCAGGAAGCAAATCCGAGAGGGTACTTGTCTCCCTGACTTCTCCCCTTTGGAGGATAGACTGCTAGCTGACCCTATCCCTGAAAAAGGAATATCGGTGATATACCAAAAATTAATAAATAATTCCCCAGACCCGATGGGACAGCTTCAGCAGACTTGGGCAGAGGACGTGGGAAACATAGATGATGAGGAGTGGGTGGATGCCCTGCAAAGCCCCCGGGACAGATTCAGGCTTATGCAATTAAAAGTCCTGCATTCCACATTTTACTCATGCACCCTGTTACACAAATTGGGAAGGGGGAAATCCCACCTATGCTCAAGAGGTTGTAAACAGGAGGGATCATTTGGGATTGTTCGGTGATACAAGGTTACTGGAAGGAGGTGACTGACAAAATGGCCGGGGCTCTGGGGACGAAGGTACCAATGTGCGCAAAGGGGCTAATACTGATGATCCAAGGTGAAGATGAAAGGCCCCGTCACCCCAGGATATGGTGGGCACTCGCAGCTGGGGTGGCTAAGAGAAATATAGCAAGGGAATGGGGGACTCACTTCCCCCGACAGTAGCGGGATGGGAAGCAGATGTGGACTGGTGCCAGAAAGCAGAGGAAGTGATCTATAAGGCCAGAGGGTGCCCTAAAAATGTGAAAAAATATGGTTCCCATGGAAGAACTACAGAGGGCCAGTACTGGGGCCATGATGGGACTGAGAGTCTCAGATCCAGTCTATGTTACAATAAAGTAGTTACAAAAAGGGGGTATGACCCAGCTAAAGCTACCGGGACCTGGGTAATTGACAGTACAAGAGATAGGCAGTCCCAGCGGGACAATTTTTAAAAAAGAAACACAGATATTAATGCAACAGCATTCATTAAATCACTTGCACTGTGATATTCTGCTCAATATTGTTTATTCATATTGAACATCAACCCGAATGCTCAAAATCCAGCAACACATCTGGAACCTATGTACACAAAAATGCCCCAAGTGTGTAGCAGGGAAAGGAAGGACTTGTGTGCAAAGTGAGGGTTAAATAAGGGCGGAAAGGGAGTGACAGTATATGCATCAACAATATTATTCACAGAGAGAAAAGACAAATATGTACAAACAGATTAATTAATAGCCATTATGTCGCTGAAAAAGCACAATGAAAAAGCACTGTTGCCCACACTGGCATATACACAGAAATTGTCGACGTTTCGACCCCCGTTAGATGTATGTGACCTTGATCCTTACAGTGGGGTCTTCCTCAGGACTGAAAAAAAGGGGCACCGTGAACCACCATAGGCTGGGTGGTTGAAATGATAGTAGTGGGCCCATGGGCTCCTGGGTCAGAGAACGGGCAGATGGCAACTTGTTATGTGAATTCCACGATTCAATAATGTTCCTTTCAAAAAGACGTGTTTCAATTCAAACAAGAGGGCCGAGAATGAATCCAAAGGTTCCCCATTACTCATGGGATAGAACAGACATCATAAAATAGTCACAAATCCAGAAAAGGCCTCAGAGGTACCAAGTCTCTCAACACAAGGTGCATCCGTTCACTGCGTCGGAACCACGCATTGTTACTACAGTAAAAAGATGTTTAAGGAAAGTGTGCCTTGGCACATAACTAGATTTGGTAGATTATGCGCATTGGTAAATTAATAAAGAGCTTGTTATGACCAAAATTCCAAACGGGGTATTTTATCGACAAGTTCCAAGATTTTTTTTCCCCCTGCAAAAAGCTTATTTTTCATCTGAGAGTTAAAGACTTTCAAAGACCTGATTTCCTTTTGATGTGGATGCCCTGTTGCACAACAGCATCGGTGAGCACTTGACTTTTTCAATCTAATAGGAACTGTTTCAAGCCAATAGGTTGCAGTAACCTGTTACACTGTATTAAATGTTGATGGGTCAACAAAATCACCAAATACTAATCCATCACCAGTGCCAAAACCTGCACTCACCATAGTAAGGCCACAAGATATCTCTTCCTCATTGGATTCCACCGCCAGCAAAGAGGTTCTTTGTCTGCTCCAGCAACATCAGAAATGTATGTGTTTTCTCTGCTCCATTCAAATCAAGCAGCTCCTGTTCTATTTGCTCCTCTGTGTTTTCACAAGCCATCACCAAAGACTAATCAATGTTCAGCCTTCGAATTCAGTGGGGTGCTCACATCCACATCATCAACGGAAAGAAACAAGGTGACCGGATTGCATCCCTATGCACAAAAGTAACTGTACTTTAAAAAAAAAAAAAAAAAAAAAAAGAGTTATAAATCAGACTAGTTACACTTCTTTGCCTTCTTCATCTTTCCTCTTTCTCTTTTCGCACCCAGATGCAATACCCAAAAAATGAAAAAAATAATCTAGTTCCCTTTTATTTTTCACTGCTCATAAAACCCTTTATATTATATTCCTCGCATATGATGTTGCACATTATAATGAATGTCTTTTTTATGTATCTTCATCAAGTGGGGGGTGTTGTAAGGATCGTCTCTTCCAGCACAGAGACCTCTTTTTTAATTCAGTTTGAAGACATGTGTTACTGAACATGTAACATGTGATAAATTGCTATCTCATCAAATGTGAGTCTCTGGCATGTGCTTTTATTCTGTAAATGTATAATGAACATGTCTGATAAGTAAAATCACTCAAAAACACATTCAGTGATAATTGTGTAACTATTTAGCTCAGAATTATTCCAGGAATGTCATAAATCTTATGACTGTTTCCCTCCCTAATACTACTATTTTATCTATTTTAATCACTTAATGCCCAGCTTGTTTACCTTTGGCCCCGGATCCACCCTAGGTAATGGAGGCTGCCATCTTAGACCATGACAGTTACAATGGAGGCTGCCATTTTTCCTCAAATTATGCAGAATCATCAACATGTCTGCCTTTGACGCAGATGTCGCTTGTGCCTATCTTTCAAGAACTGTGAAAGTGTCAAGTCATTTAGATTTAGACATCAATAAAAAACCCCTGTGCAACAGCAGTCTAGGACCCTCCATTTTCAAGGTCATATAAAAACCAGAACCCAAATAATGTAGTCTATATTGACGTATTTTACCTTATTAGGACATCTATTAATGTATATGATTATGTCAAAACATTCCTAAGGTGACTTTGCAAATTCAGTCTTAGATAAGATACAACACAGAAGGACTACCACTTGACCACTTATTCAGGAGAGAAACTTCACCCAGGTCGCAGAAGTAGATCACAGATGAGCACGGCCTAGAATCCATTTCGACCAAAGAAGCCTCGAGCAAGATTCCTGGTGGCACTGCGAAGCATTCTATTCTGCCTTAACAAACTGGTGCCAGGTTTGTGTTCTCTCGTAGACACAATCTTCTAGCCCTTGGCCTCGTGCTCAAAATAGAATGCGCACCTGCTCCGAAACTCAGGCCTATTATTTGTTTGTCTGCTAGAACTAGCATAGCGCTTAAAGAAAGCACAGTGAGGGTGAAAGGGTTTTTAATTGTTCCAAGAAGTTTTATTTAACAATAGCAGAAGCAACATGAAAAACCTTGAATGTGCACAGTGAAATATACATTTGTCACTTAATAAAAATGACATCTGAAGAGAAAAAGCTTTTTAGTATTTTTCATTTTTGAGGGGGAAAAGGGAAGAAACAAGGGAAATAAAGGATAAGCATTACATTAGGGTAATAAAGTCCTCACCAAGTGTACAACAAATGGGACCATCTAAAGATATTATAAGAAATAATTCAATAGCAATATAGATCCACAATTTTCTTGAAGAAATAATGCACAAAACAGAGGTAATCATTTATGGTGGGTGGAAATTTTCAGATAACGTACTAAGAGTATTAGATGCAGAATTTTCAACGTTTTCAAGAAAGGTGGTTAATGGCAACCACAATATATGTCTATTATTAAAAGAGGAAACAGAAGGTCTATAATTGGTATCCAATTTGTGCTGATAGCATACAGAATCCCACCAAGCCTTGTAAGAGAGATTAGAGGAACATTTCCAAATTAAGAGCAAGTTGTTGAAAACCAATTGCTAAAAATACATCCAACAACTTGGTCTTGGTTAACTTAAAAGAAAATTCACTAATTAGAGTTCCTAAAAAAAAATTAAGGGCCTTGTTACGAGCACGGTGGTCCATAGGGCTCCTGTATTCGTGGTGGCGGTCCGACCACTGTCGTATCATGATTGAGGTGGTCGAACCGCCACGAGACCACCGGGATCAAGGATCCCGCTGCGGCGGCGGTCTGGAAAGGTACAGTAATATGCTGGCGGTGGCGAAGCCAGCACCGCCAAGCATATTATGAATTGCCTTTCCACCACCCTTTTCATGGCGGTGAGCCCGACATGAAAAGTGTGGTGGAAAGGCAACAAAGGGGGCCCTAACAGGGCCCACGTGCCGCTCCTGGCCCTGGGGTTCATGCATGGGGGGATATGTTGTGCTCTCTGGTATTACACACCTGTTCCTGCACGGTGTGGCATGCATGCCACAATGTCCAGGAACATGCAGTTGGCGCTCTCATGGCGGCGGGCTGCATGTTAGGCTCTCCTGTGAGCCTAACATACCACCACCGTGAGACCGCCCCTGCACCGCCTGCCGCCATGGATTACAATCTTAATCCAGTGGGTGGGCGCACAACAGCCTTGGCGGTCCCCCTGTCAGCGCAGCCATATTGGGCTGACAGGAGGACCGCCAAAGTCATAATAGAGTGGTAAAATGTTGCTGTATCTGAAATATTTGTGTAATTTGGGTCTAAACCTTATGCCAGAAAGAGAATGTGTTGGGACACCAAAATAACATATGCATTATATCACTTTTGGGAAAGGTGGAAGACCAACATCGGGCTGAGTTATCTGTGGAGAATTTGGCACTACTAGTGGGAGTAATATAAAGTCTATGGTAAATACAAAATAATGTTTCAGTTATATTAGCAGATCTGGAGATTTTATGAATACGTAACCATATTTTATTCCAAAGTGTAAATCGCCAACTAATTCGTAAGTTGCCCACCTAAGGCATTAAGTCTTGGAGTTCGTTCGCATAGGGTTCGGAGGTGAAATACACTTTAAATAATGGAAACTTTAGGGTGGGTAGAGAGAATTCTGGATAAATCAGAGCTATGCAGTATTGGAGGTAAAATATCTTGTAACGTGAATATAACATCCAGGATAGTGTTCATAAGCAATGAAAAACGAGTGTGGAAAGATTGTGGACAATGAAAAGTGTGCCTGAATTGAGAAAAAGACATAGGATCACCCCTCTGTAATAACTGTGATACTCAAATAATATCCTTGTCTCTCCAAGACCTCCAGAAATTAGATCTATTATTTATTTTAATACATTTATTATACCAAATAGGCATGGACAAAAAGGTATTCATGGACAAAACCGGGGGTATACAATGACCTTAAGAAAGACCAAGAATGTTTGATAAGGGAAGATTCAGTAACAGAAAATTTAGAAGAGAAAGAGAGAAACTCCTTAGTAGTAAAAGGATGAATCAACTGTTTCTCAATATCTAACCAAAGAGGATGGAAAGCAGAAGAGAATTCAGGAAGCCAGAGTGATGTTTGACGTAATCCAGATGCATTATGGTACTGAACAAAATACGGGAAGTTTACGTTTCCTTCTAGTTTAGATTTCTTTAGTAAAGAAAGGGATATTCTGGCTTTCTTATTCTTTCATAGGAATCTAGAAAGAATAGAATCTATTTTCTTAAAAGTGAGCTTGGAAACACGTACTAGCATCATAGAGATGATATGAAGAAGGGGAGAAATCATCATTTTTATGGAGTCTAAACTGCCCCACGTCGACAAAAATAAAGGGTTCCATGATGAGAGTAAAGATTCAGCTTTAGTAATGCATTCCTTAAAAGCAGTAGCAACAGAATCTTAAACTGAAGGAGTAAACTATATACCTAAATATTTTATTTTAGAAGAGGACCTCTGAAAAACAGCGGTAGTAAAAGATTGTTTAGTGGTATATTTATTTAAAGTGAGAATTTCAGTCTTATCCAGGTTAAACTGTACCCAGAGACTTCAGAAAAAGAGGCAATTTCATTAACTAGCATCAGCAGAGATTGCTCATGGTGAAAAATAAAAATAAGAGCATCATCAGCACATGACACTAATTTTGGATGTTGGTCACCATATTAAAATCCTGATACGGATGAATTATGTCTCATATGAGAGATGAAAGGTTCAAAAAGAATAGTAATGGGGAAAGAGGACATCCCTGACGTACACCACGTTGGAGAGAAAAATTTGGGGAGATCATACCATTGATCAACACGGAAGCCTTTGGAGATTGATACAGTAACGAAATTAATGCTATAATTTTAGGACCAAAAGCTTGCCAGGATAAGGATTTTAACATAAATTCCCAGTTAATTCTATTGATTGCTGTAAGTGGGTATTTAAGAAGAGGGGCTTTACTCAAAACATTAAAAAACAAAATGAGTGTTATCTGATGTGAGCCTCCCTTTTATAAAACCTGGGGGCATATTATCAAGAAACGACGTTAAAATTATCGCCGCTTTAGCGCCAGAAAACTGCCGCTAAAGCGGCGATAATGGGCTTGATAATATGCCCTGGAGAATTCCAATAGAAGCCCATGTTCACACCAGAACATGGGCTTCTATTGGAATTCTCCAGGGCATATTATCAAGCCCATTATCGCCGCTTTAGCGGCAGTTTTCTGCCGCTAAAGCGGCGATAATTTTAACGCCGTTCTTGATAATATGCCCCCTGATTCTTCCTTCCCTATAAGATGTGGAAGAAAGTAGTCTAAGCGATTCGCTAAAAGTGTAAATAATTTATAGTCCACGTTTGTAGGAAGCTGGCTTTCTATACAGTGCACTAAAAAGACGTACACTGTGCAGAAAGTCCAGTGAGTCTCAGATTGGTATACAGAGGCAAAAGTAGATAATACTAACGCTCTATTTGTGGTAATGTGGGCAAGCAGCTAGGCTTATCAGAGGGTAGTGCTAAGCAAAAGTTGTACTCACAAAGGCAATAAATGAGACACACACTCAAAGAATAAATCGAGATCAATTTGCAAAAATAACATTTTATTTTATATAATTTTTCAGACCAAGAACTTTGTTCACAGGTAAGTACTTATTTTGTTATGAATTTTCAAAAGTTCGGATAATAACTCACAGTTTCGAACAATAACGCACAATGCATTCCTATGGGAGAAAACACATAGATGTATAGAAAATCGTGTAGGCAGTTCTTGGGGTTCAGCTTCTGGTTTTAGAGTAGTAGCAAGCCCAGGTCCAATGTTCCACCAGCAGATCGTCAGGTGCATCCTGGATTCGGCCAGGAGCAGGGTGACAGATCTGACCCTCCAGAGCTTGAGTACCTCTTCTGGTTTGGTTGCTGCATCAGCGTCATCGGAGAGAGGCAAGTCGGTAAGCCTGACTCTGCAGGTTCAGTGCCTGCGGTCTGCAGGGGAATAGTTCCTCTACTCCAAGTGAGTTGTTCGGTGATTGGAGAAGGTATGGAGGTCCTCTGGGATTCTTAGAGGCCTCACAGTGGCAGGACGAGACAGCACACAACGATGGTCGAGTCTTGAAGCGGCAGGGTTTCATGCCAAAATTCTGCAGTAGGTACTCCTTTCTAGGGTTCAGCAGCTCTTCTTTGTACGGTTCTTTTTTAGGTTCGTCGAATATGAAGATCTAGGCCAAGGGATGCCACCTAAATACTAAAGGGAGTGACAGGTAGTAACCAATGGCATACCTACCTTTAGGTTGTCTACACAATGTATGTGACCACTTCCTGAGGGAAAGGGCACAACCAAAACAAGTTAATTCTCTCCAACCCAAGATGGAGGAATTGGAAAAGTGGGGTCCACATCACCTGCTCCACCACAGGGGTGGCGCTGGTTGACCGTGGGCACACTTCCTAATCTTTTCTTTTTCCTTGTTTTTATTATGGGACATGAACAGCAGCAATATACAGTACGATCACATGCAAGAAACACATGGTGCACAGTGGGTGACAAATCAAGTTACAGTACGTGGGGTAAATACCCGCCATGGTATAAAACGCAAGCAAAAATGCTAAAAAACGCTGCGGTTCATTAATCAGGTAACAATGGTATAGTCAATTAAGACAGAAATGTTAAAAAAAACTAGGCAGCAATTGGCAGAGCGGTGCGTCACGTGTATCCGCAAATAAAAATTGACTCAATTCTATATCTATGTCCATCCCATCCATCCCCTTGGATGGAACTAAAGTGTACACGGTAACAATTGTACAGGGCCAAGCCCCAAGGCTCCTCTCTGAGAGTGCAACTAGATGGTGTCCCAGATGTACAGAGGTTATCAGCGCTATTAGCAAATTGGTCCAATAACCCATGTCTTCCTGCTGTGGCCAGTTAGGTATCTCTGCCCCCAAACCCTTTCATTCGGGCTGGCTGTTGGAGTCTGAATAATCGGGGTGCCTGTCATCACCTCCTGCCCATGAGACAAGGGTCCCCGCCTTTGGGAGAGTGTCTGCATCCCCACCCAGCTGCCCAGTAGCCTGCAGCTTCTCCAGTAGTATCCCCTATGTCTCCAGGTCTTGGTCAACGTGCTCGTCCGTGCGAATTATGCGTAGACATCTCTCCTCTGCTACTCCCATTCACGCATGTCTGCCATCCATCTGAGGGAGCCTAGGGGGTGCAGGATGGGTCCAATGCATTGCAATACGGTGCTTAGCCAATACCAGTCCCACGTTTGCAAATTTATAGTACATCTCAGACCCAGCCTTGACACTTCCTAATCTTACTGATTTTCCCGCCTGTCCTCCCACCAAAAGTGTGGTCAGGACAGGGCGGTTGCCATTCTCCACTAACTGAAGAGGCCTGGATCACATTTCAAAGGCAGCATATCCTTTGAAGCTTCCCGCCCTGGACGGCAGATCCTGCTTGGAGGAGGTGTGAAACACCCCCGGCAAGGCAGGCTTAGATCCTGGCCTATGAGAGAGAGAAGGCTCCCACCCCAGGAGGCAAAAACATGTTTCGTGGTGGCAGGCTGGCTGAAACCAGTCAGTAACCCCACTAGTAGTTGATAGGTTTTCAGGGGACACCTCTAAGGTGTCCTCTGTGTACATTAATAAATAAATCCAACACTGGCATCAGTGAGGATTTATTAAGACAAGATGTTTGGTACCAAATATCTGTGGGTACAGTGAAGCCATCATGGAGCTGGGGAACTCATACTGACAAGTATCCAGCCCATGGTCTCTTTATGGCTTACCTGTGCACTATAATTTCCAAGAATGGACATTGTAGGGTCAAATCCACTCAGGTAGATAAGTCCACACATGGGATATAGTGCACCCTGCCTTAGGGCTGTAAGGTCTGCTGTAGAGGTGGCTTACCTATATCTCATGCAGTGTCTGTGGGCATGGCACACAGGGATGTGTGCCATGTCGACTCTTCAGTTTTCTGTGCACCAAGACACGCAGACTGCACTGGCAGTGTGCATGATCTTGGTGAGGGGTCCCTAGGATGGCACAATGCATGCTGCAGCCCTAGTAGACCCTCTTCAGTCCCAATGCCCTAGGTACCAGGGGAACTATTTACTAGGGAATTATAAGGGGGCTGAAGTTGTGCCAATGGTGGAATGAAGGTACAGTTTAGGGAAAGAGATCTGGCACTGGGGATCTGGTTAGCAGGGACCCAGTGCACATTCAGTCAAAATCACATCATGTTCCATGAAAAAAGTGGGGGCTAACCATGTCAAAAGAGGCACTTTCCTATAATGTTGACTAGAGAAATGGGTGTGTAGTTTTTACAGTGAGCAGGATCTTTGCCATCTTTATGTATAAGACATATTGTGGCCTCTTGAAAATTACTGGAGGTAAGTCCAGTTGAGGTAAAAAATTGAAACAATTGTAATAAATGGGGTAAAAGAACATGAGAGAAGTGGAGAAAAAATTTAACAGAAAAGCCATCAGGACCAGGCAATTTCTCCTTCTTCAATAAATTAAGCACTTGTGAGATTTCTAACAATGAGACATCTGCTTCTAAAACCTTGAAATTCAAATGTGTAGGAAAAGATTTAGGAGTAGAATGCAGGTAAGAATCAATATGAGTTGATGCCAATGGGGATTCAGGAGTGTATAAAGATTTATAGAATTGAGCAAATTCTTCTAAAATTTATTTACCCTTTATCAGTGGAGGTCCCTGCACATTGAGTAAAGAATCTATCTTCGGGTGCTGTTTCTTAATTTTAAGGAAGTTAGCTAATGATTTACCAACGCTTTTCCGGCCACCGTAACAATGAGCACTACTTTTCAGTGAGATTGAAGAAGCTTCTTTAGTTGAAGGGTCGTTGAACCGTAGCTTAGCTTTGAGGAGATTCTGAAGATCAGTAATTAAATTGGGAGTATTGTATTTCTGTCTAAATATTTACTGATAGTATGGAAGAACAAGGGTACCCCGAAATATGAACCCGGGGTTAGTGTATGTTTAGAGAGAGCAATGGTTCAGGGTTGGCCTTAATGGGTCCAGAACAAGAGAGTAAAATCCCGAAGGAGACAGTGGGGTTTCAATTTATACTGGACATTTAATCGTCATGGGAGCAAGAAGGTAGGGAAACATATATAGTGTAAAATAAACGGTTTATTTTACACAAGTATGAATTTTATACTTAAAGTAATAATCAGGTGCTCACATAAAGTGAAGGTGCGTAATGTGACAAAGTGAGAGTGAACTAAAAACATAACATCACATTGACAACAAAATTGGAACTCCACATGAGTATATACAATAGGAGGGGTTCCTGTTGTAAGGGTCGACGGCGTTTCGATCTTTTAAGTACTTAAGATCATCTTCAGGACATGTAGTGAGCAGTCTGAAACTAAATCGGAACAAAGCATGATTACAATATGTCCCTACATAAGGACCAGTTGCAGTGAGTAAGTGCTCCCAGTGTTTTTATAGTAAAAACAATTACAGCGCAACCTCATTGTTAAATTGAGGTAAGTACAATTAATATAACAGCGTGAGAGACCATTGAAGGGTGGTGCGCGTGGGGCGCCAGGTTAACTGTGGGGGGTTGAATTAACGAGCGTGAAGGCGCAACATGCACATGAGCTCACAATAGCGAACTTACTCTCAATAGGGTGTCACTATCCAGGAAGAGAGGTAGCCACTAGAGGAATGCAGGCGGGCCTCTTACGTGGGGAGGCTGTTTTGACCTGGTATCAGGGGAATAGAGCGTTTAGTAAGTATCCGTGTTGTGTCAGGGAAGATGTATGCAGTGGGACAAAGCGACTACTCACTAAGGTAACGTCCAGAATGGCGTCAGGGTGGAGCTACTTCCATCAGGCGGTGACGTTTAAGTTGGAACCATTCAAGGGTTGTTCGCGGGTATGGGCTGTGGGGATAAGAGAGAGTCAGCGGCCTACATAGTCTGTGCTTGCTCATGGGAAAAGGAAGAGTGAAAGGCAGGCTGCTTACTTATTCGTGCCTGATTATCTGGTGCAGGATGAAGTCTTGGCTACTTCCAGCCGGGGGTAGCGTTGGGCGTAAAATCTGGGCTGCGGGGGTGGGAGAAATGATATCAATTGTCTGTGTAGTCGGTGTTAGCTCTAGAGAATCGAGCGGGATACTTACAAAATCGAATTACGTTTGCAGAACAAAGGGTTGGCACTCCTAGGGGCCGGCGCGCAGTCCTCGGCGTTCCACTAATACACTTGTGTTCTAGCAGGGGATGTTTTAAGAAAAAACAATTAGGGTGCGCAGGGGACGGGATAGTTACTTATTAAGTAGCGTCAAGGTACTCACAATCTGTGAAGAGAACCTAGACGTGGAACACGTGGGCATGATGAGTACATGTGCCTAAGAGGTAAGGTCAATAAGTTTAGTTTAGATAATTGACCGCGGGATTACCTAAAGAAACTGAGAAAGTATTAGGCGGATTACTAACACAGTAACCGCTGCTTGTTTAATCGGTAGCGTCCCCCAACACGCATGCGCCCCTGACAGAGCCACAATGAGAAATCAGCCTCTCTACTGACTTCCCTAGCGTTAGCAGGACCACTCCACAAGACGCATGCGCAACCCGTCTCTGCTAACAATTATGCACTGTTATCGCGTGACAAACACTACTTAAACCACGCCCTTCATCCTTCCTGTTCCGTCGCTACAGTTACATCGATTGCTGCGCGCCGGCCAGGATGGTGTTTGACTCGCCTCCGGTACTCTGATTCAGTAAGTACCTCCGGGCTCTCCTTCGCTTTTTCTAACTTGGTGTAATATATTAAGACTCCGTATCCGAGTATGACTCCTTGGTTTACTCCCCAATTAGATTTTGGACACGGACAAGCAACGGTTACTGTGTGAGTAATCCGCCTAATACTTTCTCAGTTTCTTTAGGTAATCCCGCGGTCAATTATCTAAACTAAACTTATTGACCTTACCTCTTAGGCACATGTACTCATCATGCCCACGTGTTCCACGTCTAGGTTCTCTTCACAGATTGTGAGTACCTTGACGCTACTTAATAAGTAACTATTCCGTCCCCTGCGCACCCTAATTGTTTTTTCTTAAAACATCCCCTGCTAGAACACAAGTGTATTAGTGGAACGCCGAGGACTGCGCGCCGGCCCCTAGGAGTGCCAACCCTTTGTTCTGCAAACGTAATTCGATTTTGTAAGTATCCCGCTCGATTCTCTAGAGCTAACACCGACTACACAGACAATTGATATCATTTCTCCCACCCCCGCAGCCCAGATTTTACGCCCAATGCTACCCCCGGCTGGAAGTAGCCAAGACTTCATCCTGCACCAGATAATCAGGCACGAATAAGTAAGCAGCCTGCCTTTCACTCTTCCTTTTCCCATGAGCAAGCACAGACTATGTAGGCCGCTGACTCTCTCTTATCCCCACAGCCCATACCCGTGAACAACCCTTGAATGGTTCCAACTTAAACGTCACCGCCTGATGGAAGTAGCTCCACCCTGACGCCATTCTGGACGTTACCTTAGTGAGTAGTCGCTTTGTCCCACTGCATACATCTTCCCTGACACAACACGGATACTTACTAAACGCTCTATTCCCCTGATACCAGGTCAAAACAGCCTCCCCACGTAAGAGGCCCGCCTGCATTCCTATAGTGGCTACCTCTCTTCCTGGATAGTGACACCCTATTGAGAGTAAGTTCGCTATTGTGAGCTCATATGCATGTTGCTCCTTCACGCTCATTAATTCAACCCCCCACAGTTAACCTGGCGCCCCGCGCGCACCACCCTTCAATGGTCTCTCACGCTGTTATATTAATTGTACTTACCTCAATTTAACAATGAGGTTGCGCTGTAATTGTTTTTACTATAAAAACACTGGGAGCACTTACTCACTGCAACTGGTCCTTATGTAGGGACATATTGTAATCATGCTTTGTTCCGATTTAGTTTCAGACTGCTCACTACATGTCCTGAAGATGATCTTAAGTACTTAAAAGATCGAAACGCCGTCGACCCTTACAACAGGAACCCCTCCTATTGTATATACTCATGTGGAGTTCCAATTTTGTTGTCAATGTGATGTTATGTTTTTAGTTCACTCTCACTTTGTCACATTACGCACCTTCACTTTATGTGAGCACCTGATTATTACTTTAAGTATAAAATTCATACTTGTGTAAAATAAACCGTTTATTTTACACTATATATGTTTCCCTACCTTCTTGCTCCCATGACGATTAAATGTCCAGTATAAATTGAATCCCCACTGTCTCCTTCGGGATTTTACTCTCTTGTTCTGGACCCATTAAGGTCAACCCTGAACCATTGCTCTCTCTAAACATACACTAACCCCAGGTTCATATTTCGGGGTACCCTTGTTCTTCCATACTACCTTACGCGCAGTGGCGAAACTGCAAGGGTTCCACTCATCGAGTGGTTATATTAATTATCTTGAAATAATACGGGAGTTCACCCGTCAAACCCTAGTGAGAACCAGTACTACACTAAAATCAAGTAAAGAATGTCTACACCAATAATTCCTACATACACAGAGGAATATATAGCAAGTAAACTCAGCGGCCCTTCATTATTTCACACTCCAGCAATAGCGACTAGGGCCCCCACAGATCTGGCCAGTGAAAAACTGACTGCACTTGAAAGACTAAAGAAAAAACACATCCGCACAGAACTATACGCGCGCATGTTAACTGAGTATCTGAGAGCCGATATCATCCCTATTGGACTCCAGGTACGCAACATACCTGCTATCTTTATAAAAGATAAAAAATTCAAAACAGGTTTTTCCCATATTGGTACCACTTGCTCGCGCCACTGGATGGTCCTTGGCATAGACACAGAGCTAGAGCATAGCAAGAAAGAACTTGAGGAGATTCAGGAGTTGGAACAAGCCATCCGTGAATTAGACAGCCTAGCAGACGCAAAGGGGGTTCTAGAAAAACTTGAACGCACCATTCTCGATTTCCAGAGTTTTGAACATCACAAAAAATTGACTAAGGTAACAAAAGATATCAAGATCTACAATATAGACAAGACCTACCCCTATCTCCAAGAAGACTTCTTTAATACCGGCCCACAAGAACAACAGAGGTACCCTGCAGGTACCTGGGGCAGATTCAGGAACAGGGTGCCAGTAACATTCTCTGATTCATCTGCAGAATCCGACGGTTCTGAAGCTGCGGAAGGTCCTAGCACTTCCTCCCGCAACCCCCATTTTTTAGGCAGAGGCCAAACACGGGGCACAGAGATCCCGAGGGGGAGAGGCAAGACCAGGTACAACTTCACACCAGGGGAACACCAGACGAGGAACAGGTTCTACCAATGGGGATACCAGTACTAGATATTGTCTGTACCCCTTCTCCCCAAAAAATGGAACAAATACCAATCTTCAACCTCTCCCAACACCAGCTGGCCTCAACTGATATCGCTCTACTGAGCAGAGGTCTATCTTTTGTTATCACCGAAAAACCCAACTGGTTCAATATACAAGCTGAAATCTTCCAATTTTTTAGGAAAGTGAGACTTCATGCCTTTTTTCAAGACAGAGAGACCCCTCGAAAGACTGACACCACGGGCCTTCGCCCTATTTCTACATTCAACCCGCCAAGTAGCTCCATGCCACCTGAGGTCATTACCTTTGAGCACCTTGTCCTAAGAGACCTCACTAAACTCAAGGAAAATTACAAATTCACCCCCTTCAATGTTAGCCTAGATGAGAAGAACAGTTTGAATAAACTGAAGAAAATAGATAACATTGTGATAAAACCATGTGACAAGGGGGGAGGAGTTGTTATTCAAGACAAGACCTCCTATGATGCAGAGATCATACGCCAAGTGAATAATACCTCACACTATGAGCGTTTGAGCAATAACCCCCTAAGAAGTATCAGTGATCACATCCTCAACGTCACTAAAGACGGCTTGGAAAACGACTTCATCAGTAAAAACGAATTTCTCTTTCTTAACAACAAAGCACCGCGTACCCCAGTTCTGTACACTTTACCTAAAGTGCATAAGAATGCGGAGGCACCCCCAGATAGGTCAATTCTCTCTGGTTGCGGCTCCATTTTGGAGCCCCTGGGTAAATATATTGACTTCTTTATAAAAGATCTAGTGCAGAACACTCTGACCTATGTTAAGGACACGACCCACTTGATTAATCTAATTGAATCCCAACCCTTTGACCCAAATACAGAACTCCTTGTCACGCTTGACATAGAGTCTCTGTATACCAATATTCCACAACAAAAAGGTATAGAGGTCATTAAGAAACATCTCAATAACCGCCCAGCACCCCATCAAGTACCCACTGAATTTATCATTACACTACTTGAAATTGCCCTTACCAAAAATTATTTTTTATTTCAAGACACCTACTACAGACAGTGCAAAGGCACTTCGATGGGAGCCATTTTTGCTCCAAACTTTGCTATCCTGTTTGTAGATGACATGGAAACTAACACCATTCTCAATGCTACCAACCCATATCTTGAAAAAATCCGCCTATGGCGTAGATACCTCGATGATGTCCTCATGATCTGGGGCGGTGACCAAAATGAACTCAAGATTTTTTGTGATTGGCTTAATAGCACCCAGCCAGACCTTAAGTTTACATATAATTATGACAACGCCAATGTGGACTACTTAGATGTTACCATCAAATGTCTAAACGGCGAACTATATACTACCCTTTTTAGAAAGCCTACTGAAAGGAATACCCTACTAGAGTACCACAGCGCACATCCCAGGGCACTCAGGGACGGCCTACCATATGGTCAATTTCTCCGCATCAGGCGCAATTGTAAATTTAAGGAAGATTTCTTCCAAGAAGCTGAAGTACTATGTAAGAAGCTGACGGTTAGATGTTACCCCAGACGGCTGGTCAAACGCGCCATGAAAAGGGCCTGGTACTCTCACCGTGAACACCTTCTCCAAACACGAGAGAAAACACCTTTATCCAGAATCACATGTGTCACCACATTCAGCTCAGTGAGTAACAGACTAACCAAACTGGTAAAAAAACATTGGTCCGTTCTAGACCCCCTAGAGTTCACAACAGGATCGCCCCTTTTCTCATTTAAACGTGGCCGCAATATAAAGGACCACCTAGTGAGGGCACACACACCCACTAAAAAGGACAACTCTATCCATTCATATTTCAACTTACCGCCGATAGTGGGTCACCACAAGTGTAATCACTGCATGGCATGCGATTCTACAATAAACACCAAAGTTTTTGAATATGGTAATTGTAAGCACGTATTGAAAGCCTTTAGTAACTGCAATTCCCAAAATGTCATTTATTGTATTGAATGCCCATGCAAATTGCGTTACATTGGCCAAACAACACCGAAGGTCAAGGCCCGGATCTCCCAACATAAGAGCAGGATCCGTTGCAAAGTCCTCACCGCACCACTAGTGGAACATTTTTTGAAACAAGGTCACTCTGAAAATGACATCACCTGGCAGGTGATAGACAGCCTCCAGATAAACGCGAGGGGAGGTAATCAACAATCAACCCTCAACCGGCTGGAGTGTAAATGGATTTTTAATTGCAGGACTATCGAGAATGGACTAAACTCTTTTAATGAATGGAACGCCTCTACATAAGACCCTGACGTTTACACGGTCCTGTAAAACATATTCTGTGTTCACCTGCTCTACTTAGCCCCCCTTTTTATCCTCGATGTTCGGGTGTGTATTTGTTGCTGTATTCATACTTATTTAGTTTATTTGTGTTAATATGATCGCACTGTTCAGCTTCACAATGCCAAAAATGCCGCTCTCTATACCTTTCACTGCCAATTGATGTCACTGGCAGATACATCCACTACCGAGCGCACTCAATAATCACTATCATGTATATATTGCTGTGTTTATACTTGTTCATTATAGCCTGTTAATATGAACGCACGGTATAGTCTTACAATGCCGAAAAATGCCCTCATTGCCAATTGATGTCACTGGCTGATACATCTATTACCGAGCACATTCAGTAATTTTAATCGGTAGCGTCCCCCAACACGCATGCGCCCCTGACAGAGCCACAATGAGAAATCAGCCTCTCTACTGACTTCCCTAGCGTTAGCAGGACCACTCCACAAGACGCATGCGCAACCCGTCTCTGCTAACAATTATGCACTGTCATCGCGTGACAAACACTACTTAAACCACGCCCTTCATCCTTCCTGTTCCGTCGCTACAGTTGCATCGATTGCTGCATGCCGGCCAGGATGGTGTTTGACTCGCCTCCGGTACTCTGATTCAGTAAGTACCTCCGGGCTCTCCTTCGCTTTTTCTAACTTGGTGTAATATATTAAGACTCCGTATCCGAGTATGACTCCTTGGTTTACTCCCCAATTAGATTTTGGACACGGACAAGCAACGGTTACTGTGTGAGTAATCCGCCTAATACTTTCTCAGTTTCTTTAGGTAATCCCGCGGTCAATTATCTAAACTAAACTTATTGACCTTACCTCTTAGGCACATGTACTCATCATGCCCACGTGTTCCACGTCTAGGTTCTCTTCACAGATTGTGAGTACCTTGACGCTACTTAATAAGTAATTATCCCGTCCCCTGCGCACCCTAATTGTTTTTTCTTAAAACATCCCCTGCTAGAACACAAGTGTATTAGTGGAACGCCGAGGACTGCGCGCCGGCCCCTAGGAGTGCCAACCCTTTGTTCTGCAAACGTAATTCGATTTTGTAAGTATCCCGCTCGATTCTCTAGAGCTAACACCGACTACACAGACAATTGATATAATTTCTCCCGCCCCCGCAGCCCAGATTTTACACCCAACGCTACACCCGGCTGGAAGTAGCCAAGACTTCATCCTGCACCAGATAATCAGGCACGAATAAGTAAGCAGCCTGCCTTTCACTCTTCCTTTTCCCATGAGCAAGCACAGACTATGTAGGCCGCTGACTCTCTCTTATCCCCACAGCCCTTACCCGCGAACAACCCTTGAATGGTTCCAACTTAAACGTCACCGCCTGATGGAAGTAGCTCCACCCTGACGCCATTCTGGACGTTACCTTAGTGAGTAGTCGCTTTGTCCCACTGCATACATCTTCCCTGACACAACACGGATACTTACTAAACGCTCTATTCCCCTGATACCAGGTCAAAACAGCCTCCCCACGTAAGAGGCCCGCCTGCATTCCTATAGTGGCTACCTCTCTTCCTGGATAGTGACACCCTATTGACAGTAGGTTCGCTATTGTGAGCTCATATTCATGTTGCTCCTTCACGCTCATTAATTCAACCCCCCACAGTTAACCTGGCGCCCCGCGCGCACCACCCTTCAATGGTCTCTCACGCTGTTATATTAATTGTACTTACCTCAATTTAACAATGAGATTGCGCTGTAATTGTTTTTACTATAAAAACACTGGGAGCACTTACTCACTGCAACTGGTCCTTATGTAGGGACATATTGTAATCATGCTTTGTTCCGATTTAGTTTCAGACTGCTCACTACATGTCCTGAAGATGATCTTAAGTACTTAAAAGATCGAAACGCCGTCGACCCTTACAACAGGAACCCCTCCTATTGTATATACTCATGTGGAGTTCCAATTTTGTTGTCAATGTGATGTTATGTTTTTAGTTCACTCTCACTTTGTCACATTACGCACCTTCACTTTATGTGAGCACCTGATTATTACTTTAAGTATAAAATTCATACTTGTGTAAAATAAACCGTTTATTTTACACTATATATGTTTCCCTACCTTCTTGCTCCCATGACGATTAAATGTCCAGTATAAATTGAATCCCCACTGTCTCCTTCGGGATTTTACTCTCTTGTTCTGGACCCATTAAGGCCAACCCTGAACCATTGCTCTCTCTAAACATAAAGATTTACTGAAGCCAATACATGTTTGTGATCACTGGCTCATGCCTTGTTCTTCCTTGATACATATTCAATGATAAAACTGCAGGAAGCCGCCTTCAAAGTATCCCATTAAAGTTGAGGGAAAACGTAAGGAGACTCATTAACTAAAAAGAAATCAGAGGCAAATGATACATAGGATGAGGAGAATTGAGAATCCATTAATAAGTAATTATTACATCTTCATATATGTATATTAGAATGAGGGGGAACCAAGTCCAGATCTGTGATAACCATGGCATGATCTAACAGCAAGATGGGGCCAATGGTGGATTGAATAAGACTGGGATAAGGGTTTGGAAACACAAAAATCATCTAGTCTAGTGATTGATCCATGAAAAGAATATTCTTGTAGAGTGGGATTACAGAGTCTCCACGAATCAATCAAAGCACTTTGAGAATTGGTGGAATTAAATAGTTTCTGTATTTTTTGAGAAAAAAATCTAACAAAGATTGTCTATCTAGAAAAGGATCCATAATTTGGTTACGATTCCCTCCGAAGATAAAATATAAACCAATGAATTGTAAACATTTTTGTGAGATTGCAGACCAAAAGGTATAATCGGGTAGTGTGGGGGCATATACATTAAAGACTGTTGCAGGAATTTTGGTTAATGAGTAATTTGAAAATAAAAAATCTATAGGTGTACGCGCACAACCTCTAGTTGATCAAAGTTGTATATCACTAAATCAGTTAGGATGTGCTCCTGGGGTAACGCTCTCCGGTCCAGAGCGCAGGATACTTTTATAATAAGATAGCGCACCCACAAACTTGGGTGAGTCCCCCTGGGCACAATCAGGACCCAACACTGGGTTTAATACAGTGTTCGAGCAATTTGCGAAGAAAATTAATCACTCCAAATGAAATAGTATGAGTTTCACAGATATATTTTGAGCGTTACATGGATTTCAACATTCAATCCATAGTGAACTCCTGACAATCATCAATCGCTGTACATGGAACGATGGTCATCAATCATATGATGTTCAACAATCAAGTGTTCCAATGCATTTCGGGCTCAGCACCCTTCATCAGGGAACAATACTATAAAGCAAACAAGAAATAAAATGCAATGATGAAACCATCCTAACAGCAACAACGGAAATACTTTCAGAGTGAGCGTGAGCATGCTGAAACATGCACTGTTCATTGATCTTTTTCAGGTGGATATCAAATCGTGACGTGAACTATAGCAGTGCAAGTGTAAAAAAACTCCAATGTTGACTTCCTGAATAAACCAAAATGTGACTAGACACATGGTGAGATCGCCAAACTGATATACAAGGCAGATTAGCCCGTGTGATAATCGTCCATGCTAACACGAAACGCCAAGTGCTCTGAATTACAAAAGGATTGCGTCAGCGTGTGAAGTGCCAAAAACGTAGAGACAACCGAATGCCCAAAGAAAGTGAAAAGCGGGATCCGCGCCCGGGTGCATGCATACCGGATGCGAATCAGTATTCTTTCCAGAAACTGAGTTACGAAATGACACGTGTATAAGCAAGCGTGTTGCCGTACTCACAATTGCATGAATGAACGGGTGGTCAACAGTGAGCAATCTTCCCGGATGTGTGGCTAACGCGGGGTGGTGTGACTCACCAACAAATAGGTGCTTCCTGGGTGTAGTGAAGCTGAAAAACGGACTCGCGAGTGGATTAGTATGTAGCGGCCATATTGAAATGGTAAATAAGGTTTACATCACAGCTCTGAATACGAGCATCTACAGATCCTAGGATCTTCAAGTGGCAATTAATTGTGAAGCGCAGTCTCAGATGCGTTTGACAAACACTTGAAACTGTAGCATAACGGTGTAAAATCCATGAGTATATTCATAACAAACATCTTGATGGCTGCAAGTGAACCTTGTAGAAGGAAACCAAAAGTACCCAAAGAGGAGTCAGAAGAAAAAGAGAAAGTGAGAAAACAGACACTAACAGTCTAACCCAGTGTTTAAATCAAAAGACATTCGAGTCAATAAATAAACCCTTCTCAGGAATGGGTGCTAATACTGAAATCACAACAGTAATGAGTAGAAAATGGTGAAAGGATAATGTCAATCTATCACACCTAGTCAAACGTGTGAATATTATGTTCAGGACAGACAGTAACCAAGGTTGATGGTAACTAGGGCTGGGCGTAGTTGGCGTAGCGCCACTACGCAGAATTTTGGAAAAAATGTGTGGAAAACGAGCGCGCGTCCTGAGGGTCCGTGTGCCCGGGACAGGGGTCCCTCGTGCCTGGGCAGGCTCCCCGATCTACCCGGCCTGGCTGGGTTGAGAAGCGGGGACCAGCCCCGGGGACTGCGTTTCGGTCAGGGCCTGGGGTTTGGGAGCCCCCGTCCTGCCGCCTGCCAAGTGTCCATCTGCCCGGGACAAGGGTCCCTGGTGCAGAGCCCCGGAGACCTGCAAGGGCAGGCGGGAGCCCTACCGCTATGGCTCGGCTCGGGCGGGCAGATGGCAGTCCTTTCAGGCCCGGCCATCTGGTCGCACCTCTCCCCTCGGCCATCTGGTCGCACGCAATGCTTTCCAATGGGGCGACCAGATGGCCGGGCCGCCCTGGCAGTCCCGATGAGGGCTCATTTGCCTCCCGGATCCCAGCCAGGGCTCCAGGAGGTCGGGCACGTTTGCGCCCAGGGTCTCCTGAGCCTTGCGGTGCGCACGGATTCCCAGAAAGCGGGGTAGCCTCCCTCCGGATCACTAGGGGCAGGGTATGCCGGGACACCCCTCCTGGGCTGGCGGTTCTCTGCCGGGTACCAGTTGGGCTATGCCCGGACAACACCTCCCGAGGCATCCGGGGCTCCCTCCTCCGGCCCACGGCGTGGCAAGGTGCCCGGGACGGGCTCCATGGGTCCGGGGCAGTCCTCCCTGGGCGCCCGGGCCCGAGAGCTCCGGTGGTCCTCCCCGTGCATGCGGCCCAGCCGGGGTCCCCGAGCCCCCGGGAAGCGGAGCCCCCGAGCCCTGCGTGGGCAGGCGGGAGCCCTACCGGGAAGGCTCGGATCGGCTCGGCTCGGGGCAGGCAGATGGGAGTCCTTTTGACCCCGGCCATCTGGTCGCACCTTTCCCCTCGGCCATCTGGTCGCACGCAATGCTTTCCAATGGGGCGACCAGATGGCCGTGCCACCCTGGAAGTCCCGATGAGGGCTCATTTGCCTCCCGGATCCCAGCCAGGGCTCCAGGAGGTCGGGCACGTTCGCGCCCAGGGTCCCCTGAGCCTTGCGGTGCGCACGGATTCCCAGAAAGCGGGGTAGCCTTCCTCCGGTTTACTAGGGGCAGGGTATGCCGGGACACCCCTCCCGGGCTGGCAGTTCTCTGCGGGGACCAGATGGGCTATGCCCGGACAACACCTCCCGAGGCATCCGGGGCTCCCTCCTCCGGCCCACGGCGTGGCAAGGTGCCCGGGACGGGCTCCATGGGTCCCGGGCAGTCCTCCCCCGGGCGCCCGGGGCCGAGAGCTCCGGTGCTCCTCCCCGTGCCTGAGGCCCAGCCGGGGTCCCCGAGCCCCCCGGGACGCGGAGCCCCCGAGCCCTGCGTGGGCAGGCGGGAGCCCTACCGCGAAGGCTCTGCTCGGGGCGGGCAGATGGGCGTCCTTTTGACCCCGGCCATCTGGTCGCACCTTTCCTCTCGGCCATCTGGTCGCACACAATGCTTTCCAATTGGGCGACCAGATGGCCGGGCTGCCCTGGAAGTCCCGATGAGGGCTCATTTGCCTCCCGGATCCCAGCCAGGGCTCCAGGAGGTCGGGCACGTTCACGCCCAGGGTCCCCTGAGCCTCGCGGTGCGCACGGATTCCCAGAAAGCGGGGTAGCCTTCCTCCGGATTACTAGGGACAGGGTACTCTGGGACCCCTCTCGGCCTAGCGATCCTCAGCCGGCAGCTGGGCGGGCCAGGATGCCGCCCCAGCCCTGGGTCCGTCCCTGGGCCTGCCGTGTGGCAGGCTGCCCTGGATGGGGTCCGGCAGGCCCAGGGAGCCCCCCCCTGTTGGGCTGGGTCCAGGGGCCCCGGGAAGTGTGGCCTCCCCAACCCAGGGTCTGTCCTCGGTCCTGCTGAGTGGCAGGATACCCGAACGAGGTCCTGCAGGCCCGGGGAGCCTCCCCCTGCTCGGCTGAAATTCAGCGGCTCCCAGGGGCCCCGGGGAGGGCATCCTCCCCACCCCGGAGCTCCGTCCTTGGTCCTGCCGCATGGCAGGGTGCACGGGACGGGGTCTGGCGGGCCTGGGGAGGCTTCCCCTGCGCCTCTGGGCCTGGGAGTCCCGGCTGGGTCCAGGGGCCCTGTCGGGCCCAGGGTTGGGTGCTCCGGCCCTGGGTCCTGTCCTCCACCCTGCCGCACTGCCAAAGGCCCGGAATGTGTTTCCATTGTGCCCGGGGAGCCTCCCCTTGCTTGGCTGGGTTCAGGAGCTCCGGCCGGGGCCCCTGAGGGCCCTGGGGAGGGTGGCCTCCCCACCCCGGGCTCTGTCCTCGGTCCTGCCGCGTGGCAGGGTGCCCGGGACGGGGTCTGGCGGGCCCGGGGAGGCTTCCCCTGCGCCTCTGGGCCTGGGAGCCCCGGCTGGGTCCAGGGGCCCCGTCGGGCCCCAGGTCGGGTGCTCCGGCCCTGGGCCCCGTCCCCCAGCCTGCCACACTGCCAAAGGCACAGGACGGGGTTCCGTTGTGCCCAGGGAGCCTCCCCTGGCTTGGCTGAGTTCAGGAGCTTCGTCCGGGGCCTCTGAGGGCCCCGGGGAGGGCGGCCTCCCCACCCCGGGCTCAGTCCTCAGTCCTGCCGTGTGGCAGGGTGCCCGGGACGGGGTCCCGTGGTCCCGGGGAGGCTTCCCCTGCGCCTCTGGGCCCGGGAGCCCCAGCTGGGTCGAGGGGCCCCTCTGGGCCCCGGGTCAAGTGCTCCAGCCCTGGGCCCTGTCCCCCGGCCTGACGCTATGCCAAAGGTCCGAGACGGGGTTGTGTCGTACCCAGGGAGCCCCCCTTGCTTGGCTGGGTTCAGGTGCTCCGTCCGGGGCCCCTGAGGGCCCCGGGGAGGGCGGCCTCCCCACCCCGGGCTCCGGGCTCCGTCCTCCGTCCTGCCGCGTGGCAGGGTGCCCGGGACGGGGTCCCGTGGTCCCGGGGAGGCTTCCCCTGCGCCTCTGGGCCAGGGAGCCCCGGCTGGGTCGTGGGGCCCCTCCGGGCCCCGGGTCGGGTGCTCCAGCCCTGGGCCCCGTCCCCCGGCCTGCCGCTATGCCAAAGGTCCGAGACGGGGTTCCGTCGTACCCGGGGAGCCCCCCTCGCTTGGCTGGGTTCAGGAGCTCTGTCCGGGGCCCCTGAGGGCCCTGGGGAGGGCGGCCTCCCCACCCCGGGCTCCGTCCTCGGTCCTGCCGCGTGGCAGGGTGCCCGGGACGGGGTCCTGCGGGCCCGGGGATGCTTCCCCTGCGCCTCTGGGCCCGGGAGCCCCGGCTGGGTCCAGGGGCCCCTCCGGGCCCCGGGTCGGGTGCTCCAGCCCTGGGCCCTGTCCCCCGGCCTGCCTCTATGCCAAGGGCCCGGGACAGGGGTCCGTCGGTCCCGTGCAGACCTTCCCCGCTTCGCCTGCTTGTCGAGGTGTCTGCGGGCCGCGGGCCCCGGGTCGGAGGGCCCGTCGGCTCCCCCCCTCGCAGCCACCATGGCTGGGGCCCAGCTGGGGCCCTGGGCCTACGGTCCCCCATGCCCCAGCGCCCGCTCACTCTTTCGTTGGGGCACAGAGCGACCAGATGGCTTCCCTTTCGTGCCCGGCCATCTGGTCGCATCTTTCCCCTCGGCCATCTGGTCGCACCTATCCCCTCGGCCATCTGGTCGCACCCAATGCTTTCCTATGGGGTGACCAGATGGCCGGGCTTCCCTGGAAGTCCCGATGAGGGCTCATTTGCCTCCCCGATCCCAGCGAGGGCTCCAGGAGGTCGGGTACTTTTGCGCCTTGGGTCCCCTCTGTCACCTCGTGTAAACGGATTACAAGAAAGGGGGGTAATTTTCCTCCGGATTACTAGGGAGAGGGTCAATCAGACCTCCGTGAGGTCCGGCGATTCTGAAACAGGGGAAGGCAAATCCCGGGCCCGCCCGCCGGGGCCCCCAGGCGCCCGGGTACGCACCTGCCTCTCAGCCCCTTCCCTATGGTCCTTTTTCTCCGAGTTTGCTCAGTCAGACCTCCGTGAGGTCTGGCGATGCTGAGACAGGGGAAGGCAGCACCCGGGCCCACCCGCTGGGGCCCCCAGGGGCCCGGGTACGCACCTGCCCCTCAGCCCCTTCCCGATGGTCCTTTTTCTCCGAGTTTGCTCAGTCAGACCTCCGTGAGGTCCGGGGATGCTGAGACGGGGGGAAGGCAGCACCCGGGCCTGCCCGCTGGGGCCCCCAGGGGCCCGGGTACGCACCTGCCTCTCAGCCCCTTCCCGATGGTCCTTTTTCTCCGAGTTTGCTCAGTCAGACCTCCGTGAGGTCCGGGGA